>CM053032.1:167726328-167758828 GCA_028564925.1 Lithobates sylvaticus
AGCAATCAAGAAAAAAAATACAGATCATCAACAGAGTAGCCAAGCAAAAGCATGCAGGAAAGTAAAGTGTTAAATCTCTTCACATGATAACAGAAGATTCAGCCTGATGTCCAACCCTGTTGACAGTTCCCTGATAAAAGAAGATAACAGTGATCAGGCAGTCTGTGACAGTGGGGAAGGCGATCCAGGTGTCAGCCCGACAATAAATAAGGCTGAGCTCTGGTGAAGTGAACATTCTCTTATCATGTTTGACTTTACTTTCCTGCACTGTCCTCCCTAGTGTGTGGACACCTTGCTGATTACAGGGGGGGAACTTGACCCCCCTTGCCCCCTACTGCGGTTGCCAGGATAGTGTAGCTAGAATCAGTGTTCCTGATTTGCCTGTTTATTAACAATGTTTCTGCCTGTTTCCTGGACCGATCCTTTGCCTGTATGTTGACCATGTCTCTGCCTGCTCCCGAACTGACCCATCTGCATGTCTAACTGACTATGTTCCAGCAAGGCTATATTTCCTGACCACTCGTATAGAGACGACCATTACAGTACATTGCTTTTGATACAATTGGTTGATTTGTCTGATAAACAAGATACAATGTCTGGTAAATCAGTCAAGGCAATGAAAACTTTTCACACATGTGGTATCTCCATAGGAGTAGGGTTTCATGCCCATGCTGCATGTGAGAAATATCTTGATTAGATATAGATTTGACAACATTGAGTTAAAAAAAACAAAAAACATTTTCATTCTGCATTTTTTTCCAAAACTTGTGGCAAAAAAAGAAGTCTTCAAAAGTCTCATTATGTATCTTACAAAATACCTTGGGGTTTTTTCTTTCAAAAATCTGGTCATTTTATTTGGTGTTTACACTGTCCTGGTGCTCTAGGGAATCCAAAAATGTGATAGGTAGTCAGGAATTTAGATGCATAATTTAAGCCCCTAGCAGTGGTGGCTGGTGCTCCAGAATTTTATTTTTTTTGGGGGGATGCAAACAAACTGAAAAGTACAGACAAAATAAATCAAATACAGCCACTGTGCCCATCAAATACAGCCACTGTGCCATCAAATGCAGCCACTGTGCCCATCAAATGCAGCCACTGTGCCCATCAAATGCAGCCACTGTGCCCATCAATTGCAGCCACTGTGCCATCAAATTCAGCCACTAGGTTGGCATCATGTGATGTCAGAGGGGTGGGGTCACCTGTTTACATCACCGGATGGCCCCGCCCTTGACTATATAAGTGCTGTCAAAGCAAAAATACGTCAGTCGGTGGGCCGCCTCCCATGTAGGCTGAGTTTTTCAGTTTTTTTAAATTATTTTTTGGGACTGTCAGCGCCATGATTGAAGATAGATGGACATCGTGGGACCCTTTTTTTTTTTTAAATAAAGGAATTGTTCAAAAATGTCTCATGTCATTTTTACTTTTTTGACACTATTTTTGGTAAATGGATATGGAGTGCAATGTACCCTATAACCATTCACATAGGGGGGCGGGATCTGGGGGCCCCCTTGTTAAAGGGGGCTTCCAGGTTCCGATAAGCTCCCCACAACCACAGGGCAAGGGTTGTGGAGATGAGGCCCTTGTCCCCATTAACATGGGAACAAGGTGTTTTAGGGGGGACCCCGAAGCACCCTCCACATGTTGAGGGCATGTGGCCTGCTACGGTACAGAATGGGGGGCGCTCTCTCGTGCCTCCCTTTTCCTGCGGCCTGCCAGGTGCATGTAAGACCTCATCTGGAATATGCAGTTCAGTTTTGGGCACCGGTTCTCAAAAAGGATATCGGGAACTGGAGAAAGTGCAGAGAAGGGCAATCAAACTAATAAGAGGCATGGAGGAGCTCAGCTATGAGGAAAGATTAGAGCAACTGAATCTATTCCCTCTTGAGAATAGGAGATTAAGGGGGATATGAGCAACATGTACAAATACATAAGTGGTCCATATAGTTAACTTGATGTTGAGTTATTCACTTTCAGGTCATCACAGAGGACAAGGGGGCACTCTTTTCATCTAGAGGAAAAAAGATTTAATCTCCAAAGACGGAAAGGTTTCTTTGCAGTAAAAGCTGTGAAAATGTGGAATAGACTCCCTCCTGAGGTGGTTCTGGCAAGCTCAGTAGATTTCTTCAAAAAAGGCCTGGATTCTTTCCTAAATGTACAGTACATAATATAACTGGGTACTAATATTTATAGGTAAACTTGATCTCCGGGGATCAGGAAGGAATTTTTCCCCCTGCAGTAGCAAATTGGAACATGCTTTGCTAGGGTTTTTTGCCTTCCTCACGGTCAACTATAAGTTTGTGTATATAGGATTGTATTATATATATTTTTATTTTTGGTTGAACTAGATGGTGTCATTTTTCAACCTGACTAACTGACTAACTATGTAACAGGAGCTTCTCAAAGAGGAGGGGAAGATCCGCTGGCTGGGGAAGCTGCCATCAATCAAGGGAGAAGGGAGGGGCAGAGGCATGGTTTTACACTGACCACACAGGATACAGGCACATTGTGCTTTTGCAGAGGATGTAAACTGACCATGCTAGCAGGGATCGGCTGCCATGCTTAAAGTGGTGGAACACCCTGAAAATGAAAACTAGTAAAAATTTTTGTAACAATTTAAAAAAAATAAATAACATTTTTATTTTTTTTTTACTTACCAGAAATGGCTGTTGCTAGGCAGATCGTCCTAATCTGCCTCCTCCAGCGCCGTGGTGATCTTCTCTTCTTCCGTCTTCAGGTGAATGGGGCTCGGTGTGTTATGCGAACTGTGTCCCACAACACACCGCGTTCCCCATTCACAAATGACACGCGCGCATGCGCAGTAGGCCGTGCGCCGACTTGCGCATGCGCAGTAGGCCGCGCGCCGACTCGCGCATGCGCAGTAGGCCGCGCGCCGACTCGCGCATGCGCAGTAGGCCGCGCGCCGACTCGCGCATGCGCAGTAGGCCGCGCGCCGACTCGCGCATGCGCAGTAGGCCGCGTGAAGCCGTTTCCCTTACGGAGGATGGCGGCGCTGGATCCGGTTCGCCGAGGGACATCTCGGCCTCCACGAAGGACATCGCGGGTGCCCTGGGAGGGTAAGTGTACTTATTAAAAGTCAGCAGCAACATTTTTTTAGCTGCTGACTTTTAAAAAAATGTTTTTTTGAAGGTGAAACCCCACTTTAACATGGTATGTTTACTATCAGGAAAAAGGAAGCAGCCAGGGTCAACAACATAATTGAGAAGAGCAGCAGGTTCTAATATAATAGTACATAACATTAAAGGGACAGAAAAAACTTTTGTTTCATTTTTACAAACACAAAGGCAGGCCAGAAGAGGTCAACTGCATGTCAAATGTACCTGTCCATGAAGTCTGAATGATCTCAGAAGTGTCTCAAACTGATGTAAAATTTATGCCATCGACACAAGCTTAACCACCTGCTGACCGCCGGCTGTCTATTGACGGCCAGGCGGCGCAGCTCTCGTGGCGGGAGGGCGTCATATGACGTCCTCACCTTTTCGGCCCACCAGGGGGCGCATGCGCGCAGCCAGCGGGACACGCGCATGCCCGCCGTGTTACTAGGGACTTGGTGCGTGCGCCCAGCGGCCGCAAAGTCCTCCGGGCACCCGCGATTGCCCGGTAACACAGCAGGACCGTGGATCTGTTTATGTGTAAACACACAGATCCACGGTCCTGTCAGAGGAGATTAGACCGATGGTGTGTTCTCAATACAGAGAAACACTGATCGGTCTCCTCCACTTGTCAATCCCCTCCCCCTACAGTTAGAATCACTCCCAGGGAATATGTTAACCCCTTCAGTGCCCCCTAGTGTTAACCCCTTCCCTGCCAGTCTCATTTATACAGTAATCAATGCTGTTCCATTGCACGGATTGCTGTATAAATGTGAATGGTCCCAAAAATGTGTCAAAAGTGTCCGATATGTCAGCCACAATATCGCAGTCACGATAAAAAAATCGCAGATCGCCGCCATTACTAAGAAAAAAAATAAAAATAATAAAAATGCAATAAATCTATCCCCTATTTTGTAGGCACTATAACTTTTGCGCAAACCAATCAGTATATGCTTATTCCTTTTTTTTTTTACCAATAATATGTAAAAAAATACGTATCAGCCTAAACTGAGGAAAAAAATTTGTTTAAAAAAAAAATGGATATTTATTATAGCAAAAAGTAAAAGATATGTTTTTTTTTTCAAACTTGTTGCTCTTCTTTTGTTTATAGCGCAAAAAAATAAAAACGGCAGAGGTGATCAAATACCACCAAAAGAAAGCTCTGTGGGGAAAAAAAGGACGCCAATTTTGTTTGGGAGCCACGTCGCATGACCGCGCAAGTGTCATTCAAAGTGCGACAGCGCTGAAAGCTGAAAAAATGGCTTGGTCAGGAAGGGGGTGAAAATGCACTGTATTGAGATGGTTAAAGCCCATATGACACAGGTCCCATGGTCCAGAAGAAGTACCCTGAAAAAAATTGACATTTTGTCTTGAACTTGTAGTGCACCCCATGTAGGAGCCGCAAGTGAAATGGGATCCCCCACCCTTTACAGCCAGGCACACCGAATCTCCACAGTCTCCTAGAGTTAGAAAACAGTCCAGGGCTTTGATTTTTTTTGTTTATTTAAAGGATAATAACTTGGATAGGGATTGGGATGCCTACTTGACTTAAAACTATTTCAGGGACAACTTCTCCTATGTACAGTCTATATACTGTACACTCCTTCTCTTCCTCCATCTCTACCTTGCTTGCAGAACGTCAGCTGGCACAGTGATGGCTAATCTGACACAAAGCACTCAGTTAGACTTTTAGCAATGGCCCTTTACAGGTAGGAACCCGAGGCCCCACTAGATGTGTAGCTCCTGATCCTAGCACCACCTCTTCAGGCATTGCCAACCCACCTGGCTGCAGCTGCCCCTTTCTCTAGCTCTCCTGGCTACTTCTCAACAGTTCTCCCAGACTGCTCACTCACCAACTCACCTGGATGACTCCACAGCAGATTCCCCGGACCTGCTAGGGATGGGCCCGGTGCTCGATGCGAACCCATGTTCGCATCGAGCACCGGGCGTTCGCTCGCTCGGCGAGCCCAGAACTATTTTGGCCGCTCGCATCACATTCGTGTGATGCGAGCGGCCCCGCAATGCATTGCGGCCGGCGCGGCCGGCGCAGTGCATTGCTGGCGGATGATTGGCCAAGCATGCACTGTGACCCCGCATGCTTGGCCAATCACAGCGCCGGAAACTCGGAGAGCCATAATTGGCTACAGGCAGGACGCCTGTAGCCAATTACAGCTCAGGGGCTTTAGTACACGCCCCACCATTTAAAAGGCCGCCACGCCGTCGGCGCCGGTCACATGAGTTCCGGCTTTAGGAGAGATCAGGCTGATTCTGTGTCTTTGCTAGATTCATTCATATAGAAAGATTTGCTCTACTTTGCTAAACCATTGGCTATTTATTTGCTAAACCATTGCTACCTGTCATTGATCGTCCATTGCTGCTGGTTAGTGTGTTTTTAGCTGCTGCTGGGGATTAGTCTGGTGCGTGTTTTACTGTCAGTACAGTATTTCAGTAGTACCAACCGCAGTGCTGTTAGCACAGCATTGCACCCCAAAAGCACCCATAGGACTTCTAGTGTGTTAGTGGCAGCAAACAGAGCTCCTATATTTTCTTCCCAGAAGCACCCATAGGACTTGTACTGTGTTAGTGGCATCACACAGAGTTCCTATATTTTCTTCCCAGAAGCACCCATAGGACTTGTACTGTGTTAGTGGCATCACACAGAGTTCCTATATTTTCTTCCCAGAAGCACCCATAGGACTTGTACTGTGTTAGTGGCATCACACAGAGTTCCTATATTTTCTTCCCAGAAGCACCCATAGGACTTGTACTGTGTTAGTGGCATCACACAGAGTTCCTATATTTTCTTCCCAGAAGCACCCATAGGACTTCTACTATGTTAGTGGCATCACACAGAGTTCCCATATTTTCTTCCCAGAAGCACCCATAGGACTTCTACTGTGTTAGTGGCATCCCACAGAGTTCCTATATTTTCTTCCCAGAAGCACCCATAGGACTTCTAGTGTGTTAGTGGCATCACACAGAGCTCCCATATTTTCTTCCCAGAAGCACCCATAGGACTTCTAGTGTGTTAGTGGCATCACACAGAGTTCCTATATTTTCTTCCCAGAAGCACCCATAGGACTTGTACTGTGTTAGTGGCATCACACAGAGTTCCTATATTTTCTTCCCAGAAGCACCCATAGGACTTGTACTGTGTTAGTGGCATCACACAGAGTTCCTATATTTTCTTCCCAGAAGCACCCATAGGACTTGTACTGTGTTAGTGGCATCACACAGAGTTTCTATATTTTCTTCCCAGAAGCACCCATAGGACTTGTACTGTGTTAGTGGCATCACACAGAGTTCCTATATTTTCTTCCCAGAAGCACCCATAGGACTTCTACTGTGTTAGTGGCATCACACAGAGCTCCCATATTTTCTTCCCAGAAGCACCCATAGGACTTCTAGTGTGTTAGTGGCATCACACAGAGCTCCCATATTTTCTTCCCAGAAGCACCCATAGGACTTCTAGTGTGTTAGTGGCATCACACAGAGCTCCCATATTTTCTTCCCAGAAGCACCCATAGGACTTCTAGTGTGTTAGTGGCATCACACAGAGCTCCCATATTTTCTTCCCAGAAGCACCCATAGGACTTCTACTGTGTTAGTGGCATCACACAGAGTTCCTATATTTTCTTCCCAGAAGCACCCATAGGACTTCTAGTGTGTTAGTGGCATCACACAGAGCTCCCATATTTTCTTCCCAGAAGCACCCATAGGACTTCTAGTGTGTTAGTGGCATCACACAGAGTTCCTATATTTTCTTCCCAGAATCACCCATAGGACTTCTACTGTGTTAGTGGCATCACACAGAGTTCCTATATTTTCTTCCCAGAAGCACCCATAGGACTTCTACTGTGTTAGTGGCATCACACAGAGTTCCTATATTTTCTTCCCAGAAGCACCCATAGGACTTCTACTGTGTTAGTGGCATCACACAGAGTTCCTATATTTTCTTCCCAGAAGCACCCATAGGACTTCTACTGTGTTAGTGGCATCACACAGAGCTCCCATATTTCCTTCCCAGAAGCACCCATAGGACTTCTAGTGTGTTAGTGGCATCACACAGAGTTCCTATATTTTCTTCCCAGAAGCACCCATAGGACTTCTACTGTGTTAGTGGCATCACACAGAGTTCCTATTTTTTCTTCCCAGAAGCACCCATAGGACTTCTACTGTGTTAGTGGCATCACACAGAGTTCCTATATTTTCTTCCCAGAAGCACCCATAGGACTTCTACTGTGTTAGTGGCATCACACAGAGTTCCTATATTTTCTTCCCAGAAGCACCCATAGGACTTCTACTGTGTTAGTGGCATCACACAGAGTTCCTATATTTTCTTCCCAGAAGCACCCATAGGACTTCTACTGTGTTAGTGGCATCACACAGAGTTCCTATATTTTCTTCCCAGAAGCACACATAGGACTTCTACTGTGTTAGTGGCATCACACAGAGCTCCCATATTTCCTTCCCAGAAGCACCCATAGGACTTCTAGTGTGTTAGTGGCATCACACAGAGTTCCTATATTTTCTTCCCAGAAGCACCCATAGGACTTCTACTGTGTTAGTGGCATCACACAGAGTTCCTATATTTTCTTCCCAGAAGCACCCATAGGACTTCTACTGTGTTAGTGGCATCACACAGAGTTCCTATATTTTCTTCCCAGAAGCACCCATAGGACTTCTACTGTGTTAGTGGCATCACACAGAGTTCCTATATTTTCTTCCCAGAAGCACCCATAGGACTTCTACTGTGTTAGTGGCATCACACAGAGTTCCTATATTTTCTTCCCAGAAGCACCCATAGGACTTCTACTGTGTTAGTGGCATCACACAGAGTTCCTATATTTTCTTCCCAGAAGCACCCATAGGACTTCTAGTGTGTTAGTGGCATCACACAGAGCTCCCATATTTTCTTCCCAGAAGCACCCATAGGACTTCTAGTGTGTTAGTGGCATCACACAGAGTTCCTATATTTTCTTCCCAGAAGCACCCATAGGACTTCTACTGTGTTAGTGGCATCACACAGAGTTCCTATATTTTCTTCCCAGAAGCACCCATAGGACTTCTACTGTGTTAGTGGCATCACACAGAGTTCCTATATTTTCTTCCCAGAAGCACCCATAGGACTTCTAGTGTGTTAGTGGCATCACACAGAGCTCCCATATTTTCTTCCCAGAAGCACCCATAGGACTTCTACTGTGTTAGTGGCATCACACAGAGTTCCTATATTTTCTTCCCAGAAGCACCCATAGGACTTCTACTGTGTTAGTGGCATCACACAGAGTTCCTATATTTTCTTCCCAGAAGCACCCATAGGACTTCTACTGTGTTAGTGGCATCACACAGAGTTCCTATATTTTCTTCCCAGAAGCACCCATAGGACTTCTACTGTGTTAGTGACATCACACAGAGTTCCTATATTTTCTTCCCAGAAGCACCCATAGGACTTCTAGTGTGTTAGTTGCATCACACAGAGCTCCCATATTTTCTTCCCAGAAGCACCCATAGGACTTCTACTGTGTTAGTGGCATCACACAGAGTTCCTATATTTTCTTCCCAGAAGCACCCATAGGACTTCTAGTGTGTTAGTGGCATCACACAGAGCTCCCATATTTTCTTCCCAGAAGCACCCATAGGACTTCTAGTGTGTTAGTGGCATCACACAGAGTTCCTATATTTTCTTCCCAGAAGCACCCATAGGACTTCTACTGTGTTAGTGGCATCACACAGAGTTCCTATATTTTCTTCCCAGAAGCACCCATAGGACTTCTACTGTGTTAGTGGCATCACACAGAGTTCCTATATTTTCTTCCCAGAAGCACCCATAGGACTTCTACTGTGTTAGTGGCATCACACAGAGTTCCTATATTTTCTTCCCAGAAGCACCCATAGGACTTCTACTGTGTTAGTGGCATCACACAGAGCTCCCATATTTTCTTCCCAGAAGCACCCATAGGACTTCTAGTGTGTTAGTGGCATCACACAGAGTTCCTATATTTTCTTCCCAGAAGCACCCATAGGACTTCTACTGTGTTAGTGGCATCACACAGAGTTCCTATATTTTCTTCCCAGAAGCACCCATAGGACTTCTACTGTGTTAGTGGCATCACACAGAGTTCCTATATTTTCTTCCCAGAAGCACCCATAGGACTTCTACTGTGTTAGTGGCATCACACAGAGTTCCTATATTTTCTTCCCAGAAGCACCCATAGGACTTCTACTGTGTTAGTGGCATCACACAGAGTTCCTATATTTTCTTCCCAGAAGCACCCATAGGACTTCTACTGTGTTAGTGGCATCACACAGAGTTCCTATATTTTCTTCCCAGAAGCACCCATAGGACTTCTAGTGTGTTAGTGGCATCACACAGAGCTCCTATATTTTCTTCCCAGCAGCACCCATAGGACTTGTACTGTGTTAGTGGCATCACACAGAGCTCCTATATTTTCTTCCCAGAAGCACCCATAGGACTTCTAGTGTGTTAGTGGCATCACACAGAGCTCCTATATTTTCTTCCCAGAAGCACCCATAGGACTTCAATTGTGTGTTAGTGGCATCACACAGAGCTCCTATATTTTCTTCCCAGCAGCACCCATAGGACATCTAGTGTGTTAGTGGCATCACACAGAGCTCCTATATTTTCTTCCAGAAGCACCCATAGGACTTCTAGTGTGTTAGTGGCATCACACAGAGCTCCTATATTTTCTTCCCATCAGCACCCATAGGACTTGTACTGTGTTAGTGGCATCACACAGAGCTCCTATATTTTCTTCCCAGAAGCACCCATAGGACTTCTAGTGTGTTAGTGGCATCACACAGAGCTCCTATATTTTCTTCCAGAAGCACCCATAGGACTTCTAGTGTGTTAGTGGCATCACACAGAGCTCCTATATTTTCTTCTCAGAAGCACCCATAGGACTTCTAGTGTGTTAGTGGCATCACACAGAGCTCCTATATTTTCTTCCCAGAAGCACCCATAGGACTTCTAGTGTGTTAGTGGCATCACACAGAGCTCCTATATTTTCTTCCAGAAGCACCCATAGGACTTCTAGTGTGTTAGTGGCATCACACAGAGCTCCTATATTTTCTTCCCAGAACCACCCATAGGAATTCTAGTGTGTTAGTGGCATCACACAGAGCTCCTATATTTTCTTTCCAGAAGCACCCATAGGACTTCTAGTGTGTTAGTGGCATCACACAGAGCTCCTATATTTTCTTCGCAGAAGCACCCATAGGACTTCTAGTGTGTTAGTGGCATCACACAGAGCTCCTATATTTTCTTCCAGAAGCACCCATAGGACTTCTAGTGTGTTAGTGGCATCACACAGAGCTCCTATATTTTCTTCTCAGCAGCACCCATAGGACTTCTAGTGTGTTAGTGGCATCACACAGAGCTCCTATATTTTCTTTGCAGAAGCACCCATAGGACTTCTAGTGTGTTAGTGGCATCACACAGAGCTCCTATATTTTCTTGGCATCACACAGCACCCACCCATAGGACTTCTAGTGTGTTAGTGGCATCACACAGAGCTCCTATATTTTCTTCCAGAAGCACCCATAGGACTTCTAGTGTGTTAGTGGCATCACACAGAGCTCCTATATTTTCTTCCAGAAGCACCCATAGGACTTCTAGTGTGTTAGTGGCATCACACAGAGCTCCTATATTTTCTTTGCAGAAGCACCCATAGGACTTCTAGTGTGTGTTAGTGGCATCACACAGAGCTCCTATATTTTCTTCTCAGCAGCACCCACAGGACTTCTAGTGTGTTAGTGGCATCACACAGAGCTCCTATATTTTCTTTGCAGAAGCACCCATAGGACTTCTAGTGTGTTAGTGGCATCACACAGAGCTCCTATATTTTCTTCTCAGCAGCACCCACAGGACTTCTAGTGTGTTAGTGGCATCACACAGAGCTCCTATATTTTCTTTGCAGAAGCACCCATAGGACTTCTAGTGTGTTAGTGGCATCACACAGAGCTCCTCCTATATTTTCTTCTCAGCAGCACCCACAGGACTTCTAGTGTGTTAGTGGCATCACACAGAGCTCCTATATTTTCTTTGCAGAAGCACCCATAGGACTTCTAGTGTGTTAGTGGCATCACACAGAGCTCCTATATTTTCTTCTCAGAAGCACCCATAGGACTTCTAGTGTGTTAGTGGCATCACACAGAGCTCCTATATTTTCTTTCCAGAAGCACCCATAGGACTTCTAGTGTGTGTTAGTGGCATCACACAGAGCTCCTATATTTTCTTCTCAGCAGCACCCACAGGACTTCTAGTGTGTTAGTGGCATCACACAGAGCTCCTATATTTTCTTTGCAGAAGCACCCATAGGACTTCTAGTGTGTTAGTGGCATCACACAGAGCTCCTATATTTTCTTCTCAGCAGCACCCACAGGACTTCTAGTGTGTTAGTGGCATCACACAGAGCTCCTATATTTTCTTGCAGAAGCACCCATAGGACTTCAGAGAGCACCCATAGGACTTCTAGTGTGTTAGTGGCATCACACAGAGCTCCTATATTTTCTTTGCAGAAGCACCCATAGGACTTCTAGTGTGTTAGTGGCATCACACAGAGCTCCTATATTTTCTTCTCAGCAGCACCCACAGGACTTCTAGTGTGTTAGTGGCATCACACAGAGCTCCTATATTTTCTTTGCAGAAGCACCCATAGGACTTCTAGTGTGTTAGTGGCATCACACAGAGCTCCTATATTTTCTTCTCAGCAGCACCCACAGGACTACCGACTACAATGGCTGGAAGACCGCCAAGGGGAGGCAGAGCGTGCAGAGGCAAGAACACAGGGCAGGCAGGCTCTGTTTCTAGTGGACGTGGCCGTGGCCGTGGACGTGGTCGTGCATCGTCATCAGCACGTGGCCATGGGACACGCGCGTCTTTGTTTTCGGCAGCTGGACATGTGGAGCCGCATCATGCTGAAGGCTTGGTAGAATGGATGACCAAGCCCTCCTCATCCTCCTCATCCTCTCTCACCCAGGCTCAGGGTACTGGCAGAGCAGCTGCCAACGCGTACTCAATGGCATCATCAGCCACCCCTTCCCTAGACCCACCATGTCCTCCTGAGGAGTCCCCCGAACTCTTTGAGCACAGTGTTGGGTACATGCTCCAGGAGGATGCCCAACGATTCGAAGGCTCGGATGATGATACCCAGCTTGAGGAAGTCAGTAGTGTGCGCGCAGAGAGAGGGGATGCTGAAGGACAGCAATCTGGCAGTACTGTTCCACCAGCTGCAGCTTACTGCCAGGTTTGCTCTAGTGGTGAAGAGGGAGGGGATGATGAGGTCACTGACTCCACGTGGGTGCCTGAAGGGAGAGAGGATGAGGAGGAGGACGAGGAGGAGGAGGATGCGGCGTCACATGTCCAACGAGGCAGGATGCCCCCTGGAGGCCAGCTAGAGGCCAGCACAGCAACTGTACAACACCGCAGAGCTCCGCCTGTGCAGGGCGCTGCCTCTGCACGTTATCAGAAAAGTTCTTTGGTGTGGGCCTTTTTTGAGACGAGTGCATCAGATCGCACCACTGCTATTTGCAATATTTGTCTCAAGCGTATCTCGCGTGGCCAAAACATCAGCCGCTTGGGCACCACAAGCATGAGCAGACATATGTCGACCTGCCATGCAGCTCGTTGGCAAGCACACATAAAAGACCCACACCAAAGAACTAAGCGGACCTCTCCTTGCTCCTCATCAGCTGGGATCTCCATCCCCACTACATCTTCAGTCCTCTCTGAAAGCTGCTCTGAGAGGACTGAAGGTGTAGAATTAGGTGTGTCACAACCAAGTACTTGCAGTACACCGACGTCCGATTGTAGCAGGCAAATTTCCCTGCCCCAGCTGCTGGACCGTCGAAAGAAGTACACTCCCAGCCATCCACATGCCCAGCGGTTGAATGCTAGCTTGGCTAAATTGCTAGCACTTCAACTGCTGCCTTTTCAGTTGGTAGACTCGGCCCCCTTCCGTGAGTTTGTTCAATGTGCGGTTCCTCAGTGGCAGGTTCCCAAACGCCACTTTTTCTCACGGAAGGCGATTCCGTCTCTCTACCGGCATGTGGAAGGCAATGTCCATGCCTCGCTGGACAGGGCGGTCAGCGGTAAGGTGCATATTACCGCTGACTCATGGTCCAGCAGGCATGGACAGGGACGTTACCTTTCTTTCACGGCCCATTGGGTCACTCTATTGGCAGCTGGGAGGGATGCAGGACAAGGTGCAGTAGTGTTGGAGGTTGTTCCGCCACCACGCCTCCAAAATGCTACTACTGCTACTGGTTGTGACACACCTCTCTCCTCCACCCCCTCCTCTTCTTCTTCCTCCAGTGCTCTGTCCTCGGAACCAGCGGTGCTCCGTAGGCGTACAAGGGGCTACGCAAGTACGCAGGCAAAAAGATGCCATGCCGTGCTTGCGCTGGTGTGTTTGGGGGACAGGAGCCACACTGGGCCAGAGGTTCTGGCAGCTCTGCAGGGGCAGGCCGAGAGGTGGTTGACGCCACGCCAGCTTAAGCCAGGAATGGTCGTTTCTGACAATGGCACCAACCTCCTCTCCGCCCTGCGACAGGGGCAGCTCACCCATGTGCCCTGTATGGCTCACGTCCTCAACCTGGTGGTGCAGCGGTTCTTGGGCAGGTTCCCAGGCTTACAGGATGTCCTGAGGCAGGCCAGGAAAGTCTGTGTGCATTTCCGCCGATCTTATAATGCCAGTGCTCGGCTGACTGAGCTGCAAAAGGAGCTGAACCTGCCCAAGAACCGCCTAATATGTGACATGCCCACCAGGTGGAACTCAACGTTGGCCATGCTGCAGCGACTGCACACGCAGCAGAGGGCCATCAATGAGTACCTTTGCGACTACGGCACCAGGACAGGGTCAGGGGAGCTTGTTTTTTTTTTTTCCCCACGTCAGTGGAGCATGATCAGGGATGCATGCACTGTCCTCTCACCATTTGAGGAGGCCACGAGGATGGTGAGCAGTGACAGTGCATGCATCAGTGACACTGTACCTCTTGTCCACCTGTTGGAGCATACGCTGCGTGGGATAATGGACAGGGCACTTGAGGCAGAACAGAGGCAGGAAGAGGAGGACTTCCTTGCCTCTCAAGGCCCCCTTTATCCGGACAGTGTTCCTTCTGTCCCACCCATCACACAGGAAGAGGATGAGGATGAGGAGGAGGAGGAGGAGGAGGAGGATTGTGTGAGCATGGAGGTGGAGCCTGGCACTCAGCATCAGCAGCAGCAGTCTTTTAGGGATGATGTACAGTCCCAACAAACCAGTGGACTTGTACGTGGCTGGGAGGAGGTGGCTGGCGATCATGTCATCCTCAGTGACCCAGAAGACTCCGGACCGAATGCCTCAGCAAACCTACGCTGCATGGCCTCCCTGATCCTGAAAAGCCTGCGGAAGGATCCTCGTGTTCTTCGGATCAAGGAGAGGGACCATTACTGGCTGGCCACTCTCCTTGATCCACGGTACAAGGGTAAGGTTGCGGACCTTATCTTGCCGTCGCAGAGGGAGCAGAGGATGAGACATCTCAGGGAGGCCTTGCAGAAAGGTCTGTGCAACGCGTTCCCAGAAACTGGGAGGTTACAAACTCCTGGTCCTGGACGACGAGTTGCTGAGGCTTCGGTCAGTAGCAGAAGGAGCGGTGGGGAAGGTGGACGTCTGACCGATGCGTTCAGACAATTTTTTAGTCCGCAGCCCCAAGGTATGATCGGTTCCAGCAACCATCGCCAGCGTCTGATATACATGGTGCAGGAATACCTTGGGGCAAGGTCAGACTTGGACACCTTTCCCACCGAAAATCCTCTGGCTTACTGGGTCCTGAGGATGGATCACTGGCCAGAGCTTGCACAGTATGCAATTGAGCTACTGGCCTGTCCTGCCTCCAGCGTTCTTTCCGAACGCACATTCAGTGCTGCTGGAGGATTTGTCACCGATCATAGGGTGCGCCTGTCCACCGACTCGGTTGATCGACTGACCTTCATCAAAATGAATCAGTCTTGGATCACCACCAGCTACCAGGCACCTGAAGCGGATATAACGGAATAATTTATAATGTCACATCCCTTCAAGACTGCCTATGCTGATGCTGAGTGACTGTCCTCTTATGTTCACTGACTATCCTCTTCCTCCTCCTCAATGATCCATGCCACCACACCAGTGCCTAAGGCACAATTTTTCAGCCCCTGTATAACAGGGGCGTGTACTTACAATTTTTAAAAAAAAAAATGCTTCGCAACACGTGTGACTGCTGTGCTCCAAGTACAGTATCTGTGAGGGGTTGCAGTGTTGTGGCACCAGCACCACTGCCTAAGGCACAATTTTTCAGCCCCTGTTTAACAGGGGCGTGTAATTACAATTTTTTAAAAAAAATGCTTCGCAACACGTGTGACTGCTGTGCTCCAGTACAGTATCTGTGAGGGGTTGCAGTGTTGTGGCACCAGCACCAGTGCCTAAGGCACAATTTTTCAGCCCCTGTTGGGGCGTGTAATTACAATTTTTAGGCAATGCTTTGCAACAGGTCTCATTGCTGTGCTAAGAGTACAGTGTCTGTGAGGGGTTGCAGTGTTGTGGCACCAGCACCAATGCCTAAGGCACAATTTTTCAGCCCCTGTTTAACAGGGGCGTGTAATTACAATTTTTTTTTAAAAAGATGCTTCGCAACAGGTGTGACTGCTGTGCTCCAAGTACAGTATCTGTGAGGGGTTGCAGTGTTGTGGCACCAGTGCCTAAGGCACAATTTTTCAGCCCCTGTTGGGGCGTGTAATTACAATTTTTAGGCAATGCTTTGCAACAGGTCTCATTGCTGTGCTAAGAGTACAGTATCTGTGAGGGGTTGCAGTGTTGTGGCACCAGCACCAATGCCTAAGGCACAATTTTTCAGCCCCTGTTTAACAGGGGCGTGTAATTACAAATCTTGATCTAATAGTTCACAGCAGGGCCCATTCCTGCGCCCACCAAGAGTAACTATGAGGGCCTACAGTCTTGTGGCAACACCGTCCACCCACCCACCGCCAAAGGCCCAATTTTTCTGCCCTGTTCAACAGGTGCATGCAATTACAAATCTTGATCTAATAACTCACAGCAGGGCCCATTCCTGCGCCCACCAAGAGTAACTGTGAGGGCTTACAGTCTTGTGGCAACACCGTCCACCACCACCACCACCACCCACCACCACCAAAGGCCCAATTTTTCTGCCCTGTTCAACAGGTGCATGCAATTACAAATCTTGATCTAATAACTCACAGCAGGGCCCATTCCTGCGCCCACCAAGAGTAACTGTGAGGGCTTACAGTCTTGTGGCAACACCGTCCACCACCACCACCACCACCACCACCACCAAAGGCCCAATTTTTCTGCCCGGTTCAACAGGTGCATGCAAGTACAAATCTTGATCTATTAACTCACAGCAGGGCCCATTCCTGTGCCCACCAGTCTTGTGGCTACACCAACATCTAATAGGGCAAATTTCTGCAGAGTATATACGGCAGGCCCCTACTTTCAAACATCCAACTTACAAACGACTCCTACTTGCAAACGGAAAGAGAAAACAGGAAGTGAGAGGAAATCTACCCCTAGGAAGGGAAATTCTATCCTGTTAGATTTAATTTGGGAAAAAGGTATCTCCTCTCTACTGATGCTTTATCACCAATCCTTGTTTCAATTCAAACCCCACTTTTCCAAAAACATTTGTCATTGGGACGGAAAGTGAGGTGACATGTTCTGAACAGATGTGCAAAGACAGCAAATGTTACAGGGGTGATAACCCCTCCCTATGTTCTCCAAAAAGCTTAAAAATAGATTTTTTTGGGATGGAGCTACACTTCATAATGTACCTGTTCAGATTCTACTTAAGAACAAACCTACAGTCCGTGTCTTGTTTGCACCACCTATATACTGCTGTTCAGAGTATATAGGGTTGTAGGTATAGGGTTTTATTTTGGGTGCGGGGTCCCCCTTAATATCCATACAAGACCCAAAGGGGCTGGGGGGGGGGGGGGGGGTGATGGGGTAGCCATGCCATTTTTCTCAAGGATTTTCAGCCATATGGCGGCCAGGACAAGACATGACATTAAAGCCGCAAGTGGTTTTAAATGGCTTCTTTTTTTCCTTTACAAATGTCATTTTGTGCAAGGACAGTTCTAAACACGGGAAACACATGCCACTTCACAGGCATACTTTAGACACCCCCCAGGTACCATATTTAAAGGAAAATTTCACTTTTTTTTTTTCACTTTATGCATCATTAAAATGACTGCTCCCGAAAAAAACGTTAGTTTTTAAAAGTTCTTTTTGCATTGATATATGTCCCCTGGGGCAGGACCCGGGTCCCCAAACCTGTTTTATGACATTAACATGCATATTGGCCGTTGTAATTAGCACTTTTGATTTCGAACGTTCGCGTCCATTATAACGTATAGGGTTCGAAAATTCGCGCAAACTTTCGGTCGGTTCGAAGGTTCTGGTGCGAACCGAACCCGGGGGTGTTCGGCTCATCCCTATACAGCTCAGGGGCTGTAGTACACGCCCCCCCCTATAAAAGGCCACCACGCCGTCTGCGCCGGTCACATGCTGTTCCGGCGCAGATTGAGCAGGCTGATTCTGTGACACTCTGCTCGATTTAGTTAGGTAGAGAGATTCACTTACAGAAATTGAGTTAGATAGATTCAGTTACAAAGATTGATTGAGAAAGAGGGGCTTGTAGTGTGTTCGTGGCAGGCAGGCAGAGCTCCTATATTTTGTTACCAGAAGCACCTATAGGACTTGTAGTGTGTTCGTGGCAGGCAGGCAGAGCTCCTATATTTTGTTACCAGAAGCACCTATAGGACTTGTAGTGTGTTCGTGGCAGGCAGGCAGAGCTCCTATATTTTGTTACCAGAAGCACCTATAGGACTTGAAGTGTGTTAGTCCCATCACACACACAGAGCTCCTATATTTTGTTCCCAGAAGCACCTATAGGACTTGAAGTGTGTTAGTCCCATTACACACACAGAGCTATATTTTCTTCCCAGAAGCACCTATAGGACTTGAAGTGTGTTAGTCCCATCACACACACAGAGCTATATTTTGTTCCCAGAAGCACCTATAGGACTTGAAGTGTGTTAGTCCCATCACACACACAGAGCTATATTTTGTTCCCAGAAGAACCTATAGGACTTGAAGTGTGTTAGTCCCATCACACACACAGAGCTATATTTTGTTCCCAGAAGCACCTATAGGACTTGAAGTGTGTTAGTCCCATCACACACACAGAGCTATATTTTCTTCCCAGAAGCACCTATAGGACTTGAAGTGTGTTAGTCCCATCACACACACAGAGCTATATTTTGTTCCCAGAAGCACCTATAGGACTTGAAGTGTGTTAGTCCCATCACACACACAGAGCTATATTTTGTTCCCAGAAGCACCTATAGGACTTGAAGTGTGTTAGTCCCATTACACACACAGAGCTATATTTTGTTCCCAGAAGCACCTATAGGACTTGAAGTGTGTTAGTCCCATCACACACACAGAGCTATATTTTGTTCCCAGAAGCACCTATAGGACTTGAAGTGTGTTAGTCCCATCACACACACAGAGCTATATTTTGTTCCCAGAGGCACCTATAGGACTTGAAGTGTGTTAGTCCCATCACACACACAGAGCTATATTTTCTTCCCAGAAGCACCTATAGGACTTGAAGTGTGTTAGTCCCATCACACACACAGAGCTATATTTTGTTCCCAGAAGCACCTATAGGACTTGAAGTGTGTTAGTCCCATCACACACACAGAGCTATATTTTCTTCCCAGAAGCACCTATAGGACTTGAAGTGTGTTAGTCCCATCACACACACAGAGCTATATTTTCTTCCCAGAAGCACCTATAGGACTTGAAGTGTGTTAGTCCCATCACACACACAGAGCTATATTTTGTTCCCAGAAGCACCTATAGGACTTGAAGTGTGTTAGTCCCATTACACACACAGAGCTATATTTTCTTCCCAGAAGCACCTATAGGACTTGAAGTGTGTTAGTCCCATCACACACACAGAGCTATATTTTCTTCCCAGAAGCACCTATAGGACTTGAAGTGTGTTAGTCCCATCACACACACAGAGCTATATTTTGTTCCCAGAAGCACCTATAGGACTTGAAGTGTGTTAGTCCCATCACACACACAGAGCTATATTTTGTTCCCAGAGGCACCTATAGGACTTGAAGTGTGTTAGTCCCATCACACACACAGAGCTATATTTTCTTCCCAGAAGCACCTATAGGACTTGAAGTGTGTTAGTCCCATCACACACACAGAGCTATATTTTCTTCCCAGAAGCACCTATAGGACTTGAAGTGTGTTAGTCCCATCACACACACAGAGCTATATTTTGTTCCCAGAAGCACCTATAGGACTTGAAGTGTGTTAGTCCCATCACACACACAGAGCTATATTTTGTTCCCAGAGGCACCTATAGGACTTGAAGTGTGTTAGTCCCATCACACACACAGAGCTATATTTTCTTCCCAGAAGCACCTATAGGACTTGAAGTGTGTTAGTCCCATCACACACACAGAGCTATATTTTCTTCCCAGAAGCACCTATAGGACTTGAAGTGTGTTAGTCCCATCACACACACAGAGCTATATTTTGTTCCCAGAAGCACCTATAGGACTTGAAGTGTGTTAGTCCCATTACACACACAGAGCTATATTTTCTTCCCAGAAGCACCTATAGGACTTGAAGTGTGTTAGTCCCATCACACACACAGAGCTATATTTTGTTCCCAGAAGCACCTATAGGACTTGAAGTGTGTTAGTCCCATCACACACACAGAGCTATATTTTGTTCCCAGAAGCACCTATAGGACTTGAAGTGTGTTAGTCCCATTACACACACAGAGCTATATTTTCTTCCCAGAAGCACCTATAGGACTTGAAGTGTGTTAGTCCCATTACACACACAGAGCTATATTTTGTTCCCAGAAGCACCTATAGGACTTGAAGTGTGTTAGTCCCATCACACACACAGAGCTATATTTTGTTCCCAGAAGCACCTATAGGACTTGAAGTGTGTTAGTCCCATCACACACACAGAGCTATATTTTCTTCCCAGAAGCACCTATAGGACTTGAAGTGTGTTAGTCCCATCACACAGAGCTCCTCTATTTTCTTTGCAGAAGCACCCATAGGACTTCTAGTGTGTTAGTGGCATCACACAGAGCTCCTATATATTCTTCTCAGCAGCACCCACAGGACTTCTAGTGTGTTAGTGGCATCACACAGAGCTCCTCTATTTTCTTTGCAGAAGCACCCACAGGACTTCTAGTGTGTTAGTGGCATCACACAGAGCTCCTCTATTTTCTTTGCAGAAGCACCCACAGGACTTCTAGTGTGTTAGTGGCATCACACAGAGCTCCTCTATTTTCTTTGCATAAGCACCCACAGGACTTCTAGTGTGTTAGTGGCATCACACAGAGCTCCTCTATTTTTTTTGCAGAAGCATCCACAGGACTTCTAGTGTGTTAGTGGCATCACACAGAGCTCCTCTATTTTATTTGCAGAAGCACCCACAGGACTTCTAGTGTGTTAGTGGCATCACACAGAGCTCCTCTATTTTCTTTGCAGAAGCACCCATAGGACTTCTAGTGTGTTAGTGGCATCACACAGAGCTCCTATATATTCTTCTCAGCAGCACCCACAGGACTTCTAGTGTGTTAGTGGCATCACACAGAGCTCCTCTATTTTTTTTGCAGAAGCATCCACAGGACTTCTAGTATGTTAGTGGCATCACACAGAGCTCCTCTATTTTCTTTGCAGAAGCACCCACAGGACTTCTAGTGTGTTAGTGGCATCACACAGAGCTCCTCTATTTTCTTTGCAGAAGCACCCATAGGACTTCTAGTGTGTTAGTGGCATCACACAGAGCTCCTATATATTCTTCTCAGCAGCACCCACAGGACTTCTAGTGTGTTAGTGGCATCACACAGAGCTCCTCTATTTTCTTTGCATAAGCACCCACAGGACTTCTAGTGTGTTAGTGGCATCACACAGAGCTCCTCTATTTTCTTTGCAGAAGCACCCACAGGACTTCTAGTGTGTTAGTGGCATCACACAGAGCTCCTCTATTTTCTTTGCAGAAGCACCCACAGGACTTCTAGTGTGTTAGTGGCATCACACAGAGCTCCTCTATTTTCTTTGCAGAAGCACCCATAGGACTTCTAGTGTGTTAGTGGCATCACACAGAGCTCCTATATATTCTTCTCAGCAGCACCCACAGGACTTCTAGTGTGTTAGTGGCATCACACAGAGCTCCTCTATTTTCTTTGCAGAAGCACCCATAGGACTTCTAGTGTGTTAGTGGCATCACACAGAGCTCCTATATATTCTTCTCAGCAGCACCCACAGGACTTCTAGTGTGTTAGTGGCATCACACAGAGCTCCTCTATTTTCTTTGCAGAAGCACCCATAGGACTTCTAGTGTGTTAGTGGCATCACACAGAGCTCCTATATATTCTTCTCAGCAGCACCCACAGGACTACCGACTACAATGGCTGGAAGACCGCCAAGGGGAGGCAGAGCGTGCAGAGCCAAGAACACAGGGCAGGCAGGCTCTGTTTCTAGTGGACGTGGCCGTGGACGTGGACGTGGTCGTGCATCGTCATCAGCACGTGGCCATGGGACACGCGCGTCTTTGTTTTCGGCAGCTGGACATGTGGAGCCGCATCATGCTGAAGGCTTGGTAGAATGGATGACCAAGCCCTCCTCATCCTCCTCATCCTCTCTCACCCAGGCTCAGGGTACTGACAGAGCATCATCAGCCACCCCTTCCCTAGACCCACCATGTCCTCCTGAGGAGTCCCCCGAACTCTTTGAGCACAGTGTTGGGTACATGCTCCAGGAGGATGCCCAACGATTCGAAGGCTCGGATGACGATACCCAGCTTGAGGAATCTGGCAGTACTGTTCCACCAGCTGCAGCTTACTGCCAGGTTTGCTCTAGTGGTGAAGAGGGAGGGGATGATGAGGTCACTGACTCCACGTGGGTGCCTCAAGGGAGAGAGGATGAGGAGGAGGACGAGGAGGAGGAGGATGCGGCGTCACATGTCCAACGAGGCAGGATGCCCCCTGGAGGCCAGGTAGAGGCCAGCACAGCAACTGTACAACACCGCAGAGCTCCGCCTGTGCAGGGCGCTGCCTCTGCACGTTATCAGAAAAGTTCTTTGGTGTGGGCCTTTTTTGAGACGAGTGCAGCAGATCGCACCACTGCTATTTGCAATATTTGTCTCAAGCGTATCTCGCGTGGCCAAAACATCAGCCGCTTGGGCACGACAAGCATGACCAGACATATGGCGACCTGCCATGCAGCTCGTTGGCAGGCACACATAAAAGACCCACACCAAAGAACTAAGCGGACCTCTCCTTGCTCCTCCTCAGCTGGGATCTCCATCCCCACTACACCTTCAGTCCTCTCTGAAAGCTGCTCTGAGAGGACTGAAGGTGTAGAATTCGGTGTGTCACAACCAAGTACTTGCAGTACACCGACGTCCGATTGCAGCAGGCAAATTTCCCTGCCCCAGCTGCTGGACCGTAGAAAGAAGTACACTCCCAGCCATCCACATGCCCAGCGGTTGAATGCTAGCCTTGCTAAATTGCTAGCACTTCAACTGCTGCCTTTTCAGTTGGTAGACTCGGCCCCCTTCCGTGAGTTTGTTCAATGTGCGGTTCCTCAGTGGCAGGTTCCCAAACGCCACTTTTTCTCGCGGAAGGCGATTCCGTCTCTCTACCGGCATGTGGAGGGCAATGTCCATGCCTCGCTGGACAGGGCGGTCAGCGGTAAGGTGCATATTACCGCTGACTCATGGTCCAGCAGGCATGGACAGGGACGGTACCTTTCTTTCACGGCCCATTGGGTCACTCTATTGGCAGCTGGGAGGGATGCAGGACAAGGTGCAGTAGTGTTGGAGGTTGTTCCGCCACCACGCCTCCAAAACGCGACTACTGCTACTGGTTGTGACACACCTCTCTCCTCCACCCCCTCCTCTTCTTCTTCCTCCAGTGCTCTGTCCTTGGAACCAGCGGTGCTCCGTAGGCGTACAAGGGGCTACGCAAGTACGCAGGCAAAAAGATGCCATGCCGTGCTTGCGCTGGTGTGTTTGGGGGACAGGAGCCACACTGGGCCAGAGGTTCTGGCAGCTCTGCAGGGGCAGGCCGAGAGGTGGTTGACGCCACGTCAGCTTAAGCCAGGAATGGTCGTTTCTGACAATGGCACCAACCTCCTCTCCGCCCTGCGACAGGGGCAGCTCACCCATGTGCCCTGCATGGCTCACGTCCTCAACCTGGTGGTGCAGCGGTTCTTGGGCAGGTTCCCAGGCTTACAGGATGTCCTGAGGCAGGCCAGGAAAGTCTGTGTGCATTTCCGCCGATCTTATAATGCCAGTGCTCGGCTGACTGAGCTGCAAAAGGAGCTGAACCTGCCCAAGAACCGCCTAATATGTGACATGCCCACCAGGTGGAACTCAACGTTGGCCATGCTGCAGCGACTGCACACGCAGCAGAGGGCCATCAATGAGTACCTTTGCGACTACGGCACCAGGACAGGGTCAGGGGAGCTTGGTTTTTTTTCCCCACGTCAGTGGAGCATGATCAGGGATGCATGCACTGTCCTCTCACCATTTGAGGAGGCCACGAGGATGGTGAGCAGTGACAGTGCATGCATCAGTGACACTGTCCCTCTTGTCCACCTGTTGGAGCATACGCTGCGTGGGATAATGGACAGGGCACTTGAGGCAGAACAGAGGCAGGAAGAGGAGGACTTCCTTGCCTCTCAAGGCCCCCTTTATCCGGACAGTGTTCCTTCTGTCCCACCCATCACACAGGAAGAGGATGAGGAGGAGGAGGAGGAGGAGGAGGAGGATTGTGTGAGCATGGAGGTGGAGCCTGGCACTCAGCATCAGCAGCAGCAGTCTTTTAGGGATGATGTACAGTCCCAACAAACCAGTGGACTTGTACGTGGCTGGGAGGAGGTGGCTGGCGATCATGTCATCCTCAGTGACCCAGAAGACTCCGGACCGAATGCCTCAGCTAACCTACGCTGCATGGCCTCCCTGATCCTGCAAAGCCTGCGGAAGGATCCTCGTGTTCTTCGGATCAAGGAGAGGGACCATTACTGGCTGGCCACTCTCCTTGATCCGCGGTACAAGGGTAAGGTTGCGGACCTTATCTTGCCGTCGCAGAGGGAGCAGAGGATGAGACATCTCAGGGAGGCCTTGCAGAAAGGTCTGTGCAACGCGTTCCCAGAAACTGGGAGGCTACAAACTCCTGGTCCTGGGCGACGAGTTGCTGAGGCTTCGGTCAGTGGCAGAAGGAGCGGTGGGGAAGGTGGACGTCTGACCGATGCGTTCAGACAATTTTTTAGTCCGCAGCCCCAAGGTATGATCGGTTCCAGCAACCATCGCCAGCGTCTGATATACATGGTGCAGGAATACCTTGGGGCAAGGTCAGACTTGGACACCTTTCCCACCGAAAATCCTCTGGCTTACTGGGTCCTGAGGATGGATCACTGGCCAGAGCTTGCACAGTATGCAATTGAGCTACTGGCCTGTCCTGCCTCCAGCGTTCTTTCCGAACGCACATTCAGTGCTGCTGGAGGATTTGTGACTGATCATAGGGTGCGCCTGTCCACCGCCTCGGTTGATCGACTGACATTCATCAAAATGAATCAGTCTTGGATCACCACCAGCTACCAGGCACCTGAGGCGGATATAACCGAATAATTTTTAATGTCACATCCCTTCAAGACTGCCTATGCTGATGCTGAGTGACTGTCCTCTTATGTTCACTGACTATCCTCTTCCTCCTCCTCAATGATCCATGCCACCACACCAGTGCCTAAGGCACAATTTTTCAGCCCCTGTTTAACAGGGGCGTGTACTTCCAATTTTTTAAAAAAATGCTTTGCAACACGTGTGACTGCTGTGCTCCAAGTACAGTCTCTGTGAGGGGTTGCAGTGTTGTGGCACCAGCACCAGTGCCAAAGGCACAATTTTTCAGCCCCTGTTTAACAGGGGCGGGTACTTACAATTTTTTAAAAATATGCTTCGCAACACGTGTGACTGCTGTGCTCCAAGTACAGTATCTGTGAGGGCCGGGTTGCAGTGTTGTGGCACCAGCACCAGTGCCTAAGGCACAATTTTTCAGCCCCTGTTTAACAGGGGCGGGTACTTACAATTTTTTAAAAAAATGCTTCGCAACACGTGTGACTGCTGTGCTCCAAGTACAGTATCTGTGAGGGCCGGGTTGCAGTGTTGTGGCACCAGCACCAGTGCCTAAGGCACAATTTTTCAGCCCCTGTTTAACAGGGGCGGGTACTTCCAATTTTTTAAAAAAATGCTTCGCAACACGTGTGACTGCTGTGCTCCAAGTACAGTATCTGTGAGGGCCGGGTTGCAGTGTTGTGGCACCAGCACCAGTGCCTAAGGCACAATTTTTCAGCCCCTGTTTAACAGGGGCGGGTACTTACAATTTTTTAAAAAAATGCTTCGCAACACGTGTGACTGCTGTGCTCCAAGTACAGTCTCTGTGAGGGGTTGCAGTGTTGTGGCACCAGCACCAGTGCCTAAGGCACAATTTTTCAGCCCCTGTTTAACAGGGGCGGGTAATTACAAATCTTGATCTAATAGTTCACAGCAGGGCCCATTCCTGCGCCCACCAAGAGTAACTATGAGGGCCTGCAGTCTTGTGGCAACACCGTCCACCACCACCGCCAAAGGCCCAATTTTTCTGCCCTGTTCATCAGGTGCTTGCAATTACAAATCTTGATCTAATAACTCACAACAGGGCCCATTCCTGCGCCCACCAAGAGTAACTGTGAGGGCCTACAGTCTTGTGGCAACACCGTCCACCACCACCGCCAAAGGCCCAATTTTTCTGCCCTGTTCATCAGGTGCTTGCAATTACAAATCTTGATCTAATAACTCACAGCAGGGCCCATTCCTGCGCCCACCAAGAGTAACTGTGAGGGCCTACAGTCTTGTGGCAACACCGTCCACCACCACCGCCAAAGGCCCAATTTTTCTGCCCTGTTCATCAGGTGCTTGCAATTACAAATCTTGATCTAATAACTCACAGCAGGGCCCATTCCTGCGCCCACCAAGAGTAACTATGAGGGCCTACAGTCTTGTGGCAACACCGTCCACCACCACCGCCAAAGGCCCAATTTTTCTGCCCTGTTCATCAGGTGCTTGCAATTACAAATCTTGATCTAATAACTCACAGCAGGGCCCATTCCTGCGCCCACCAAGAGTAACTGTGAGAGCTTACAGTCTTGTGGCAACACCGTCCACCACCACCACCACCCCCAATTTTTCTGCCCTGTTCAACAGGTGCATGCAATTACAAATCTTGATCTATTAACTCATAGCAGGGCCCATTCCTGTGCCCACCAGTCTTGTGGCTACACCAACATCTAATAGGGCAAATTTCTGCAGAGTATATACGCCAGGCCCCTACTTTCAAACATCCAACTTACAAACGACTCCTACTTGCAAATGGAAAGAGAAAACAGGAAGTGAGAGGAAATCTACCCCTAGGAAGGGAAATTCTATCCTGTTAGATTTAATTTGGGAAAAAGGTATCTCCTCTCTACTGATACTTTATCACCAATCCTTGTTTCAATTAAAACCCCACTTTTCCAAAAACATTTGTCATTGGGACGGAAAGTGAGGTGACATGTTCTGAACAGATGTGCAAAGACAGCAAATGTTACAGGGGTGATAACCCCTCCCTATGTTCTCCAAAAAGCTTAAAAATAGATTTTTTTGGGATGGAGCTACACTTCATAATGTACCTGTTCAGATTCTACTTAAGAACAAACCTAAAGCCGCAAGTGGTTTTAAATGGCTTCTTTTTTTCCTTTACAAATGTCATTTTGTGCAAGGACAGTTCTAAACACGGGAAACACATGCCACTTCACAGGCATACTTTAGACACCCCCCAGGTACCATATTTAAAGGAAAATTTCACTTTTTTTTTTTCACTTTATGCATCATTAAAATGACTGCTCCCGAAAAAACGTTAGTTTTTAAAAGTTCTTTTTGCATTGATATATGTCCCCTGGGGCAGGACCCGGGTCCCCAAACCTGTTTTATGACATTAACATGCATATTGGCCGTTGTAATTAGCACTTTTGATTTCGAACGTTCGCGTCCATTATAACGTATAGGGTTCGAAAATTCGCGCAAACTTTCGGTCCGTTCGAAGGTTCTGGTTCGAACCGAACCCGGGGGTGTTCGGCTCATCCCTACTCCTGATGCTTCTAAATGATTACTCCACAAGCTATCAGATTGCCAATCATCAAAAGCTCAGCTCTGATTTGACAAAGCAATCCTTTCTTTCAACAATATGGCCACTTTCACACAGAGACACAGTGCAGAACACGTTATGGTACAATGTCAGCTGCAGAGAGACCACATACACTACAGATGACTAGTCCTTTGTTCAGTTTGCCTTTTTATGGACACATCTTAGACAGTTCCGATTCTTTTATAAGTGTTTCCTCTTTACCTGCATCTGTATTTGCTACCATCCTGTGGTGTCATCTCATGTTTTATTAATTCAAGAATAAAGGGACTTTTCAGTACCTTGGTGTGAAGATATACATTTTTCCAAGTGTTTCCTCCCCTTAAAGATTGCTGAGTATAATTCATTGGCATGGCTTACAGTCCACAATATACTATTCTAGCCTGTGATAACACGTATAGTTCTCTCTGGAAACTCTTTGAGCTTATGAACACCTCTACGTGCTGTAACACAAGAGCATTTACATATATCATATATTTTGAAAGTTAGAAACTGTGTTTATCATGACTATTTTTGTAATTTCAGATAATATGTAACTACATATTTGAAATTGACAGAAAATAATGAGGTGAATTTAGAATTTACATCAGGTGAGGTGAATTTACCTGATGTAAATTCGCCTTCAAATCATTAGGTAAATTTCCATCAATGTATATAGGTGTATTATACAAAATGACAAGGGCAGGATTACTGGTTTTCTTCTTTACTTCAAGGATAAAGCTAACAATGGAAGCAGAGCAATACAGTGATCCACTGATTATATTGCCGCTGCATCTCTTTAGAGGACATAACTTTATTCTATGACAGCAAAATCTAACCAGTCTGAATAACAGGAGAGCTGTAAAATCTAGTAGCTGATATGCATGTTATTTCCTTAGTTTCATTCTATGTTATTAAATGCAAACGGCTATCCTGTTGCTTTTGTGAAGAAGCATGTGAGAAAAGGTCCTCAGTATTTTATCCTGGACACAATATGTTGCCGTGAAAGCATTCTGCAGCATACGACAATTTAATTATTTATCCCCATCTTCTCCTCCCAGCCTAAAGCAGAAAGATGTCAGATCCTCTCTTACATTTTAATGGAAAATTATCTGCTTGAAAAGTTTTACCTAAAAACCATTCAAATCACTTGTTCTAAAGACTTGTCAGACACCATCCCGCCCCATACACATGACTCCGTTCCAACAAAACATTAAAATATTCTATAACATTTCTAAACCTTCTGTATTGTGTACCAAAATGTTCTTGATGGCTACAACATCTAAAACTAACCATGGGTGGGTCTATTATCAAGGCCAGTAAAATCAACGTTTCAGCTTTTCTGCTTTTTTTTTGTATGAATGTTGGAAACTGAGCATCAGTAGCTTGTCATGCAATCTGCTTAAAGGTGCAGTTCATTCAACATTTAAACCTTAGAATGTATAGCAGTAACACAAATTACCCTGATCTTTTGTAATACCTGATAATAGAAACTCTAAAATAAAAACCTGATGTAGCTCAACCAACCCAATGGTAAAAAGTGTAAATGACTCCACTCACTATACACCCGTGGTTGCAAAAAATGACACTTTATTGATTTCAAAAAGTAGGGGAAAATTACACTGATAAACTACTTCCGGACCGCCCACCGTCATTGTACATCAGCTGTTTGAAGTGGAATAAAGTTGTTATGGCAGCAGATAGCTGCCAAAACCCCGGTATCCTCTTCAACAGTGGGCGGTCCAGTTTCAGACAAAAGTGGTCTCTGTGGCACATTTGCCACAAGATCACTTTTATCGGGGGTGGGAGAAGGGCCCCCCACCACGCTCCGGTCATCTCCGCCTCTTACCGGAGCCATCTTTGGCTCCGGTCTGGAGCCAAAAGTGAGGGAATGATGGCCCCCACTCGGCTCCATAATATTGGATGGTGGAAGCAACATCAAACATCACTTCTTCCCAGCGGTAAGGGAATTTTAATTTTTTTTTGTAAACAAAAAGACATTTATTTTTATTTTTTTTTATTGCATTTTAGTTTAAGCGTGAGATCTGGGGTATTTTTGACCACAGATCTCACATTTAAGAGGTCCTGTCATGCTTTTTTTTTCTATTACAAGGGGTGTTTTTATTCCTTGTAATAGGAAAAAAAGTGACATATTTTTTTTTTTTTAAAAAAGGACAGTGTAAAAATAAAAAATAAAAAGTAAAATAAATAAAAATTGTTTTTGTTCCGGTCTGGAGCCAAAAGTGAGGGAATGATGGCCCCCACCCGGCTCCATAATATTGGATGGCAGAAGCAACATCAAACGTCACTTCTGCCCAACGGTATTAAAAGGGAAAAAAAATTTTTGTAAAAAAAAGACATTTATTTTATTTATTTTTTTATTGCATTTTTGTTTAAGCGTGAGATCTGGGGTCTTTTTGACCACAGATCTCACATTTAAGAGGTCCTGTCATGCTTTTTTTTTCTATTACAAGGGGTGTTTTTATTCCTTGTAATAGGAATAAAAGTGACCTATTTTTTTTTTTTTTAAAAGGACAGTGTAAAAATAAATAATAAAAAGTAAAATAAATAAAAATTGTTTTTGTTCCGGTCTGGAGCCAAAAGTGAGGGAATGATTGCCCCGACTCGGCTCCATAATATTGGATGGCGGAAGCAACATCAAACGTCACTTCTGCCCAACGGTATTAAAAGGGAAAAAAAAGTTTCCTAAAAAAAGTGACCTATTTTTTTTTTTAAAAAGGACAGTGTAAAAATAAAAAATAAAAAGTTAAATAAATAAAAATAGTTTTTGTTCAAAGTTCCCGGTTCTGCCGAGATCTTGCGCAGAAGGGAAAGCATATGTAAGTCGCGCCCACCTATGATAACTATGTTTAAACCACACATGTGAGGTATCACTGCAATCGTTAGAGTGAGAGCAATAATTCTAGTCTACAGACCTCCTCTGTAACTCAAAACTGGTAACCTGTAGAAATTTTTAAACATCGCCTATGGAGATTTTTAAGGGTCAAAGTTTGTCGACATTCCACGAGCGGGCGCAATTTTCAAGCGTGACATGTTGGGTATAAATTTACTTGGCATAACATTATCTTTCACAATCTTTTACAATACAAAAAAAATTGGCCTAACTTTACTGTTGTCTTACTTTTTAATTCAAAATAGTTTTATTTTCCAAAGAAATTGTGCTTGTAAGACAGCTGCTCGGTGTGATAAAGTATTGCAACGACCACCATTTTATTCTCTAGGGTGTCTGAAAAAAAAATATATAATGTTTGGGAGTTCTGAGTAATTTTCTAGCAAAAAAATATATTTTAACTTGTAAACACCAAGTCTGAAAAATAGGCCTGTTCCTTAAGTAGTTAAAAAAAAAAAAAACCTGTTTTGTTTTAATCAGTGTCGTTTTCCACTACTTTTTTAAAATCAATAAAGTGTAATTTTTTGCAGCCATGGGTGTATGGTGAGTGGAGTCATATACACTTTTTACCATTGGGTTGGTTGAGATACATCAGGTTTTTATTTTAGAGTTTCAATCTTGCGTTCACCGTGAGATCCCATTCCTTTCCTTCACCTCCTAATTTCTCTTTTGAGGGTCTATTATCTATATATATGCCATTATATTACAAATATTATATTAGGCAGCTCCTTGAGGGCCCTGTAACCTTCAATGTATCAATCAATGCCTGATAATAACTGTGTGGTATATTGTGCTGGAAAGACCTCAGATATCACTTTCCATTTGTTAACCTAGTGCAATGTGAGCACTAGGTGTTCCCTTGGGCATATTTTTGTGACCTGAAGCAAGGCACAAACAATACTAAGATGAATATCACGGAACCATTTCTGCTCATCTGCTGATTAAAGCAGTTTCAATGTGTGGATGTCAAGCTAATTCTGCTTACATAAATGTACCTGTGGGACAGCTATAAAATGTTTGTGCATAATTTCCCATTCCTAGAAGTATCAGTGTGTGAGCCCCATGTTCTTCTTGCTAAATTAAAAGATCCTATACGAGAATAAGGATCAGGTTTGGATTGAACAAAAGTTCGACCAGAACCCAGCCTGTTCGCACTTTGGCAAGCATGCAAACAAACAGGCAATTTTTTACTAGTTCTCACTGCTGTCATAAAATTACGACAGATCACTGATGGCTCTTGTTTGTATACAAGCCAGCAAGGATCGTGGGTGACATATATTGCAATGGACGTAGCAGTGGGTGTTGGTGTTATTTATTATTTAAATTTTTTTGTAAATGAATAACCAGATGTACAAGAGTCTAGAGGTAGGCCCCGTTCACACTGATGGACCGATCAGGTCCACCTGTCAGTTTTTCAGACGGATCCGATCGGACCATCCATTGCTCTATGGAGCAGCAGATGTCAGAGGACATCCGCAGACATCCAGTCCTATACTGTCTGCTAAAGACAGATGAATGGGGATCCATTCCCCATCCTGCCGGCAGATTGGATTGGATGACAGTTGGATGGACATGGACAGGTGGTCTTTTCAAGTATGCTCTACCAGCAGCAAGACTTGTTATCTTTTCACAATGGATAATGAATACCTCAATTACATTTGTATCTCATTGATCAAATGGGTCAACAGCAGGTTTTATTTGAGTTTTAAGAATTCAAAATGTTTCATGGGTCCCTGAAGCTTTTTGCTAGTCTATGGCAAAAAAATGAAATTACTTTCCACTGGTTCTTGTTGTTCATGGTAAAAAACAAGAAACTCAATTTAGTCTGCTTTCCAGAGACAATAGCACATTGCCAGTCTGTAAAATCACATAAGAACTATTGCAGTGCAACTTTCTCTTCTAGAGTATAGGCTTGGTAACCACTTTTTCCCACTTCCCAAATGCTCTGATGTTAGACTAAAAGAAAGCTTGCCAAATATTTGTGGTAAAAAAAAACTCATACAATCCATGAGTATCTTTATTCCAGGTTACCTTTCAGAGAGTATAATTGTGTTAATCATACATTTTTAAAGAGATGTTAAAAAAAATCAGTGAATTTTTGTGTAATTTCTGACTAAGAAATTGGTAGAAAAACTTGGTTAATGGAGTTATAGGAAGA
>CM053032.1:167763828-167766508 GCA_028564925.1 Lithobates sylvaticus
CAGATTTAGGGTACAAGTACGGAGGCAGCGCCTTCTACGACTACCATCGCTCCTTTTCAGCAAAGGCAGCAGCCAAGCTCAGTCAGTTTCAGGCAACCACGGACTGGAGCGCCATCGACACCGAACTCTTCTGTCGCCATTTCGCCGGCCTCCGCTCCCCACTGTGCGCTAACTGCCAATCCTCCACCCACACCGCCAATTGGTGTTCAGAACCCGATGGTAGACGCCTCCCCAACTTCCCCTCTGCCCCGCACACATCCCAGTATTCAGACGCAACCCCACCACACCCCCAGGAGGACAGACTCGGACGGCCCGTCCGAACATTAGGAGGGGCGCCGATATGCAACAATTTCAATTTGGGGATCTGCAACTTCTCACGTTGCAGACTCCTCCACGTCTGCCTCATTTGCCGCAAAGCCCACCCCAGGATCACCTGCGGGATCAATAAGCTCAGCTCAGCCTGACTAAGCCGTATTGATATCGGATGGCTGCAGTCCTACCTCACCTCACACCCATCACCCTCACTAGCAGCCTTTCTGGTACAAGGCTTCACCACAGGCTTTCACACGGGGCTTATCACACTCCCCGACACCACCCACGAGTGCAAAAACCTGCTGTCAGCAGCCACCGACGAGGAAGCCATCAGTACCCTACTACAAAACGAACTTGACCGAGGGTACATGATCGGCCCCTTCTCTCACCCACCGTTTTCCGTTTGGAGAGTTAGCCCTATCGGGCTTGTAAAAGGGAAATTTTCAAATAAACTCCGGTTAATTTATGATTTGTCCGCGCCTTATTCTTCTCACACACCTAGCTTAAATTCCCTTATACCCTCACAAGAATTTTCACTCAAATATTCTTCTGTCGACCTTGCTATCCAGGCCATCCTAGACACAGGCGAGGGCGCCTGGCTCTCCAAAGCAGACGTCGCAGACGCCTTCAAGCTGCTACCAATCCAGCCGTGTCTGTGGCGCTGGCACGGAGTCAGGTGGAAAGGTCAGTACTACTTCGCCACGAAACTGACCTTTGGATCCAAAAGCAGCCCATGGCTCTTTGACACGTTTGCACAGTCCCTGTCCTGGATTCTCTCGCACCACGCATCCTGTCAGAAAGTGATCCATTACTTGGACGACTTTCTGCTTATCGAAGACCCCAACCGTCCCCCGGTAGACCTCACGAGTCTAAGGGAGGTCTTCTCCAACCTCAATGTCCCCATAGCGGAGAAGAAGATAGAAGGCCCAGCACATCGCATCACCTTCTTAGGCGTCATACTCGACACTCAGGCCATGCAGGCCAGCCTACCACCAGACAAGTTGACTCGCATCAGGGAAGTCATTCATTCCTTCACGGCCACCCAGGGGTGCTCCAGGAGGCAACTTCAGTCCTTACTCGGGATGTTAAATTTCGCAGTGAGAGTCATCCCTCAGGGACGATCCTTTGTCTCCCGCCTCCTAGTTTTCCTCACAGGATGTCAAGACCCAGACCAGATCTTCAGACTTGATCAGGCAGCTATAGCCGACCTTTCCATGTGGGACCACTTCCTGGCTGACTGGAATGGCATTTCCATGTTCATTCCGGCAGCATCTCCCTCTTCTCCCCGGATTGTCACTGACGCCGCTGCCTCCACGGGCTTCGCAGCTATTTTTGGCCCCCACTGGTTTGCCGGTCCATGGCCGCCAGAAATCTTGGCAATCCCCGGTTTCAGCCAGTCCTCCTCCCTATTCGAACTATACCCAATAGTGGCAGCAGCACAAACCTGGGGAAGCAGTTGGGCAGGCCAGACGGTGGTTTTTTCCACTGACAATCAGGCCACAGCTGACATCATAAACAAAGGCCGGTCCAGGTCCTTGACCATTATGGCCTTCCTGCGCAGGCTGGTACAATTATCCCTGCTAAACCAGTTCAAGGTCCTCTGCATCCACATCCCGGGCAAGTGTAACACCTCAGCTGACGCGCTGTCCCGATTCAATTTCCCGTTGTTCTTTTCCCAGGAACCCGGAGCCGATTCGACCATGGCTGCCATCCCTCACTGGTCTCAACTAACCCTAGTCTGAGTCACCACCTTCACGGCACAACCAGTCTTACAATCTTTTGCCAAACAATAAATCATTACCTCCCTAAAAACAAGTCTTTGCGCCCTTTTCTTAACTACTCTACTAGCAGAAAGGGCCTCACGGCGCAGCTCACCAGGGCTTACCTTACGGTAGACCAGGGCACACTTCAGGTCTAGTTTGTTGTCTGTCTTGTGGCGTGTTTATGTTTGCTCCTTCACATCGTTAAGGACCGAGGGCTCCGACCATAAATAGGAAGGCCAGTATGGTGGCCTGCAATTATGGGAGGAGCCCGGAGGGTATATACACCAGACCTCTCCACGAGGCCGGTGTCGGTTCCAGCGCGCCGTACCCGCCCACCCATTCCCCTTCTCAGAACACTCCAACACGTTTCTCTACAGAAACAGCCATTACTCCTCAGGTAAGCGCCCTTTTCTTAACTACTCTACTAGCAGAAAGGGCCTCACGGCGCAGCTCACCAGGGCTTACCTTACGGTAGACCAGGGCACACTTCAGGTCTAGTTTGTTGTCTGTCTTGTGGCGTGTTTATGTTTGCTCCTTCACATCGTTAAGGACCGAGGGCTCCGACCATAAATATATATATATATATATATATATATATATATATA
>CM053032.1:167767008-167819802 GCA_028564925.1 Lithobates sylvaticus
CAATATCGTCCACCCTTGTTTCCAAGTCTGCAGTACGCTGTCCTATCTCGCGTATCTCGCGAGAGAGTCTGTTGGTTATTTGTTCTGATGTGCTTTTTAAGGCCTTCTGCAGCATGCTTTCCATATGTTTTAAAAAAGCACTCTGGGACATACCTGAGGATGGTATGGAGGGGGATCCTCCGATATTGGAGTCGGTCTCGTCCCCATCATCGCTGTCCTGGGGGTCCGGGGCGATTGCAGCGGTGGCGTATTGCTTGGCTAGGGCCTTCGCCGCCATCTTGGAGGAAGCGCGGGCCAGGGCTTCCTTGATGGGTTTCGGTTTGTTCTTCCCTCTATGGCCCGTAAGAACCATATCAGAATGTGCCGGGATGGTTCGGAGGGCTGTCCTGGAAAATAGGTGGGTTTTTGTCGGCTCAGTCTGCCGTATGGGGTCCCGGTATGCAGCGGGGAGTGCGGAGCTCTAGTGGAGGAGGACTGCCAGGTCGAGCTTCGCGCATGCGCCCCCCGTATGGCCACATTTTTACACCTTATCTAGTTGCACTTTTAGTGTCATTAATTGTCACTGGCACACCAAACACAGAAGCAAACACACATTTTGCCACAACAATGGGTGACAAATGAAGCAAAACACACAGTAAAAAACATGCAACTCACACCACGTCAAAATGTCCCATGAGCTACTTTGTCATGTGTAGCGCAGACCATTGAAATCAATGGGCTGTCCTATGTGTGTCACTGGAAAAACAAGCCAAAAAAACATGCACTCCCACTACTAGGTAACAATCTACAGGAAGTAATGGAATCTGAAAATCTGTCACAAAAAGTACTTACCGAGGCCAAAATGCCGAAAGCGGTCCGCCCTTGCAACCACGCGCACCCTGTCCCCCGGAGGTGATACAGGGAGCGGGTGGCACGCAGCAGCACTGGCCACCAGCAGGTGTAGGTTCCCGAAGAAGCTGAGGAGCTAAGCAGCAGGTTAATTTGGGGTCAGGAACTGGCTGATGATCCTGTGCGTGGTGGTAAACAGTGCCAGAGGTAGCAGGGGGTCAGGTAGCAGAAATGGGCAAGTTCGTGAAACAGGCCAAGGTTAGATCCGTAAAATCAGGCAAGGAAGTCCGTAAGGCAGGCCAAGGGTCAGATCCAGGAAGTCAATCAGAGAGTCCATGGGGCAAATCAGGAGAGGTCGTTTAACCAAGCCAAGGGTCAAACGAGGATGAGAGCAGCGTAGTCAGGGACGGTCCGGGTCAAAACAGGCAATCAGGCAAACAACAGGTAACATGCACAAACGGGAAGCTGACAACAAACCAGCAACCCGTTTGGGTGCCAGAGCCGTCTCAAATAGCCACGCCATAGCGTGTGCGTCGTTGCGCACACCCATGCGCCAATGCGCACACCTGTGCGCCAATGCGTACATCAGCAAGCAAATGCACGCATCCGTGCACTATCGAGCACACTCGCGAGCCACTGCGTGTACACGTGCGCACCCACGCACAGGTGCGCGTGGCACCATCTGGCCGCCCCTGGGGGGCGCCAGAGCGCTAATCCGCCGTGCAACAGCATGGCGAGCATGGGAGGCCAAAATCCTTCTCTGACAAAATCATTTTAAACATTAAAATAAACTGACACAATTTTAAACCTCCTGCAGACAAGTGTATGAGAAAAGCACAATGGGGTGGCTTGGCCAGAAATGGCATTGAAAACTGCTTCTATTTATTATGAAAAGTGAAATTCTGCCCCAAAAGGGGAACTTATCCTTTTTTATGCCAAAAGAGTGGATAGTGCAACTACATTATGCTTGTTCAGTAGTTGCATTATCACTGGCCACCTTATGGTTGGAGGAGACAGAAAGTAGCAGTACAAGATGATGCCAAAGATTATGGAGTGACAACAGGAAAGCAGAGCTGTGTTACTGTGATGTGCATACTTGTACATTTCTGCTCCTGCTCCCATCATACTTGCCCTTTCACTTCTGCTTTAATTGGATAAGGCATACACCTGCACAAGCTGAATTTAGAGATGAAAATGAGTGCTGCTTCTTGAGATGTGTGAGTCAGATTAAATGCTTAATATTTATGTACGGCTGGAGTGTACCTATTCTATTCTTACATGTTACAGCACAGAGCATCCTTGTTATCTATGTAGCATACATGTACTTTTCAAAATGACAGCAGGACCTTTATCTGTGGTTTGAGGTCAGTATCTGTATAAGTGGCAACCAAGCCATTTAATTGAGGTGTTAGATTAGGAAATGCTATTTACTTAAATGTTCAAACTAATATCTTGCAGAACCCCTAAGATTTAAAAAAAATATATTGTTAAGATTTAGTGGCTTAAATATGTCAAAATTGTAGATGTAGTTAAGAGCAGTGGTTGTTTAGCACAGCAATATGTTGTCTCAGATATCATTCTTGTGGCATGATGACATAGTAGAGACACCCTTTACTATTAAGCTTGAGATCATTTGTCACTCAAAAGTACATGGCTTCCTAGAAATTCTGTGTGTAGGCTATTAGTTGGTATTTTGTCAACATTGTAACAGTTGTGAGATTCACTAGATGTATTGTTATTTTGTTATAAATTAGACATGTGCAGAACTGAAAAATTTGTTTTGTTTTGTTTTGTTTCGGATAGATTGGTTATGTTACTAATTTCGTTTCGTTATGGAATTCATTTAATTTGGTTTCAGAATTCGTTTAGATTCAATTTTGCTAAATTTTGTTTCAATTTCGTAAAATTTAGTTTTGTTTATTAATTTCCTAATGAATTCCAACTTTTCAGAATGATTAGAATTCAGATTGGTCGAAAGACGATCGACCGATTCTAATTCTGTTTGAAGGATAGCTGGCTGTTAAGCAGCAGGCCAGGTAGTCAGCCGCCTATGTCCTTAACAACGGATGAGTCGTCATCTGTCAGCAGGCTTCCCCACTGACAAATGAATGTAAAGAAAAGAATGTCGGAAATACAAAAATGTTTAAAAAGATGTGTGGGGTCCACCCCCACAATCCATACCAGACCCTTATCCAAGTATTCAGCCTGGCAGATCAGGAAAGGGGGGGATAAGCGAATAAATGTGTCCAAATTTGTATTCGGACTGAAACAAATTGCATATGTCTAATAAATAGATAACTAAAGGATATCTATTTTAGTTGTTTATATACATATACCTTTTTATGGGGCAAACTAACCCTGTTTGCTTTAAGATAGGGATAAAAAAAAAGCTCAAACTAAAAAGATATAAAAATCATGCAAACCCATGTTTGGAAAATAGAAAATAGAGTTATTTTCAGTAAAGGATAAGTGTAGATATAAATTCCTTTTTGGAGGGATTCCACAGGTTAGCCATATAGTAAATATCAGTTATACCTTCTTTAGCATATGTTCTTGTTTGATATTTGTTAGTTTATGGTGCCCAGAGCACTCGAGAACCAACACAAAATTTTCTTCTGTGCAGCAGTTGAACAGGTAGGCAAAGTTTGTGATGGGCTAGAGATTTTTCTCCATTCTACCATTCGTGAAACAGCCTCTGTTCACCAAGAATGAGTGTGGAGGGGGGGGGGGGGGGGTTGGGGTGTATAATGAATTGATGCATGGATTCCAAACGCTTTTAGGCACCACAGGCCAGCAGCCCTCATACAAAAATTAAAAAAAAAAATGGCATTTAGCGATTTAGGATTTGTTGTGTCCCATGTGATTTGTTTGATCACATGGGACACAAACTTGTTCAAGATAAAATTCTAAGAACTTTACCCTTAAAAACTACAACAAAGGCAATTGATAAATGTTTACTAATGGCAATCTACACACAGACCACCCCCCCCCCCCCACCAAAGAAAAATATTCCCACTGTGGTCAATTATGGGCGGATGAACCCATCTTCATTTATTTACTTTTTTTTTTACCTACCTTGGATGATATATACACTTTTTACCCCCTGATCCATCTATCTGGATATGGCTCTATGGTTCTTACTGGCATATTTTTATCTTCTTTCACTACCTTCACAACAAATTTACCCTCACTGGCTACCTTTACTTGCTTCACACCATCATTACTCCATATGACAGTTCTTCATAGTATACCCTTTTTCCACAGACTCTTTTGGAAGCCCATTCTGTGCTACCACATACACTATATGGAAAATCCAATTCTTGGGGACCTTGTGTTTGGGCATTCACCCCATGCATAGTTTAGCTTCTTCAGCTCCCGTGACAGACGACCTATCCCAGCGGTTCCTTTTAAGTGCGGTATCACAAACCCCTGTTTTATAGTCCCATGAAAGTAATCAGACCAAATATTTTCCATCCCCTTTCCCTTGATGCTGGAGTTCTTATCAGAACTTATCGGTATCTACTGTATATATATTTTATTACAGACTAATGGATGCATCCGATCTTGATGAAGTGTGTTAACATGAAGCGCGTTGAGCTCTAATAGAATGCACCTACTTTTAGGCAATCATCACTGTATCTATGTATTATGTTTCTTACTACTCGTTTCCTTACACAGAGTAATCACTCCATACATTGGTAACTGGAATGTGCTGCTATTTCATTTTTAAGGTTGTATATATGAACTATTTGGATTATGTATTTGTATTTTCCAATTTTATGTGTTCATGAACTGTACTTTACTCAACATTCACACATATGTAGTGACTTTTAATGTATTCCTTACTGAGTGTGATTCTATACCCTCTTTATGTTATTAAACTCATTAAGTCACCATGTTTGTATTACCTTGTTCAATTGCCATTTGCCTCACACAAAGTCTCAACTTCCTTTTCATGTTTCATTTCCTTTATTTACTGTAACTCTGGGCCTGCCTTCTGGAACATGTGACAGGGCACATCATCTGAAGGGGAAGGCACTGTTGATGTAGTCTTCCCAGGACGCATCTGTGAGGCAAAGTATCAATGCCTCACTCAACCAGGAAGTGACAAAACAGTAAATGTAAGGAGAATAAAACATTTTTTTATTTTCTACTAATCAATGTAGAATAATTCCATATCAGCATGCAGAACTGTTTGTATGTTATTTGTTGTTACACAGGAGAAAGGTTTGCTTTATTTGGTTCTGAAAAGATCTTGCTTTACGTACAACTGCGTGTCTTATATACCAGTTTGACAGGCATGATAAGTGTTGTGTTTTAAAGTCCTCTAAAAACACCACTACGTCATTAGTAGGAGTGCACTAGCTCAACAACAGTATAAAGTAAAATTATTTAAAAATTAAGATTCTGAAACTATATAAATGATAGTTGCTTCTTGTGTATAATACAATTGGATTTTATAAGTTTTTCTCTCCTAAGCCAATGGTCAGCTGTCCTATGTGCCCCCCAATTTTATAAATACTCCTTCACCATAAAGCGGAGGTCCCACCAGCACATCAAAAATTAAAAGCCAGCAGCTGCACATACTACGGCTGTTGACTCTTAATAAGCCTTACGGCTTCACACTGGGAACCTTACTGCGCATGTGCAAGGCTCCTCTCCTCTCTCCTACTGGCTGGGCAGCCGTGGAAGGAGGAGGAGGGAGCCCGGCTGAGGCTCCCGGAAGTGGGAACAGGATACCTGTGAAAGACAGGCATCCGGGCCCCCCGAAAGGTGCCATATGTCATCCACTTTTGCCATCCACTTTTGAATGGAACTCTGCTTTAATTATACTCAAATTTTGTTAAGAAAAAAAGCAATCCCCTCTGGGCTATCTATGTACATTGTTTAGATTTTACCAATATGTGTGTACCTTTTCTTTTCTTTATGACAAAATAGTTGTTTTTTTCCCTATGTCTTTTTGCAGACTGATTCCTGAATGGGAGGGTGGAACTTCATTATAACCACCTGAGAAAATCAGTGTTTGAATGAGGGTAGTTGCAGTCTCTGTATCCATTTAGTAGAGAAATCAGTCAATCACAGAAGCAGAAAATGACATGTTATCCTGGTAGAGAAAGGCTGATTTCACTTTTTTATTTCCTGGAGTTTAATGACATCACTGAAAATTAAGTCAATCTGTTCACTGAAGGAACCAGCAACTGTACTATAATTGCAGAGAGAAGCACTTCTTACACAGACCTCTCAATTGTCTTCACTGGAAGTGCTGGGTGCCAATCCCGGGAGCTTGTCTCTGCTCCATGTGTACACCACAAATACATCTCTATGATTAATAACTTCTGGATGAAACATTATAGAGAGGAGCAGCTTTAGATGGGACCATGCGGTTTGTCAGCTTTCTTGGATAAATCAGACATACCAGTAACAAAGCTGGAGTGCAACTCCTGTTTGTTTGTGAAGTTCACTATGATTGCGTTATAAAAAAAAAAACATAGATTTGCGTATTCATACATTTATGACCTTGTAAGAGCAGTCATGGTCTTCGTCTTTAGGATTCAGTGGATCCTATTCTAACAGTTAGCCTATCACTGGTTCCATTTCCTTCTCAGTGATCACTCATCAGCTTTCATTGTATCCTGGTTTGTTCAATCTGGAACTCAGCTATTCTTTGTAATAAGCTATGTGATTCTGCCAACAGCTTTTCCTGAGATGGTGACATGCTGTCAACCGCCTTACTTTAGACTGGAAACAGTAATGAGCATTCAAAAGCTAGAGCTTGGTTTTCAGCACAGTATGAGTAGAATGTTCTGAAGTGGTGGGGGCTGCCAAAGACTTAAGAACATTGCAGGGCGGTATGGATGTCTGAATATTGTAGCTTGCCAGTATGTGGAAACATGCAACCCTGATGGCCCTTCTGCTCTAGATCATAGTCTATATGGCCTTCTCAAATGCAGCATATTCTCAACTTTCCTAAAGTCCCTTTTTATCAATGTAATAACTTCAAACAAAACTAAAGATTAAAAAGACTCTGCGTGGACAATGATCTCTGCAGGGGTGAGAGTGGGCAAATGTTGGAACACGTTTTCCTTCTTAAAGTGCACCTATGTCTAGATAGATGCCTAGACTAAAGACATTAAAGTATTTACATATTCCTAACAAGAAGGAAAAAAATATATTAGAAACCAGCAATCCCTGACCTTTTTAGATGCCTGTAATGTGAAGTAATTAATTCTCATAGATCCCCAAAGGATATAACAAAGACTCTGTAGTCAAGTTTAAGTCAGTTTACAACAGCTCGGGAACACCTACTGGTTGTTTACATTAAAGGGCAAGCAGGCTGCCAAGATTTGGCTCTCTATAATAAAAAAGCTAAGTATTCTGTACCTATGGTGTGAACTTTGAAAATGAATTGCTCCACAAGAGGTAAATGAGGGCTTGTTTAATCACTTGCTGACCAGCTCACGAAGATATACTGCAGCAGGTTGGCTCTCCTGCGCAAACCAATGTACCTGTACTTCGGGTCGCGCAAGAAGGATAACAGGCGCCCGCAGCAGGAGCATGCCCGCGGGTCCCTCGGACTCGATGTGATGTGTGGTGAGGAGAGGCAGAACGGGGAACTGCCTATGTGCCTATGTAAACAAGGCGATTCCTCATTCTACCAGATGACATGACAGAGATCTACTGTTCCCAGTGATCGGGAACAGTGATCTCTGTCATGTTCCAGTAAGCCCATCCCCCCTACAGTTAGAACACACTGAGGGAACACACTCAACCCCTTGATCACCCCCTAGTGTTAACCCCTTCCCTGCCAGTGTAATTTTTACATTGATCAGTGCATTTTTATAGCACTGATCAATGTAATAATGTCACTGGTCCCCCAAAAATGTCATTTGGGGTCAGATTTGTCCGCCACAATGTCGCAGTCCTGCTAAAAATCACAGATCGCTGTCATTACCAGTAAAAACAATTAAAAAAAATACAAGTCCATAAATCTATCCCGTAGTTTGTAGATGCGCTAACTTTTGCGCAAAACAATCAATATACGCCTATTGCGATTTATTTATTGCCTAAACCGATGAATATATATATATATTTTTTTTTTCATAAACAGTTTCTATTTAGATTACAAATAACAGTGCATACAGTGAAGGCATGACAACAAATTGCGCAGATTTCCAAGGCATATAGATACATTATTGTTTACAAATGATTATCAAGCCCTGTAATATTCTAATCCCGCAATATGTAACTAACGGGATACATTAATAGAATCGTGTAAGGTGGCCTAAGGAGCTGGTTCTTACAAGGAGGAAGCATAGTAGGAATGTGAAAAGTGAGGAGAGAGAGAGAGGGGAGAAAAGAGAAGGCGAGGGGGAAGGGGGAAGAAAAAAAGGGGGAAAAAACACACAGGGGGCAAGTCGGGGGGATTGATTGTGGGGGGAGAGCAGTATACAGAGTATATATAGGGACATATTAGTCTCCAGCAATACTCTATGTCTCTGATATGTCTCTGATTAACTTTCTTTTATCTCCAATTGCTAAAAAAGTAACAGTTTGATTTCAGGAGCCATATGTTTGAAAGCGCTGAATTGTTTAGAAATGAGCCCAACAGGCCCATGTGTTTGTACATTTTTAGGTTCACTCTTGGGATATGTGGACTAGCTCTTCTATTTCCTCCACTCTGGAAATCCTAATGAACCATTCTCTAATCATTGGAGTGTGTGTGGATTGCCAATGTATCGGAATGCATAATCTCGCTGCATATACCATGTGCATGGCCAGCGATTTATGATATTCTCTTTTAGTTAGAGATGTATGATGTAAGAGGTATTGTGCCGGGGAGTAATCCAGGGTATACGTAGTGATATGTGTAATGAGTTCATGTACTTCCCTCCAGAATGGTTAAAGGGAATCGCAGTCCCACCAGATATGAAGCATGGTTCCTTTTGCTCTTCCACATCTCCAGCATGTATCTGGGATGGATGGGGAAAACTTGTGTATGCGTGATGGGGTCCTGTACCAGCGTGTTTCAATTTTGTAGCAATTTTCCTGGATGGCAACATTGAGGTATCCCTTGTGGGTAGATGTATGAATAAGGTCCCAATCTTCGTCAGAGAGGGCTATCTGGAGTTCTGTGTCCCAGGCTATACATGCTAGAGTCTAGAGCATTTGAGGGGTCTTCTATGAGTATACAATATATACATGAAATCAAGTGTCTTTGTGGGGGAGATCGTGTGCATAAGGATTCAAAGGGTGTAAGTGGTCTCGTCCAGGTCTCCATCGTCACTTGGGAGGAGAGAAAATGTTGTATTTGCCTGTATGTCCAGAACAGGAAGGAATTGGAAGAAGACATAGAAACGAAGTTATCATATGAACGAGGGGATCCATGTGAAAAAAATTGATGCGCTAATACCTTATCGTGGGGCCACTCTTGTCTTAAAAAGGAGTTGGAGGCTCCCAGTGTGAAAGTGGGGTTCCCCCTTAGCGGTCCCAGGACCGAGGAAAATGTTGTGTTTTTTAACGTTTGCTGAAAGGCCGCGAGGGAAAGCTGGGCAAGAGGGTGTTTCAGGGTCTCTTGGGACCAGTGATGAGGGGGTGTCCACAGTAAAGAATTGAGAGGAAGTTGTGCAAACAATTTTTCTAAGGTCACCCAGACTTTCCCGGTCTGGTGGATGTTCCAGTCCACAATTCGCATGAGGTGGCAGGCCAAATAATATTTGTGGAGATCTGGCAATCCAATGCCCCCTTTTGTTTTTGTGAGTCAGGAGTGTTTAATATGGGGTGGGGAATTTTTCCATATAAAGAGTGAACATGACCTCTTATAGGTCGCAAAAAGGTTGCTGGTAATTTAATCGGGATTGTCTGTATGAGGTATAAAAGGCGTGGTAACATTATGATTTTTAGCAAGGCTGATCTACCGAACCATGAGACATTGAGATTCCCCCAGTCTTTTAAGTCATCTTAAACCTTTTTCAAGGCTACTAAAAAGTTCCTATTGTAAAGATATGATAGTTTGGCTGTAATCTGAATGCCTAGATAAGTAATGGCATTCTTGTTCCATAAGAATGGGAAGGAGTTCTGGCAGCTTTCCACCTCCTTTTTTGCAAGGGAAACATTCAGGGCGTGCGATTTAGCATAGTTGATTTTTAGATAGGACAGGTTCCCAAATTTCTCTATGTCTGTCAGCAAGTTAGGTAAAGAGATATGTGGGGAAGTCAGGGACAAAAGGATATCATCTGCAAAAGCTGCAACCTTGTATTCCCTGTCTCGTATCTGAAGACCTTTAATGTTGGGGTTGCGTCGCAACCGATTGAGAAAAGGTTCCAGCATCAGAACAAAAATCAGGGGGGACAAGGGGCAGCCCTGTCGGGTTCCGTTGCCTATGGTGAAGGCGTTTGACAGGTGACCATTTACCCGCACACTCGCAGAAGGGGCAGGGTATGAAGCCAAAATATGGGAAAACATGTGAGGCCGAAGGCCAATCGTCCTCAGGACCTTGTGCATGTAGTCCCAGGCCACTCTGTCAAACGCCTTCTCCTCATCAAGGGATAAGAAGAAGCCTTTTTCGAAGGGTTTTTGATATCGTGAGCCAGTATTTTTTTTTTTTTTTTTTGGATATGTATTATAGCAGAAAGTAAAGATAATATATATATTTTTTAAATTGTTGGTCTTTATTTGTTTATAGCGCAAAAAATAAAAACCGCAGAGGTGATCAAATAACACCAAAAGAAAGCTTTATTTGTGGGTAAAAAAAGAAGTGCTGTATCGCAAAAAAATAGCCTGGTCATTAAGGGGCAAATCCTTCTGGGGCTAAAGTGGTTAAAGTGCTTTTACTGCTGGTTCAGAATATGTAAATTGATCATTTAGAATGATATTGATATACTTCTCTATTAATTTATTGTGCATCACTTAACCAATCGTTACAGGATAACAGCAGATATAGTTTGGCAAAGTCTAATAGTAAAGTAAAATAAAGTGTTATTAACCACTTGACGACCAGCCGCCATCATTATACTGAGGCAGGTCGGCAAGATCCTGTGAACCGTCGTAGCTATACATTGGTCCCTTTAAGCAGGATAGCAGGCGCGCCTGCTGCACAGCGGGGGGTGCAAATGCTCATGACCGGCGGTCGAGATGACTGCCGGCCACAAGCGATCGTGGGCACGAGAGGCAGAATAGGGATGTGTGAGTGTTAAAACACACATCACAGTTCTGTGAGGAGAGGAGAAAGAGATTGTGAATTCCTACGAGCTGGGAACTACGATCTCTCATCTCCTATATTCAGTCCCATCCCCCACAGTTAGAACACAGTTAACCCCTTGATCGACCCCTAGTGTTAACCCCTTCCCTGCCAGTGACATTTATACAGTAATCAGTGCATTTTTATAGCACTGATTGCTGTACAGTATAATTGTCAATGGACCCAAAAATATGTCAAAAGTGTCCGATTTGTCCGCCATAATGTCGTAGTTTTTGATAAAAATTGCAGATCGCCGCCATTACTAGTAAAAAATTTTAATAAAAATGACATAAATCGATCCCCTATTTTGTAGACGCTATAACTTTTGCGCAAACCAATCAATATACGCTTTTTGCAATTTTTATTACCAAAAAAAGGCCTAAACTGAGGAAAAACTTTCTTTTTTTTAAAAAAAAATTGGGGCTATTTATTACAGCAAAAAGTACAAAATATTGTGGTTTTTTTTTTTCAAAATTTACTCTCTTTTTTTATTTATAGCGCAAAAAATAAAAACCGCAGAGATGATTAAATACCACCAAAAGAAAGCTCTATTTGTGAAAAAAAAGGGACATCAATTTTGTTTGGGTACAGCGTTGCATGACCGCACAATTGTCAGTTAAAGCAACGCAGTGCCGTATCGCAAAAAAATGGTCTGGTCATTGAGCAGCCAATTCTTCCAGGGCTGAAGTGGTTAAACACTCAAAAGTAAAATGCATATAGTGCTGCAGACTTCACCCCTTATCATTTTTGCTCTGTGTCTTTCATCCCAAGGCGATGGATCCTTTTCATTCTCTCTGTCAAAATCCTCTGTTTATGCAGAGCTACAAAGCAAAAAAATTTACTGGGCATGGGCGTGGCCGGACGTTGACCAAGATGGCCGCATATTAGCACTGCTCTGGGACTCGGCAGTGATCCAGGGCCTACAGTACAGGTGACGAGCACAAAAAAGCAGCAGTTCACCCTCACACTATTTTAGCACAACCGGCAGTATATCCAAGCAGAGAAAGAAGCCCCAAGTTGACTGAGTTTTATCCCCTGCCATTCAGGCCAAATTTCCAAGATGGGACAGGCAGACACCCTGACTCACAGTGTGGTGGGTGGCTGGCTCAAATGAGCATTCACACAACAGAGGGGGACAAGCTTACCCACCACCGCAAGCAGGCATCAGCTCCTTAGGTCCTCATCCTCCAACAGTCCAGTGAAGTCTAAGCCCGGACTGATATCTGCAGCTGATCCAAACACTGAGGTGAGCCTGCCTCAGCTATCTATCTCAGGGGACACAGAGCTTCAGAACTCCATAGAAGCTTTCCCTGCTTCCAATCAGCTGGTGTTAGACACCACACTAAGGACATGTTGTTATCCGTACAGAGCTCTATCCACTCTGATAATTTAAACATGGTGCACCATTTTAAATCTGAAATTAAATATTTGGATGAAAGGGTCACACACATTGAATCCAAGATGGGCACATTTTCCACATCATTTAATGGCTTAGTGGATGTCCACAGTGAAAAAGAGGATGCATTGGATTGGATAAAGGTTAAATTGGCAGACTTAGAGGATCGTTACAGAAGAAACAATATGAAAATTAGAGTTATCCCAGAATTAGTCCAGCCTGCAGCCTTAAAAGATTATTTTACACAACTCATAGTTGCCTTTCTGCCAGGTACCCCTGCAGAACTAGTAATCGATTGCATCTATTGGTTACCCAAACCATTACATCTGCCAGATACAACACCAAGAGATACAATCATTCAGATACACTTTTTCCATGTGAAGGAGAGGCTAATAAGGCCACAAGAAATACCACAGCCTATCCTCAACCTTATACCAACCTATCCTTTTACGCTGACATATTCCAGATGCAAAAAACTTTCCACGATTACTAAACCTCTATGTAATCACCAGGTCACTTATAAATGGGGGCCCCCGGTGAAATTACTTACCATTGCAGCCATATCCATAATGACTGGGATAACACCTATCCCCCTGATGAGATAACTATCTACAGTAAATAATCTATTCAGTTTCAGTTCTACCTACTCTGGCCCTAGCTCAGCTGCATGAGTACAGTCCTTTTGCTGCATTACCCTAATATACAGTATAAGTCACCGTTTTGCACCACTCACACAGACTTACACTTTTTTCTTTTTTATTCGATACCTAACCTTCTATTATTCCTAAGACAATTGTTGTAGTATGTCTACAACTTACTGCAGGTCTTTATATATTGTAGTTTATCTTCCTAGCACTGACTATTAATATCTGCCAAGACACAGATCAAGAACTCCCCTAATCCTCTACCACTACAAAAGCGCAACCCACACAGGATTTCTTGACCATAAGTTCACTATTGATTTTAATTTAGACAGCCGCATCTGTGAAATCATTCCACTGATAGCATTTCTACCAGGGCTATTACAGCATACTCCAAACCCCTCTAGATATAATTATATAATTATGCCTTTCAAGATCACTTCATTAAATGTTACGGGGTTACATAACCCAGGAAATGATACCCCCTCTGGTCTGAATCCCACAAGCTCCAAGGTGACATTATATGCCATTAGGAAACCCACCTTTGTCAAGTTAAAGCCCCACCAGTGGCTCATAAGCATTTTCCTGCTTGCCCATTGCAATCAAAGACACTGGGGTTTATTTACTAAAGGCAAATCCACTTTGCGCTACAAGTGCACATTAAATGCACTTGTAAGTGCAGTCTCTGTAGATCGCTGTAGATCTGAGGGGAAGATCTGAAATGAGGGGAAGCTGCTGATTTTATCATCCAATCATGTGCAAGCAAAAATGCTGTTTTTTAATTTTCCTTGCATGCCCCCCTCAGATCTACAGCGACTGCACTTCCAAGTGCAATTGTAGAGCAAAGTGGATTTGCTTTGATAAATAACACCCACTGTGTCTTTTAAGCCTAAAGACACTGTGGGGGTTATTTATGAAAGACAAATCCACTTTGCACTACAATTGCACTGCAAGTGCACTTGGAAGTGTAGTCTCTGTAAATCTGAGGGGTAGATCTGAAATGAGGGGAAGCTCTGCTGATTTTATCATCCAATCATGTGCAAGCTAAAATGCTGTTTTTTATTTTCCTTGCATGCCCCCCTTGGATTTACAGCGACTGCACTTCCAAGTGCACTTCCAGGGCACTTATAGTGCAAAGTGGATTTGCCTTTCGTAAATAACCCTCTGTGTCTTTTAAGTCTATAAACATCACCACAGATGTACAAGGGTGCTACATCATTCTAGCCTGTGACATTAACAATGCGATGCATACTATCGTGAACATGTTCTAATAAAAGACAAATCTCCTTTCTTCACAAAGTATGGAAGAAAATAATGAAACAGCAACAAAGGCATACTCTTATCTGTGGAGATTTTGACATCAAAGACCCTACATCGAAAAAGCCACATCTATCTACCTTGCCTTCCTTTCTGCATTCAAATGATATGATATATGGAGGTGCCAACATTCCCTGGAAAGGGATTGCACTTCCTTATCACAAACCCCACTGCACCTATTACAGAATAGACCTTCAAGATGTTTTCACCTCTGATATACACACCATCAGACCACACACCCATCTCGATCCAGATAGGAGAGAAAATCGGCAAGTCATCTATGTCCATGTGGCATAATGATCCCCAGATGGTGACTACTGCTTCCAATGCTACTTATATATATGAGAGCACCTAAGAGACTTTTTGGAACTCATTGGGCTTCATTCACAAAAGCAGATCGCATGCAGTATTTATGTGATCCTGAAAATGTCAATTGACTATTGCTTTATGCGGTATTTACCACATAAAGAAAAAAGGCTAGGTAAATACTGCATAAAACAGAAGTAAAAGTAAATTCACAAGAGGAAAAAAATATACTTGCAGTAAATAAGTACTGGTCCCAGCATGAGATGTTTAAGGAACCGGCAGACGCTGGCATCCTTAACAACCAAAAAACTGAATTGCCAGAAACTGAAAATTGAGAAAAAAAAACACCCATCAGGTATGCCCAGATAAGGGTCAGGTATGGATTTTAAGAGGAACCCCAACACCAAAAAAAATCCAGTTTAAAAAAACAAATACCAGACCCTTATCTGAGCATGCAGTCCCGCTGACAGCTGATGACTCATTGGTTGTTAAAGGCGCTGTGGCAACCATGTTGTTTACTGGTTGTTAAGGGCACCAGGGCCACCCGCTCTTTAGCAACCAGCTATTTACAGTCTTTAAGGACAATGGTTTCCACAGGCTTTCACTACTAAAATACCACACAAGTTTATAAAATAGCGCATTAGTTTTTTTGTGAATGGCAAAAAAAATTAAAAACGCTGTGCAGTATCTTACCACATACCCAGATGTGGTAAGATATCGCTTTATGAATGGAGCCTACTATTTCTTCAGTCACTGACACCTTTCTCTTGTGGTCCTCACACAAGGCCTACAGTCAAGGCATTTTAATTAAAATAAACTCACAGGTCAAACTTACAATGCTTCTGTGTTCTCTGGCACATTTCCAAATGAAATGCTCTCAGCTAACATCATAATGCTTCCAAAAATCAGGGAAGGAGCCGGTATCGCCCCAAAAATTTCCCCAATCTCATTGTTGAATACAGATCTTAAACTATTTCAAAAAGGATGGCACAGAGACTATTTTGCCTCAACTGATACTGTACATACAGACCAAGTAGGTTTCAGTTTGGACAGACAGGCACCAAATGCCACCCATGAAATCGCTAACCTGCTATATTATACTGAATTCATGAAAACCCTAGCCTTGTCCTTAGCACTCAATGCAGAAAAAAACATTCAAAAGAATCCACTGGGAAAATCTACAGCAGACACTTCTGAAATTCTGATTTAAAGTGATTGTAAAGTCAATTTTATTTGTTTGTTTTTTTAAATAACAAACATTTTATACTTACTTGCTCTGTTGCTGTGTTTTTGCACAGAGCAGCCCAGATCCTCCTCTTCTTAGGTTCTTCTTCGCTGCTCCTGGCCCCTCCCTCCTGTTGAGTGCCCCCACAGGAAGCAGCTTGCTATGGGGGCACCCGAGCCGAGCTGCAGCTCCGTGTGTCCCCTTTATCTCCTGATTGTTTAACTGACTTAATTGACAGCAGTGGGAGCCAACGGCGCCGCTGCTGTGTCTTAGCCAATCAGAAGGGAGAGTCTGAAACAGATGAGGGACTCATGGACATCGCTGGACAGAGATGGTGCTCAGGTAAGCTGGGGCGGCTGCTACACACAAAAGGCTTTTTATCTTAATGCATAGAAATCTATACATAGAAAAACTTCTGCCTTTACAACTCCTTTAATGGCAATATTTTGTCAGTTATTACGGCTTTATATACATGCCCGTCAGCTCAGGTTCTCATAGATGGAGTACTCTCAGACAGGTTTAACATCACCAATGGTACGAGGCAAGGGTGTCCTCTCTCCATTAATATTTACCCTTTTGATGGAACCTTTAACACAAAAAATATGCAACCACAATTCCATTTTGGGTATACATATTTCAGACAAGCAATACAAAATCATCCTATTCGCAGATGATATTATTATGATAGTAACATTGACAAATCTGGCCTCTTCCTTGACAGCGGTTTATGAAGTTCTAACACTCTTTAATACTTGTTTGTATTATAAGGTTACTGAGTCAAAGTGGAATATTCTCAGTGTGGGTATACAGGAGTATACCAAACCTCTTCTGCATTCTAAATTCCTCTTTCGGTGGGTAACCTCATCAATGCCATATCTGGGTATCTCCCTAACCTCACCCACAACCAATTTATATGAGAGGGGAGAAGGAAGAGCAGTCCCATCCAAGTGCAGAAGTAAATCAGTTTATTACAAATGTAAAGAAAGCAACTCACTGTGTGACAGGTACATCAGCGCATGTAACAAGAAAGTGGTTCATCCGCTCTGGGGGAAGATGTAGTGCAGTGTTGGCGTATGCAGCCGCTGGTCCTGGTCACGTTGGGGCTCCCAGCGCTTCCTGGAAGCTCGGGAACACACAGGAAAAGCTGATGACATCAGGTCCGTGTCCAAGTGTGAACGGGCGGTGCGCGCATTCATCGTATGCATACTCCTTCTTTAGGCAATCGCGCTTCCTGGAACTGGGGGACACACAGGAATAGCTGCTGACATCACGACTGGGTCCAAGGGTGAGTGGGCAATGCATGTGTTCGGAGCACCAGGCAATCACCTCCTATAACCTTGTCCCATTCCTGGCTTCATGCAAACAGGACCTCCAAAGAATCAGTAAACAATATATTTCTTGGGCAAGTAGTGTGGCGGCCTTTAAACATGTTAAAGTAGAACTACAGAAACTTTTTTCATTTTGGATAGAGCAAGAAAGAGTTATAACGCCGTCAGATAAATGTTCCTGTCCCATAGCCAAAACAGGAAGTGAGAGGAAATCTTTGCAAATTTGTGGAATTCCTTGGGGACCCCCAGGTCACCAGAACGTGTTTCCCTATTTGAAGATTTCTCCTCTATAACTTTTCTGTGGACAACCCAAAATGTGATATTTTCTTTTATTTTCACTTTCAATGATAATAGTAAACAGGACAAATAGAGGATGAATCTCCATAATGGGAAAACAAAACAGACAGCAATAAAAGCTGACAGGTGTTTTAGTCCATTTCTAATGTCTCAAAACTAAAAGAAAAAGTTGTGCCTTTAGTTATACTTTAATCCTTCCTAAGCTTTATTACATCTTTAGGGTATTGCCAATACATGGCCCACCTCTTTTTTTTTGTATTATCAAACAAATATTAAGCACTAGAGCCTGAATAAACAAGAAACCACGTTGCCCGTATGCTATCTTATCTGCCATAAGTGAGCAGCAAGCATGATATTACCTGATATTAAAGATTATTATGTTATATTTGACCAACTCAGACACTGGTTCACTCCCATCTTTGATAAACAAGGAGAATTGAACACTCTTTTATTTGCTCACTCCTTTTTAGACTCACAATTTAAGTCAATGCACCCGACTAGCAGGATTGTCAAACCACTCAGTCCTAACCCCCCCCCCCCCCCCCCCCCACAACGCTTATGCACAACAATACAACAATATAATATTTCCCCATAGGCTTTTATTGCCCATAACTTCATATCTCCTCAAAAACTTTACCCTGACTATACATTTACCAACAAAAGAAAAAACTTGGTCGTTTTGGACTTCAGACCAAAAATTAAGGTTATCACCCTTTTTTACAACCTTTTACAATCAAAATATACATGTTTGTAACAAGTTTGGGAATAAGACCTAAACATGTCATGTTCAGAAACTCAATGGCAATAAGCTAATCAATACAACTATTGTTTCTCCAAGTGTGTCAACTATTGGGAGCTGTCCCAATAACTCCACCATAGATGATACCTCACACCTGTTTAACTGACCAAATTCACCAAAATGGACAATGAGAAATGCTGGTGTGGCTGCTCCCAGACTGGGTCTCTATCCCATATCCTATGGGAATGTCTGTACATACAAAGTTTTTAGAAAAAAGTATTAACTTTAATTTCCAAGGTCACAGGCTGTCTGACAACACCTACCCCATTCCTAGCTGCTATCCTTAGTAGGGATGAGCATAAGTTTGACTCGAAAATCGGATGTTCGTTTGTTCGAAAAAGAACCGAACATATGGGGCGTTTGCAGGAAATTTGAGCACCGCTGAACGCCCCATAATGCACTGCAAAATCGCAGTGCATTGCTGTATGATGATTGGCCAAAACATGTACCTGACCTGCATGCTTTGACCAATCACAGCACGCTCTGCTGAGAGAGCCATAGTTGGCCAAGGGCAGGGTGCCTCGCCCGGGTAGCCACGCCCATTTTCTCGGGACCGTCGGAGGCCATGATTAAAGATGGATTGACATTGTGCAACACTTTTTTATAAAGGAATTGTAAACTAAACTGTTTCCTGTAATTTTTTTGGTGAATGGGTAGGGGTACAATGTACTCCTACCCATTCACATGGGGGGCCAGGGGACCCCTTGTTAAAGGGTGCTTCCAGATTCCGATAAGCCCCCGCCCACAGACCTCCACAACCAGAACCACCGGGCAAGGGTTGGGGGGATGAGGTCCTTGTCCCCATCAACATGGGGACAAGGTGCTTTGGGGGGACCCCAAAGCACCCTCCCCATGTTGAGGGCATGTGGCCTGGTACAGTTCCAGAGGGGGGCTGACACTCTTGTCCCCTCCTTTTCCTGCAGCCTGTCAGGTCACGTGCTTGGATAAGGGTCTGCTATGGATTTTGGGGGGACCCCCATGCCATTTTATTTTGGTGCGGGTTTCCCCTTAATATCCATACCAGTCCTGAAACGCCATTTTTTTCAATTTTGGCATGGGGTTCCCCTTAATATCCATACTAGACCCAAATGCCCTGGTAATGGACTGGGGGGAACCCATGCTGTTTTTTTTTTCAATATTTTTTTATGTATACAGTGGTGTGAAAAAGTGTTTGCCCCCTTCCTCATTTCCTGTTCCTTTGCATGTTTGTCACACTTAAGTGTTTCGGAACATCAAACCAATTTAAACAATAGTCAAGGACAACACAAGTAAACACAAAATGCAATTTGTAAATGAAGGTGTTTATTATTAAAGGTGAAAAAAAATCCAAACCATCATGGCCCTGTGTGAAAAAGTGATTGCCCCCTAAACCTAATAACTGGTTGGGCCACCCTTAGCAGCAACAACTGCAACCAAGCATTTGCGATAACGTGCAATGAGGCTTTTACAGCATCCTGGAGGAATTTTGGCCCACTCATCTTTGCAGAATTGTCCTAATTCAGTTACATTAGAGGGTTTTCGAGCATGAACGGCCTTTTTAAGGTCATACCACAACATCTCAATAGGATTCAGGTCCGGACTTTGGCTAGGCCACTCCAAAGTCTTCATTTTGTTTTTCTTCAGCCATTCGGTGGTGGACTTGCTGGTGTGTTTAGGATCATTGTCCTGCTGCAGAACCCAAGTTCGTTTCAGCGTACACGAACAGATGGTCGGACATTCTCCTTCAGGATCTCTTGGTAGACAGCAGAATTCATAGTTCCTTTTATCACGGCAAGTCTTCCAGGTCCTGAAGCAGCAAAACAGCCCCAGACCATCACACTACCACCACCATATTTTACTGTTGGTATAATGTTCTTTTTCTGAAATGCAGTGTTCCTTCTACGCCAGATATACTTGGACACAAACCTTCCAAAGAGTTCCACTTTTGTCTCATCGGTCCACAGAATGTTGTCCCAAAAGTCTTGGGGATCATCAAGATGTGTTGTGGAGAAATTGAGACGAGCTTTGATGTTCTTTTTGCTCAGCAGTGGTTTTCTCCTTGGAACTCTGCCATGCAGGCCATTTTTGCCCAGTCTTTTCCTGATGGTGGAGGCATGAACGCTGACCTTAACTGAGGCAAGTGAGGCCTGCAGTTCCTTGGACGTTGTTGTGGGGTCTTTTGTGACCTCTTGGATGAGTCGTCGCTGCGCTCTTGGGGTAATTTTGGGCGGCCGGCCACTCCTGGGAAGGTTCACCACTGTTCCATGTCTTCGCCATTTGTGGATAATGGCTCTCACTGTGGTTCGCTGGATTCCCAAAGCTTTGGAAATGGCTTTATAACCCTTTCCAGACTGATATATCTCAATTACTTTCTTTCTCAATTGTTCCTGAATTTCTTTGGGTCTCGGCATGATGTGTAGCTTTTAAGGATCTTCTGGTGGACCTTACTGTGTCAAGCAGCTCCTATTTAAGTGATGCCTTTATTGTGAACAGGTGTGGCAATAATCAGGCCTGGGTGTGGCTAGAGAAATTGAACTCAGGTGTGGACAACCACAGTTATAGTATGTTTTAACAAGGGGGGCAATCACTTTTTCACACAGGGCCATGATGGTTTGGATTTTTTTTTCACCTTTAATAATAAACACCTTCATTTACAAATTGCATTTTGTGTTTACTTGTGTTGTCCTTGACTATTGTTTAAATTGGTTTGATGTTCCGAAACACTTAAGTGTGACAAACATGCAAAGGAACAGGAAATGAGGAAGGGGGCAAACACTTTTTCACACCACTGTATTGCCAGGATCCGGCAATACATTACAGCTGCAAGCAATTTTAAATTACATTTTTGCCTTTAGAAATGTAATTTTGCTGCGGGGCTGTTAAGAACATGGGAAAAATGCGCTACTTTATAGAAAGACTAAGGAGACCCCCCAGGCACGCTATTTAAATGAATATTTCATTTTTATTGTTTCCCTTTAAGCATTATTAAATCACTGCTCCTGAAAAAAATGCAGTTTTTAAAACTTTTTTTTGCATTAATCCATGTCCCCTGGGGCAGTACCCGGGTCCCCATACACTTTTTATGGCAGTAACTTGCATATAAGCCTTTAAAATTAGCACTTTTGATTTTTCACATTCGTGTCCCATAGACTTTAATGGTGTTCGCATGTTAGCAGAAAATTTTTATCTGTTCGCATGTTCTGGTGCGAACCGAACCGGGGGGTGTTCGGCTCCTCCCTAATCCTTAGCATAGTGGTTGACACGTTCCCAAAAAACGAAAGAACCTTGGCCATGAATATCTTGTTCACTGCTAGATTGATGATTGAGTGAGCATAGAGACGCAACTTAGTCCCAAATATCTCGGATGTGAAACTTCAAGTGAATCTGACAAAGAAATAAGAGGAGAGCTTAGCAGTTCTTTCTGGTTCACTTATTGAATCTCATGGCATATGGGATGAAATGACCAGATCTCCTGGTAGTAACAGCTAATATATAATTTCCTGTTCAAATGGTTTATCCTTTGAATGTCCCTTTCTTTACTATTGTTGATGCCTTACGATATTAGTGCTATATAACTTACTTAACTATAATTTTTTTCCTATGACTGGGGGGCTACCTTCCTCTGTGTCTTGTATACAAACGTTAATGCATATGTGTACACTGTACCTTAAAAAACTACTAAAAACTATATTTGAAAAAAATATATATACTGGGCAATGTTTTATTGGCCAGATAGAATACATTTTTTATTTTTTTTTTAAAAGGAACCTTTAGTACTAACTTAAAAAAGTTGTCTCTGTGGGTAATCTCCCCTTCCCCATCCCCAAAACACTTCTGCTGGTTTCCCTGATGATTCAGGGCCTGGCTGGACAGCAAAGAAGGAGGATCTTTTTAAGACTGTAGACTGTACATTGTATGCAAGTCTGGACTTCCAGAAATAATAAAAAAAATGGGTATACTATCACCTTAAAGAGGAGGTCCACCTGAATTTTTATTTTTTAAGTCAGCAGCTACAAATACTGCAGCTGCTGACTTTTAATAAATAGACACTTACCTGTTCCAGGTTCAGAAGATGACGAGCGATCGATCATCTCTCGGCTGCCTCTGCCGCCATCCTCTGTCAGGGAATCAGGAAGTGAAGCTTGCGGCTTCACTGCCCGGTTCCCTACTGCGCACGCGCGAGTCGTGCTGCGCGTCTTTATTGGTCCCCATTGTGTCCTGGGAACTGTGTGTTTCCCAAGACACAACGGCATCCTCGGATAGGGGCGGCATCCTCGGAAAGGGGCGGGACAGCTGTGGCTAGCTAGTCCCGGAAGTGGGTGCAGATACCTGTATTATACAGGTATCTGCACCCCCCTCCCCCCTGAAAAGTGCCAATTGTGGCACCGGAGGGGGGAGGAATCCGATAAGCGGAAGTTCCACTTTAGGGTGGAGCTCCGCTTTAAGTAAAACACCACTAATCATAGTTGATTAATCATCATTTAAACACAGATTTACCAGAAATGTACTGCTTTGTACTAGAATGGTGAAAAAAAGAGTTATATAAAAAAAATAATCTGTATAGTTTTTAATATATTACAATAATATATATATGGTGCAGGAACTAGGCTGTTTGTCTAATAAAACTGAAATTTGGTATTTCTAGGCAAAACCTGTGTGTCCCTGAACTCATCCTGGGTGCATTTGTGGGCCGTGCACCCACTCGGATATCGCATTGGGACAAAGCAGCTGTGTCCATGCAACTGCATGTCTCAATAGACATTTATGGCACTGCTGGCACATGAAAGCACCCATCACCTTTGCATCCTCTTGCCGTCAAAACACGGCCATACACGGGGCACACAAGTTTTCACCCAGGTGAATGTGGCCTTATGTTACAAAACTGTAGTCACCTATGACAGTCCCAGTTTAAAAGGTGCTTTTAGCTTAATGCCTGTTTGGACTTTTCTTCTTTCTTTTTCTATTTTCTTCCTTTTTCTATGTTGGGCAGCAAAACTTCTTCCTTCAATTCCTTCCATCTCTCTCCTCACATCACAAATTAATTAGGCTCGTAACAGTTAGATGGTTTTGATTTCTGATTCCAGCACTAACTTGTGCTTAGCAGTGGTAGAGGTTATTATTGTTAAATATATATATAATTTCTTTCAGTTTCTGTGGCAGATATTTGTTTTATACATATCGGTGAGTATACATATTGTATATATTCATATTATAGATATTGTATAGTTGCCTTTTATTATAAATGTTATGTTGTATAGTGTATGTTTAATGACTGAGAAGCCCGGGATAAACATGCTCCTACAAGGATGTAGGAAGAAAGAAATGCTCTGGGCTTCAATCTTGGCGAATGATTAAGAATAAGCTAATGTTTGGGCCAAACCCTGCCACATAACAGAAGGCTGCCAGTGCCATCCCAATAAGCTGCGGACACGGAATTCTCTGGCCTGCAGTGCATGTAACAAAGGAGCAGAGATGCTGGTGACATTGTTGATCGAATATGACCACAAGGCCATATTTTGTCAATTACATTGTGGCCATCTTAGGTTATGGGGGAGGTTATGACATTAAAATTTACTGTGAGGCTGATTTACTAAAAGCAATCATTTTTTACACTGATCTGTGTTTACTAGAAATGTGCAATGTAATGCAAAAGAACAAAATTTACCCCTTGACAAGATTTGGAAATCAAAGTGAACCCACACTAGTGTATGAAGTAGTAACTTGCCCCTGTCCTAGTTTCTAGAAATCTGCATTAAATGTTTATATTATAGCAATTTTTGATCTGGCATTAAAATTTGTACAATCTAACGCTTCTGTATTTTGAATGTAATAAACATAGAACTGTGTAGAGTAGTCACTAGAGAAAGTTCACATTAGCTTAGTGTAATTGTCTATCATCCATAAAGGACGTGCATTTCATTGTCAGAATGCATAAAGCACAGCAGTGACTTCTGTTTCCGGGGGTGTATGCTCTGACCATGTCGGAGTGAGAGAAGCTGTGTCCCGTAGCGGCTACACATCCGGGCAGGAGAACGTGAGAAGCCGTATGATTGCACGATATTAGAGCCTGACCAGTGACGACAGTATTGGCGCTGCTGTTTGAAAATTGTAAGAGCGGGAAGGAGCGGTGGGTACGAACCGAGCGGACCGAGCACTGTGATAACGGCTGACGGCAGACAGTGGAGCGGAGCAGAGGCTGAAAGGAAAGCAGTGAGATGCTACAAGGTGATAATCCTTTCAGCTGTCTGAGGGGGGTCTGAGTGAGAGGAGCTAATTGCCTACACACGCACGCACAGTGTATCGCAGTGACGGCAGGTGGAAGAGTGTCAGCGGGAGAACAGTGAGGCGCTAGAGGACCGGAGCAGGTCAAACGGAGTGGCTCAGAGAAGTAGCTTTAGTGACTGTGTAGTCTTAATTGAAGAGCAGAAGCCGTGTGAGTGGACTTAGAGGAGCGAACGGGCTGGAGCCAATACATATGCACTCAGTATATCACGGTAGTACTACAACGGTGGCAGTCGGCAGAGCAGTAGAGTGGCAGACTGCAGAGGAAACAGCTGTTACAAGGCTAAAGAGACGCTGTAAGGCTACCAAGAATCTTAGCAAGGCGTGAGTGTCAGCAGCAGTGCCCCTCACAAAGAAGTACTCTAACAAAGAAGTGTATAAGAAGTGTGTAAACAGAGAGAACTGTCTATTTTCATGCCCCCCACAGTGTCATGGTGTTTTTTTTTTTGGAAGCAGTGAGCTTTAGGAGGAGGCTTGTAAAAACGCTGTTTCCTGGAGCTGTTTAAAGACCAGGGACTGAGGTGTTTTCATGCCGAGAAGAAGGGGGTCTAGTAGAGCGAACTCACAGAGTTCACCCACTCATTCATACATCACAAGATACCTTACAAGAAAAGACGCGGAGATGTCTGTGGATCTAGGAGCAACATCACAACGCATGGCTTGGGTTAGCCAGAAACAAACAACAGCAGAGGAGTCGGTTGGCAACGTGGCTAACAGATCAAATGGGAACATTCGGATGGAGCTCGTGGAAGAGGTGGAAGTAAGTCTCCCAATAATCCCACAGACTGTGGCCACGGTGGAAACTGAGGTACGTCCTTTAACTTTAAGGGGACAGGAGCAAGATAGGGAGCCAGACGTTAGACAGCTTTTACAGGCACTCCCTACAAAAGAAGATATACTAATATGGATGACCAACTTAAAAGCTATTGTAAGAGAAGAGATAAGTGGGATAAGTGTTAAATTGGAAGCAGTGGACAAAAGGTTACATAACTGTGAGACAATACAGGACATTGCCAATAAACGCATTGATATACTGGAGGCAAAATTAAATACACAACACCAAAAGTTGATAGAACTGCAATTACAGGCTGAAGATTTTGAGAATAGAAACAGAAGAAATAATTTACGTATTAAAGGGATCCCAGAGATAATTAAGACATCTGACCTAAGGAACGCAGCAATCAAGATACTTAACCTATATTTAGAAAAACCTCCAGAGACTCATATAGAACTTGACCGAGTGCATAGGACCCCAGCAGTGCAGAATACGGAACGGGGGGACCCCAGGGACCTATTATGCCGAGGTTAATTTTTCAAAATAAAAGAAGACATAATGAGGGCGGCGTGGCTGAAGGGGGTTATGACTTTTGAGGATCAGGAAGTACAGTTATTTCCAGACCTATGCTGGCAAACAAAACGTAGGAGATGATTATTGAAACCATTGTTGGATCTGTTACGAATAAAGGAAGCAACTTATAAATGGGGATACCCGCTATCCCTGTTTATAAAAAAGGAGAACACGTATTTACTTTATATAGCCCAGAGCAATTGCCAGATCTTTTTTTGTTTCTGGACACGGAAGCTGTGGAAATACCAGATTGGTTAAACGTTTCTATGGAGTATTGAGGGGGGGCCAATTCCCTGAACAGAAGAAGAGGGAGAAAAGGGAACTATTAATAATATCAACCATAAGAAAAAAGTGTGAAAGAACAATACGGTTGGATGTCCTCCCTCCTATTCCTCTCCTGAGTTTCGTTCCTGACTTAATTGACAAAATGGCTAGTGAAAATTGATGGAAATTTTTTTTTTGGCCTCCCTTTTTTCTGGGGGGGGGGGGAAGAAAGGAAAAAAATAAAATTATACGGTTCGGTGACCCACCTAAGGGGGGATGATTTGGGTTTTGACTCTTCCCGCCTTTTTTTTTTTTTTTGTTGGATGATGTGGGCAATGGTTTTTTATGCATTTTATAATTATTTTTTTTTTCTTCGTGTAATGTTATCTGAGTAATTCTATTTAAATCTTTGTAATTTTTTTGATAGTTTAAGGAGTGCTTTTTTATTGGGGGGGGTTGAAGAATAGGGATACGAAGGGGGTAACACACAGTGGAAAGTATCAGACACACACATAGATACACAATATATAATACACATATACAATATACAAAAAAATAAAAACAAATAAATAACACAATATGCAACACTTTTCAAATATAGTTTTTTTTTTTTTTTTTTTTCTCTCACAAACACTGGGGGTATAATGGGAGGAGGGTTGGACCACATGGGGAGACACTAAATAAGGGGGGGGGCTGGGGGGGTGGAATAGGGAAAGAGAGGGAGGGGTGATGCTAAGGGGGGGAGGGGAGGGGAAGGGAAGGAAGAAGTGGTAGAAAGGAGCCAGAAAGGGAAAGATGAAACCGTATTGGGGGGGGGGGGGGGGATGGGGGGGGAATACGGAAGATGTTATATGGTTAAATTTAAGAGGGGAAAGGAAAAGAAAAGGGGATGTTAATATGTTAATTGAATATGATAAGAAATTAGTAATATAAAGAATATAGTTGTATAAGATATGGATAAGGTGAAATGATATGGATTGTAACCTTAGGTCTTAGTTTAAGACATAGTATGCTAGAAGATTAACAGTAATGGTGAAAAAAACTGTGGGGATCATTGTTATGTTTCTATAAAATAATGAGGTGTAGCCGCTAGGGCTTGTTTCAATCTCCCGACATGATTGGGGATATTTCCCCCATAATAAGCGTCCCTCCTCCGAGTGGAGGATAAGTCGGGACGTCTGGGGTTTTTTTTTTTCTTTTTTTTTTCCCTCTGTTCTTACGAGGGGGAACACAACGGCATAGGAAATACCACACTGGAGGTGTTTGCCCCGAGAACAAGGTTTTTTTTTTTTTCTCTCTCCTCTCCTCTTTTGGCGGGTCACTCACTGGGTCTCGCTCTTTCCCCTCTCTCTCTCACGCCCTTCTCCCTTGGTGTGTTGCTTATTGGCACAGTTTAAAAATGACTAAAATAAAATTTACTTCCTACAATGTTAAAGGATTGAATATCCCGGAAAAACGGGTCAGACTACTCGCCGAATTGGGAAGATTGGGGACACAGATAGCATTTCAACAAGAGACACACTTTAGTGATAACAGAATACCAAATTTGGGGAATTACAGATTTTCCAGTGTGTACCACGGGACATCTCAGAACCCCAAATCAAGCGGAGTATCCATCTTGGTGGCCAAGCAGCTACCCTGGAAGGAACTGAATGTAATAAGGGATATGGTGGGCCTTCTTCTGATCGTGAAGGGACTAATAGGGCAGCAAAAGGTCACACTGGTAAATCTGTATCTTCCAAATGACGATCAGGTGAGTTACCTGGAGGCTTGCCTTCAGGTGATACAGCAGCATAAAGAAGGCCTACTGATAATGGGAGGGGACCTAAATGTAGCGCTGGACCCTCTTATGGACACGTCAAGAGGTGCCTCTCACATGACATACATAAAACTAAGGAAAATAAAAAAATTACTATTTAACGAAATGCAGATGGTAGACACATGGAGGATATTACATATCAAAAGATAGAGATTATACGTTCTACTCGGCAAAATATAAAATGTATACCCGTATCGATTGCATTCTAATATCACAGACTGGAATGACATCATTGGTGAAGGCGGACATAGGTTAATTTACACTATCTGATCATGCACCGACAAGTTGCGAATTGGATTTAGGGGAAGTAGATCATCGGGAATGGCAGTGGAAGGTTAATGAATCCCTCTTAAAAGATAAAGATTATGAAAAAATACTAAAGCAGGAAGTTGACTCTTTCTTCCAAATCAATGAGACGGTAGAAATAACACCATTTGGTCTATGGGAAACATATAAATGTGTGATGAGAGGAGTACTTATTTCATTAGGATCTCATAGGAAAAAAAAAAATGAATGCACAAATAGAAGCCTCACTTAAAAATATTAGGGAAGTAGAAATGGTCTATAAAAAATCCCAGGCACAAAATTTGGAAGAGAAATTAAACAACTTACGGGGAGAATTAAACTCGTTGCTTCTAGAACAGGCGAAGGCAAAGATAAAAAGGAATAGACAAACATTCTATGAGTATGGTAATAAACCGAGTAGGATGTTAGCGAAAGCTCTAAAACAAAATAATACAAAGGCACAGATAATGGGTATTAAAACACAAGGAGGAGAGGTAGTCAACTCCTCAGAGAAGATGGCCCAGGCCTTTAAGAGATACTACGAGGGCCTCTATCAATTAGAAGGGGCCAGTTCCCCAGAAAAAAGTAAGAAGAAAGAGGAGGTAGCCAGGGAATATCTGAATTCGTCAGAAATGCCTAAGTTAACAGAAGAAGTAGCACAGAACCTAGATACACCAATAACGGTAGAAGAATTTAAGAAGGTAATAAACCTTCTGCCCTCAGGGAAAGCACCAGGTCCCGACGGGTATACCCTGGCCTACTACAAAGCTTTTGGGGAAAAATTGTCCCCAAGGTTTACAGCAGCTTTTAACTCATTGCGTGAAGGACAGAGAATACCCGAGGAGACACTGCTGGCACATAAAGCAGTAATCCCAAAGGAGGGGAAGGACCCATCCCAGCCTGCTAGCTACCGGCCTATATCATTATTAAATGTGGATTTAAAAATTTTCTCAAAAATTCTAGCTAATAGGCTGGTTGAACATATTCCTGTATTAATCCACCCTGATCAAGTAGGGTTCACGCCAGGAAGAGAAGGGAGGGAAAACACACAGAGAGTGGTAAATGCCATCTACTGGTCACAGAGACAACAGAAACCCCTAACAATAATATCGGCAGATGCAGAAAAAGCATTCGATAGGGTGGATTGGGTGTATCTGATGACCACATTGCAACATATTGGATTAGGGGAGGGAATGCTGAGATGGCTCCAAAATTTATACTCAGTTCCGACCGCAAGGGTGAAGGAAAATGATAGAATTTCCAAATCATTTCGAATTCAAAATGGAAAACGCCAGGGTTGCCCATTGTCACCAATTATTTTTATCCTTACAATGGAACCATTTTTAAGGAAGATAAGGGCAAATTGCAATATTAGAGGTATAAAAACAGTAACCGAGGAATTTAAGCTAGCGGCTTATGCCGGCGATTTGATTTTTTTTATATCCTCTCCAGTCATATCCCTGCCTCCCCTCCTGGGGGAGTTGAAGCAATTCAGCGAAATAGCCAACTTCAAAGTGAACTACAATAAATCGGAGGCAATGGGGTTGGAAATGAACGACTCACTGACCCATCAAATAACATCACAATTTAATTTTAGATGGACAGATTCCTATATTGGTTATTTGGGGACCAAAATCCCCAAAGCACTAAGTAGGATATTTGAATTGAATTATGTTCCAATGTTAAAACAAATTAAAAAAGACCTACAAAGATGGGACAGAGAGGTTTTCACATGGTTTGGTAGGGTGAATATAATAAAAATGAATATAATGCCAAGGCTGTTATACCTGTTCCAAATCATGCCAATAAAGATTCCCCAAAGCTATATGAGAGAACTCCGGTCAGGATTCCTGAGGTTCATATGGGCTGGGAAACCCGCAAGGGTACGGAGAACTATTTTGGTTCTCCCCAAAGAAAAAGGAGGTATCGGGTTCCCAGACCCATGTAAATATCAGGAAGCTTCACAACTAGTCAGAGTAATGGAATGGTGTGCCAGAGTTAAGAAGCCATGGGTAAAGATGGAACAAATATTGTGCGAAGTCCCCCTGGAGGGGTTGGCATGGATGACTGGAAAGGATATCTCAATGGCAGTAAAGAAACACCCACTGATAGGGGCAACCCTAAAGATAATTAAAAGAATTTTCAAAAAAAACAAGATATCAATGGATCCAAGTCCCATGTCACCCATACTAGGTACTCCAGATTTTGGGCCTGGAATCACAGACCATAGATTCGCTGACCTAAGACAAAGAGGGATAAGTAGGATTATACACTTTTCAAGGGATGGCAAATTAATGACACGAGAGGAGATAGAAAACGAATATATCTTAGAGTTGGATTACTTAAGGGTAATGCAGCTAGGATCCTATATCCTAAAAGCAGGAAGTATTCAGAAATTCGGAGGTTGTCGGGATATGAGCAGATATGTCTAGACGGTGAAAATTTGAGGCACTCCCTATCACATTTTTATGAACTAATTATAGGACTAGAGGCCCCCGGAAAATTTAGGCTTTATACAAGCCTGGGAAAGAGAACTGAAGGTCCTATTTTCCCAAACGCAGAAGGAAAAGATCTTGAAATCCGTCCATAAAACGTCAATAGCATGCAGATATCAGGAAGGGGGATATAAGATCCTTACCAGATGGTACAAAACTCCAAGTATGTTACATGAAATATTCCCGCAGGTTTCAAATGTGTGCTGGCGATGTGGCGAATCGGAGGGTACGATGTTACACATTTTTTGGGAATGTGCAAAAATCAGAGAATTTTGGAAAATGGTAGAGGTAACAATAAGGGATGTTACAGGTGTGGCTCTTGGAGAAAACACGGCAGCATTTTTATTGAATGATGTTCCGATGTCGGTTGAAAAATATAAAAGATCTCTATTGAAGCATCTCCTCACAGCGGCGAGAGCCTGTATCCCGGCCCTGTGGAGAAAGGAGACTCCACCTACGGGGGCTCAGTGGTGGACTAGAGTTAGAGAAATCCAGCAAATGGAAAATCTGACTCTGGCAATGAAAGAACAAGAGGAGACATACTGGGATACATGGGCACCCTATTTCTCATACAACGAGAGAGAGAAGGAGAACTAGACCGTAACCAGATGGGGGCGGGGGGATGGATGGAGGGGGGGACGGGGGGGTGACAAGTGGAGAGGAGGGAGAGGACCAGTATATATGAATTTTTTTTTATTTTTTTTTTTTGGGTTACATTGGGGGGGGGGGGGTGAAAAGGTAAAGACTGAGGAAAAGAGGATGTTGTGAGAAGATTAGACGGTGTAAGGGTTAAATAATATGAGTTAAGAGCAAATGACTGTAAACAGAGGAAATGTCATACAGTAAAGATTCGTGTATATATGAAGTGTAATGTATAAAAAAAAATGTAAAATAAAAAGTAAAAAAAAAAAAAAAAAAAAAGCATAATAACTTGGGCGGTACAGTGGTGTAGTAGTTAGCGCTCTCACCTAGCAGTACGAAGGGTCACTGATTCAAATCCCAACCACAACACTACCTGCCTGGAGTTTGCATGTTCTCCCTGTGCCTGCGTGGGTTTCCTCCGTTTTCCTCTGGGTACTCTGGTTTCCTCCCACAATCCAAAGACATGCAGGTAGGTTAATTGGCCCTAGTATATGAATGGGGGCCTTGGATTGTGGGCTCCTTGAGGGTAGGGACCGATGTGAGTGTGCAATGTACAGGGATAGGGCCAAGTGTAGACACTCTTCAGGTTAAACTGGTGTCTTTATTCAACCTTACTAACTATGAAACTTACAATCTAGACGTCTGTCTTAGAAAAAAAAAAAAATACACCATTGTAAAAACGATATATTTGATTTAAAAAACCTTCCTCTCCCAGGATATGCATTATTCTATACATAGATCTTCCGTCTGTAGGTTTGCTCGATCCATTGTTTAGTAATTTAATCTAAATCTAAAATGTAAATGTAATGTAAATCATTTAAGTAGTTTTCTATGTAATACCATGAACTGATCTATGCTACATATACCGTCTCAGATGTTGGCTGAATTACAGCAACATCTGATGTGTGAGCTAGCAATGCCTTATGAAAACCTTTATTCTCAATTGTTCCCAGCACTGTGGAATAAGACAGCTATAGGAATACATTTTCATATAATTATCACTGCCCGCACTTGACCTCCAGCTTGTAGGGTAGTAACGGAATTAATTAGATGGAGTGAAAAAAGTGAAAATATTCAAAGAATAGAGAATATTGTTAATATTTCTATGCTGGTAGTTGGAATGTTTTTCTCATGAGGATCAATGACTAGAAATGTTATAGTCTCATCTAAACTTCACACTAATAAAGCTGAAATATATAAAAAAGGTAAAACTGTTTTAACCCTCCCAGCTCTGCTAGTTATTTATCATACCTGTAGCCGTTGAAAGCATTTCCTCTCGCACCTTTGTTTAAAATTTTAAATGGTGCATAGAAGATAAGATTGGCGTGCATGTAAATCTACCAACATGGCAGAAGTTTTAAAAAAAAACAACCATCTACTAATATATGTAAACTCTCTTCTCTTCTGAAAAATCCTGACAGCCCAGGGAACGCTATATGCAACTCTTAACTTTATATAGACTATCTCTTTTGGCACCTACTATTGGTCAGTAATGCCATCCATAACCCCAAGAAATGAAGAAGAGAAAGTTGTAAAAGGAAGAAAATATGGCAACATTTTGAATTTCTATACTAAGGTAAACATTTCTACAACAGAGCACCCCAGGTTTTGGAAACAATGTATACCCCTGCGCTACCAAATAAACTGCATCTAGTGACTTCCGTTATGTACCATCAGTAATGTGAATTTTAAAGAGAAGGAAAATGATTCCACAAAGACAATGATAAGCAATACTAATGAAAGTGCTGTGCTGCTAATAATGTGACTAAATACTTTCAAAACAAATATATTGTGTAACTATAACATAGCATAGTAATACAAATAATACTTAATATATAATGCACCACCTATGGCAATACTACTGTATTTCAATCATAAAGTGAATATAGTCCATCATATAGGTATACTGTCCATTCCACAGAAAACTTCTTATAGTGTTTCAAACTTCAGTGATTAGGTGTACCATTCACCTTATATGTAATGGATATAGCAAGCCTTAATGGTAACAAAATTTGCTTCTTTTAGGCTCTCAGAACTCTCACCTCCAATAAGTAAAAGTTGAGCATATGATATTTGGACACTATAGTATCCCCATTCATGTGGAAGGTGGTGCGGCTCCTTTATAAAAGAGGTACAGCCAAAGCTTGTTTGCCTGTACTTCTCCTGTGGATCACAGGAGTGCAGTTTGTTCTGCAGCGGGTTGAAGCCAGCTGTCCGCTGACATCACAGAGCCGGTCCAGGCTGAGGAAAAATCACGACCATATGGTCGGGATCCACTCAGATGCCTGGACCAGCACCTGGCTCAGCCTATAACAGGAATTCTACATGTCTCTGGAGTTAAATATTTTGCTTCTTTTTCAGGCCCAGGTGTACTTTCTCAAATTCTTTCTTGTATTTCTTTACTTTCATCTTGTTGAGATCTTGTAACACTCATTTTTTAAATAATGAATAACCGCATTTCATAATACAAGAAAGAATTGGAGAAAGTTGTACACCTGGACCTGGAAAAGAAGATATTGGAGAAAACATGTAGAATTCCTGTTATATATACAGTACCTAAAGTACATAAGAACAAAGAGAACCCACCCAGAAGACCCATTGTGAATGGTATAAATTCAGTGATAGTATGGGCGAATATATAGAAGGCTTCCTCCAACCAATGGTGCAGAAGACAATAGATTATTTAAGAGACATGAAATGTGTCTTACAATATACAGACAGAAAAAAAATCAGTCATATTAACCACTGCAGACGTATTGTCTCTTTATCAAGCATCATCAAGCGTGTGAAGCTGCTAAATGGGCGATTCAAGAGCAGAATAGCATAAAATCTAGACAAAAAATACTTGATTAAATGCTTGCAATTTTGTTTGAAAAGTAGCTACTTTTGTTAGGATCTGATCAAGCACTTTATAAACAGAAGGCCGGCGTAGCAATGGAAAACAAGTTTTCCCCAAGCGTAATTTGTTTATGGCCCAGTGGAAAGAAGAATTCATACAACATATCAGAAGCCCTCAGAATTAATTGTTTATAAAAGATTTATTGATGACATCATATGGAAAGGTACAGAAGAGAGCCTCCTTGAAGTTATGAACTTGAATGATGTAGGTATACATTTATCATGGGAGACCAGCAAAGAAAAAATGTACTTTTTGTATTTAGAAGTTACGATTGAAGAAAATAAGTTTGTCAACTAAAACACACTTCAAATATGGTTGATCGTAACAGCCTATTGCCAGTGAAAAGTTGTCATCACAGCCCCTGGATTTATAACATTCCGAAGGGCCAACTAATGCGACTTATACATAATTGCACAAGGGAGAGTGACTATATAGATCAGGCAAGATTGATTGGGAAAAGATTAATTGATAAAGAATGTAAGCATGGATTTATTAAGAAAAGATACAAGAAAGGGCCAAGATGTAACAAGCAGAGCTAATTCAAATAAGTGCACAAAGAGAACAGCAGTATGATCAAATACCTCAAATTTTGGAATATATTATGCAGTATAAAACAGGTGGAAAAAATCATACAGCACCATTGGCACATATTAAAGGCGGATAAACACTTCCAGACTATACTACCTGATAAACCAAAATTTGTTTATAAGAAAGCACCAACAATGAAAGACAAGATTTGTAAAGAGTGTCACTGCTTGAATAAAAAAGGTAATTCTCTAATGACATAGGCTTCTACATACTATAACTCCCAATCCATTTATTCCACAAGACCTCTAGTGTTCAAAAGCCACACAGATTGGCCAACAGCGCGGGAAGAGTGCACCCAGTCAGAGATTTCATAACTTATAACACAGAAGGTGTTGTATATGTCGTAGAATGAAGGAAATTTAAAGAAATTCCATGTTCAACATAAAGACACTTAACTAAAAACAGCACACATACTGTCATAAATACATACTATATCTCCTAATCCATTTATTCCACAAAACCTCTAGTGTTAAAAGCCACACAGATTAGCCAACAGCACGGGAAGAGTGCACCCAATCAGAGATTTCATAACTTGTAACAGCGAAGGTGTTGTATATGTCTAATGCTGGCCATACACTATACGACAAAATCAACCGAAATTCGGTCATTTAGACAGTTTGTTAGTTTTTCGGCCAGTTAATGGGCAAAAATCGGTAATCGATTGGGTTTTTAGCCGAAAAAACTAAGGACAATTTTGGAAATTTCCTATCTAAACTGTTTGCACTAAGTATAGGTGAAAAAAACAAACAAAAAATTGATTCATTTATGTCTATTGAATGATTTATCGGTCATTACATGATGGCAATACCGTTTGCTCTTATGACCGAATGTATGTTTTTTGAAAAAGGGTTCTTAACCAAAAACAGCACACACTGTAACAAATACATACTATAACACCATCCATTTATTCCACAAGACCTTTAGTGTTCAAAAGTGATAAAGATTGAGGCGAAAAGCTATTCTGCAACCTGTTAGTACGAGACCCAATACTTCTATACCACCTACCAGACGGTAGCAATGTATACAGAGCATTACCAAGATGTGAAGTGTCTTTAAATATATTAATAACTCGCTGAAGACACCTTCCCTCCACCAGTTCATCAATATGGTAAACTAACTCCTGCAGTAATCTTCTGTGCAGTTTTTATTACCCTCTGCAGGGCATTTCTGTCATGGATTATGCATGATCCTTGCAACAAAGAAATGTGACACGTTAGCACACTTTCAATAGAAGCTTTTTAGAAGATAAAAAGGACCCACTCTGAAAAGCCTGCCCTCCGTAGCTTTCTCAAAAAGTACAGTCTCTGATGAGCCTTGCCCACCAGATGGGATATATGCCCCATACATGACAGGTCCATTATTGTTCTCAGGAAGCTGAATTCCTCTACCCGCTCAACCTCCATCCCATTAATCACCACTGGCTCATAGCTAATCTCCCATACCTTCCTGAAATCAATAATAATCTCTTTTGTTTTTGCTACATTTAACTGTAAATTGTTCACAAATACGTTTTAAATTCAAACTGTAGCACTGACATAAGTATTTTTTTTTCCACAGTAGCGTGACAATCCCTCCCTCCGGTCTAACTAATCACTCTCACCTTATGGCATGGACCCCTGTGCAAACAGGTGGTCATGCAAGCAGGTATGAAAAGGGTTTACACAGACCATAAACTTCTCTCACGTCTCCTTAGATCTCAGCAAGGACGCCAGGTCATGGGTAGAAAGAAAAGATCTAAGTGCTCACCGCTTAAGTATAAGATTTCATTTTTGTGTTCAAACACAAACTACTTACATAAGGATGATAAAAACACAGCATGTTAAGCCGACAATCGTGTTAGTTCCGTAGGGCAGAAGCAGGTGACGTCATGCGTAGATCCTGCCCCGTATGCGTTACGTTCAATCAGAACTTCAATGTCACCGGACTCCTCCCCCTTCCCTTCGTTAGCAGACGGAGGCACTTGGGGAAGGGGGGAGGAGTCCGGTGACGTCGATGTCCGTGATGTCACTGGATCTCCGATGGAACTTCCTGAAGACCCGGAAGCCGGCGGGGAGGGGAGTACAGATCAAAATAATTTTGATCGATCAAAAAAAATTAACGAATAATCGAGGAATTAATCTTTAATTTCCACAGCCCTAATATATATATATATATATATATATATATATATATAGTCAGTCTCGTGTGTGTGTATATATATATATATATATATATATATATATATATATATATATATATATATACTGCTTACAGTTTAACTAGATCTCACTGCAGGCCGTTCCTAGTAGACATGTGCACATTTCGCTTTCATCCGAAAAATTTATTTATTTAGTTACTCCTGAATTTTTATTTATTTTTTTCGTTAAAAAATGCATTCGTGGATGTTACTATTGATAGGACCCCAAGCCGTCCTATCTCCCCGACCAGACCCCAAGAGATGTGATCCTAAGGCTTCATTTTTACCACGCCAAGGAGCAACTTATGGCGATCATGCGTAAAAAAGACCTCATCCCTGCCCAATATCAACATCTCCAATTCTATGCTGACCTGTCCCAATACACCTTGAAAAAAAGGAGAAGCCTAGTTACAATCACCAAAGCCCTGAGAAATCATCAGATCACCTACAGATGGGGGTTCCCCACAAATATTACTATCACCAAAGATGGTAAAACCTTCGTTATCCACACCCTGGACAAAGGCATAGCACTTCTAAAAGACTGGCATATTATCCCTGAACCTGAAAACAACCCCACTTACAGCAGGAAGCCACAACAGATGGATGTGGAGTGGAAGACAGTGACCGCAAAAACTCCAAAAGGCACATCTGAACGGGTTAAATATGCGGGGGTAAACACCAGCCCCGTCATTCTGAGGGACCACCCTCACCTTCATGAACTTAACCCCAAGAAAGTATTTGAATGTCACCCGGATGCATTCAAATTCTCAGTTGTCAAGTTAGTCTAAACAGTTATATCGAGCCCAATATGCCTCGCCAGACTTGTGGCAAGATTAACCTGTTGTGCATACCAGCTCGTTGTTGGCAAATGTTTCGCTATCTTATGTTTACTTTTCTTTTTTTTCTCTCTGCTATTCAACAGAATTTCTTTCGATGCACTAATAGACCATTCTTCCAGGAAAGCTCTCGGATCTCTCTACCTGATACAGAAACTCATCCCATAAAGTCGCCTCAAGACCTAGTCGCAACAAATCGCTTGAAATGCCCTGACACCAATTCACACACCGGGATCTCTCCATTAACTGTGAGTACCTGCACCCGACACTCTACACCCTGCATGTGCCCCAAGACCCCTACCACTCACCTTAGAGGAGCGTGGTACGACTCTTGTACAGGCGTAACTGTTGTATTGAAGCTACACCAACTCAGCCACGCCAAATCCTCATGGAAGTGACCTTTTTATCCATCAACGCAAAAGGCCTCATTTACCCGGTCAAAAGAAGGTCACTCTGGAATGAGGCGACAAAAAATAATGCTGACGTCATATGCGTACAAGAAACGCACTTTTCTATCAGCGCACAACCCAAATGCTCCCACAGGAGCTACCCCTTCATATTCACCTCTAACGCAGACACAAAAAAGAGAGGGGTCCTTACAGCTATCAAAGACTCAGTTGCATTTCAGCTACATGAAGAATTCAAAGACCCTAATGGCAGATACCATATCTTAGTATGCGACATTAACTCCAAGCAATACACAATAGTAAATGTCTACTCACCTAACTCCCACCAGCTGAAATTTTTGAAAAGAGTTTTAAAGAAAGTTGACGCCCTCAAACGGGGATCCTTAATCCTGTGTGGTGACTTCAATATGGCCCCTGACAGGGCTATGGATTCCACGACCATTCCTAACCGCACGGGCCCTTCTATGCAAGACACCATCTACAAGCATGATTTATATGATGTCTGGCGCTGCTGCCATGCCGGGGAAAGAGACTTCACTTATTTCTCAGCAGCACACAGATCTTACTCGAGAATAGATCTCTTCTTAGCCGACAATACTGTGTTATCACGTACCCACTGCTCCAAGATCAAGGATATCACCTGGTCTGACCACGCATCTGTGTCAATAACTATAACAGACTCATTGTCACCTGGAGCATGCCCAGTGTGCAGAGCCAACCCGTATATTCTCCAGATAAAGGACACTAAAGAAACCTTAGAAAAACATTTAAATGAGTATTTTGAGTTGAATACTAATTCTGTATCAAACTATGCTACCTTGTGGAACGCCAGGAGACTAAAAATGCTTTACTACTCCAGTGATAATAGAGCTGGGGAATTTCTTGCCCGCCGCCTTCAAGGGCATAGATACAAAACAAAAATCCCATTTATTATCCATCCAACTTCCAAATCTAAACAATACCACCCCAAAGATATTGCGAATGCCTTCAGTGAATACTATGGCTCCCTGTATAATCTGAAAAGAGACCCACTCACCCCCAACCTAATTCAGAAGCAATTACCAACTTCCTGTCTAAATTGCCCTTGCTGAAACTGACAGAAGATCAACTCCAACAGTTGAACCTACCCTTCAGCATACCAGAGATTACTAAAACTATAGCCTCCCTACCAGCCAATAAATCCCCTGGCCCTGACGGCTTTGTGGGAGAATATTACAAAACATTTAATCATATATTAGCCCCACACCTCCAGCGAGTATTCAACGATGCTGCTGCCTCTGCTTCCTTCCCCTCAGAAATGCTTAGAGCCTTGATTATAACAATACCGAAGCCAGGGAAAGACCCTCTACCCCACAAAACTTCAGACCAATTTCACTATTGAATAATGATTTAAAATTATATGCCAAAATGATAGCACAAAGACTGACAGAAATTCTACCCACCCTCATTCATCCTGACCAATCGGGATTTACCCAGGGACGTCAAACATCGGATGCCACCAGGAGGATAATTAACATTATCCACGATGCAAACAAATCAGGAGCGCCTTCTCTGCTTCTTGCTTTAGATGCAGAGAAGGCGTTTGATTGCGTCCACTGGGGTTACCTGGCCCAAACCTTGACAACATTTGGATTTGCAGGTCCAATTCTATCAGCAATTTTGGCCTTATACACTGTACCCTCAGCCCAGGTTTTCACTTCAGGGGTGCTTTCAACTCCCTTTGACATCACAAATGGGACACGCCAGGGGTGCCCTCTGTGGCCTTTGATATTTAGTCTGCTCATGGAGCCCCTGGCGTGTAATATTCGCAACCATCCCCATATATCGGGAATCAAAATGAACGACTCGACATACACAATCAGCCTGTTTGCGGACGATGTCATACTAATGTTTACAGAGGTGGAAAAATCCCTGGCTTTGATATATCACACATTGCAACTGTTCAGTAACTTGTCCTATTATAAAGTGAATGAAACAAAGTCATATATTTTAAGCTTGAATGTATCGCCTTTGACACAACAAAAACTCGCTGCTACCTACCCATACACATGGGAAGCAACTGGAATAAAATACCTAGGCATTATTCTAACGCCCAAGGCAGGGGACCTCTATAAGACTAATTATGTACCATTCCTCGAGAAACTAAGAGGTAAACTCCAAACATTAGAGAAGGCGGAGCTTTCCTGGACTGGAAGGCTGGCGGCCTTTAAGATGAACATACTACCTCACCTTATTTATATGTTCCGCACCCTCCCAATTCCTATACCGAACTCCTTTTTTAACGCAGCACAATCTATCATTAACCACTTCCTATGGCAAGGGAAAAGGGCAAGATGTGCATACTCACGCCTTGTCACAGCTAGACGGGTGGGGGGCATAGGATTGGTCAACTTAAGAGATTACTACTTAGCTACGGATCTTACGCAACTTAAAGCCTGGTTCCCTACTTTGGACGGTAATAGATGGACTGAAACTGAACAGGCCCAACTCCGACACCATAATCTCCACCACTTACTCTTCCAACAACAGCGAGAGACCATAAAAGATAAAATACTATCCCCACCTATTGTAGCATCTCTTATATCCTAGTGAAATCCCCCTTTCAACAAACGACATTAATAAATATGCCTTCACCAATACAAAGCCTCCAGTTATGCATACCAGACATAGGCGTAGAGCACTGGTTAGAAAAAGGTATTGAACTGATTGAAGATCTGATGGTTGGACCAGCATTGAAAACCTTTAGATCCCTCCAGAGTATAACTTGACCCTACAGGACCACTATACCTATCTCCAAATCACCCACTTCTTCCGATCAAACCCCCATCGCCAAATCTCTCTCCCTTGGAATATAGCCCAATTTTATAACAATAAACATTCTAGATGAAAGGGTATCTCCCTATTCTATGGCATGCTGGGTAATAAAGAAGTATTTACAAAAACACCAGCCATGGATGCTTGGGAAAGGGATATAGGAACCACTTTCACCTCAGAACAATGGCAAAAAGCCTTTTCAGTAATCTTCGCTTCAACCAAAAGTGTAAACTTGTGGGAAAATTCACATAAGATAGCACTTCGTTGTTGTTATTCACCTCATAGAATAGCGAAATTTGCTCCCCAGAACTCTGCCCTATGCTGGCGCCTCTGCGGAGAGGTGGGAACTCTGTACCATACTCTGTGGTCCTGTCCAGTGATCACGCAGTATTGGAGTGGGTTGTTCCAACTTGCCAGTCAGGTTCTCAACTATGCGATTAAATTATCCCCAGAGCTAGCCCTCCTTTCCCTGACTATCGACTTAATTCCTAGAAAACTCAGGATGGTACTATCCCACATCCTCTCAAGTGCAAGATTAGTGCTGACGCGTCATTGGAGACAACCAACATCCCCCTCAATACCGGAAGTCATACTGACGACTAACACCCATGCCAACTACGAACTAATGTACGCAAGTACACTGAATCGTTTATCTCCAGCCTTGCTAACCTGGAAACCCTGGACAGACTGGTATAAGTTACATAATCCCTAGTTTGAGAATACATACTATCTCTGTTATCTGGTATCTTCTTTACAGCGAATGTATAATTTGAGTTTGAATAATCTGAACCTTATCACTGAATAGCATGTTCTTGTTTTTTCAGTTTACTATGTTGCTTTAGTTATTTTGAAAATGTAATCAAAACAGGTATACCTGTACTAGATGTAATGACTCCACAGTATGTTTGAATTGTCAAAATTCTAATAAAAAACTATTGAAATTAAAAAATGCATTCGTCCAAAAATCCCCAAAAATTAAGGTCAAATCTGTCATTGAAGGCTTATGGTGTCTGTTGAATGTTCTTAGAAGATTCTACGGAGCAGCTAAACTGTACGACGCCGCAATCGTACATTTCCGGTCGAATGTTCCGCTTACAAGCTATAGTAGAATTCTAATGTTGTATGACACTAGTAATAATTATATTTATTAATTATTATTACTAGACAACCAACATTAGAATTTTTATATAGCCTATGGGCAGAGCATTTGACCATGAATGTCCGCTCACGGTGAATGCTTCGTCGAATCTTCATGTCTAATCTTTTCTCTCTATGTCAAATAATCATGGACTAATAGCGTTAGGTTAGGCACATTCAACCTTTTTTGCTATTGTCTCTATAATGTCGATTCTTTTCTCTCTATGTCGAATCTTTTCTCTCTATGTAGAATAATCTTGAACTAATAGAGCTAAGGTTAGGCACATTCGACCACAGGTTCGATGGACACAGATCGCTATTGTCAGTGTCATATTGAATCTCCTATCTATATCGAACTGTTGCAACGAAAACGAAAATAAAGCATTTGTTTATGTCGGATCTTTAGGTTTTCGGATTCTGCACGTTCGTTATCATTTTTGTAAAAACGATAACGAAAATACCCGAAATCCGGACGAAAATGCATTTCCTGGTGGTGTACATAGTACACAATACAGTGTAGTGTTTTTTTGCTAAACATAATTTACAGTATGTCCGAAAGGGCACCAAGGAGAGGCAGATGCTCACAGGCCACTAAAAGAGGGCAAGCAGGCTCTGTGTCTACAGTCGACAGTGCTGGTCGTGGACATGGTGCATCCTCAGCTTGTCCTTTTTTCTTGCAGCAGGCCATGTTATTGAGCCACAACATGCAGAAGAGTTGGTGGAATGGATAACAAAGCCCTCCTTATCCTCCTCATCCTCTGTCACCCAGGCTCAGAGTAGTTTGCCTGTCAATGCAGCTGCCAAAGCGGCCTATTCCATTGGCTCCATGTCAACAGTCACTGCTTCCCTAGCCCCACCATCATGCACGGAGGAGTCACCCGAACTATTCGACCACACTGTCGGGTACATGCTGCAGGAGGATGCGCAGCGATTTTTTTTTTTTTTAATCAAAACTTTTTTTATTTATAAATTGCTCATACAAAACAGAATTCTTTTCAACATTTCACATTTTGATCAGTACAATCTTGGTATACAGAATATTCAGTTTCAGTACAATCAGAGCAGTAACAGGGTACTATGTAGTTAAACATTTATACATTGGTTCCCCCCCTTTCCCAAATCAAACTTGCACTGTTACTCACAGTAAATTGTCAGAATCTATTCTCTCTTCATCTGCTGATTATCTAGAGTCAGGTACATATTTGTCACCTTCTCAAGGATATATCTCCTTTCTCTCTGTCTCTCTCACCTCCCCCCCCCCCCCCCCGCCCCCAGCCCCGCTATACTTGCTTATAGTAACAATCTATCCAGCACCAGCTGAGGAGGAGCTAGGCTGGGGTCCTCCAACCACGGTTGCCATATAAGGTCAAATTTACCCTGCGCATTCCTATGCTTGTATGCAAGATTTTCCCTTAGAAGTATTGAGTTCACATAACCAATCCACTGTTTTACTGTCGGTACCGTGGGTGCCATCCAGTGTCTTGCTATTAACTTCCTGGCCAAGTACATTAATCTGGTAATCATATAATACATTCCTTTCGGGTACATTTCACTGTCTATGGCCCCCAGTAGGTATACCAGGGGGTTCATCGGGATTGGTACTTGTGCCAGTCTATCAATGTGTTGAGACACCTCTGCCCAGTACCTGTGCAGCTTTGGACATCGCCATAGTAGATGGATGAAATTCCCCTGATGGGCCTTGCATTTGGGACATAGTGGCGAGTCCCTTCTACCCCACTTGTGTAGTTGTGTCGGGGTTCTGTATGTCCTGTGCAGGATATATAATTGTGAGAGTTTATGTGAAGCTGAGATGGAGACCGCCGGTATCGACTCCAGTGCCATATCCCATTGGTCTCCATCTATCTCCCCTATGTCCTCTACCCATTTCTTTCTGCACAAGAGGGAACCATGATCCTGGACTGAGGAGGAGAGTTCCCCATATACCTCTGATATGAGCCCTTTCCGGGAGTCTGCCTGCAGGACCTCCATCAGCAGTCTAGATGAGGATGCTAGCAACGAGCATTCTTGTTGTTGTGCTTCTAATGCATGTCGCAGTTGCAAGTACTGATAAAAGCCCCTTGGGGTTAGTTGGAATTCTTGACATAGTTGCCCATAGGTTTTAAGTATCCCCCCTTCATATATTTGAGGAAAAAAACAAATCCCCCTACTCCTCCAATGGGCGAACCCTTGTAGTTTTTGTATTTCTGCGTAATTGGGGTTATTCCATATGGGAGTGAAGGGGAGAGGACCCTCTAATTTCAATATCCTTTTAATCTCTGTCCATGTTTTCCTTAATAGAACACTGCTAGTGGATGTGTATGGAATGCTAGGGAGGCCTTTTTCCATATGTGACGCTGCTTTCAAGGAGGGGTCAGACCCTACGACCAATCGGTTCACCGGGTCACTGTCTTGTTCTTTTCCCCATCCCGCCATCTGCTGAAGCTGTGAGGCTAAAAAGTATCTCTTCGGGTGAGGTACCGCTAGTCCCCCTCTGTCTTTCCCATATTGTAATGTGGTTAAGCTAATTCTGGCTACCTTTTTCTTCCATATCAGGTCTCGCATTAATTTGTCAATTTTTTTAAACCATTTGTTCGTAATCCACATAGGTGAGTTATGAAAGATGTATAGGAGCTGTGGGGCCCATACCATCTTTAATAAGTTCACCCTTCCTACCACCGAGAGGGGTAGTTTGCACCAGCTGGTGCACTTAAGTTTTTGTTTTTCCAATAATGGGCTTAGATTTAACCGAACATAGTCGGACGCATCTGGAGACACCACTACCCCTAGGTATTTGAAGTTGGTCACCACGGCTATCTGATTTGCATCTACCGGCAAGGGGGCAGTCATAGGGTCGATAGGCATTATAGTCGATTTGGACCAATTAATGGTGAAGCCCGAGAAGTTACCGAATTTCCTGATTATTCCCATAACTGCTCGCAGGGAAGAGTCAGTGTCCCCCAGATACACGAGTGCGTCATCCGCATACAGGGAGATTTTTTCTTCCCACTGACCCCTCCTAAATCCCACCACCTCTGGCGCATTGCGTATCAGGATGGCTAGTGGTTCCACCGCTAGGGCGAACAGCAATGGGGATAGTGGGCACCCTTGTCGAGTGCCCCTGTGTAGGTCGAATGGCATGGTCAGATTACTATTTATGCGGATTCTGGCCCTAGGTGTAGAGTATAAAACCCTCACCCAGGCAATAAAATGTTCTCCCACTCCAAATCTTGCCAATATGTCCAGGAGGTAGGGCCACTCCACACTGTCAAACGCTTTTGCCGCGTCTAGCGACAGAATGGCCCTATCCCCCGGATTATCTACCGGTATCTGTAGGTTCAGAAATAGTCGTCGGATATTGTCAGCAGTAGATCTCGTTGGAATGAAGCCCGATTGGTCTCGATGTACCAAGGTGCCTATTATTTTCGAGAGTCTGGTAGCCAATATGCGAGCTAACAATTTAACATCTGCATTGAGCAGCGAGATGGGCCGGTATGAATCCGGTACCATCTTATCTTTGCCCGGTTTGGCCAGAACAACGATGACCGCTTCCTGCATACTATCAGGTAAACATCCATTTTCTAGTGCCTCCAAAAAGGCTTCCAGTAGGGGCTGCATAAGGACTCCACTATACCGCAAATACACCTCAGCCGGGAGGCCGTCTGATCCCGGTGATTTGTGGCGTGGTGCCTCCTTCAGTGCCTCTTCCAGCTCGGGTAGTGTGATTGGAGAGTTCAACATCTCTCTGTTCTCTGCGGATACCTGCGGAAATGGACAGGATTGCAAGAATTCCGCCATTTCCGGTGGGTCATATGTGGTTTTAGAGGTGTAGAGATCCTCATAGAAATTGTGGAACACTTTTAAAATGTCTGAGTTATGAGTTTTTATGTCTCCTGCCTCATTTTTTATAGCTAAGATGTTGTTAGAGTCCCTTTGTTCCCTAGCCACCAGGGCTAGGAGGTGTCCGGTATTCTCCCCCTCCTCAAAATAGTTCTGCTGATGGAAGTATTGTCTTTTCTCTGCAGCGGATAGTATCACCGAATTGTATAGGGATTGTGCCTCTGTCCAGGAGTCATGGTTGGCCTGTGATGGGTCTGCCACTAGTGCCTGTTCCCTCTCTTTCATGTCTTCCCGTACTCTGTCCTCCCATTCTCTTGAGCGTTGTTTTATACCTGTAATTTCTTTTATGATACGGCCTCTGAGGAAAGCCTTCAGGGAATCCCACAGTATAGCTGCACTGGTGGAGCCCCTGTTGTAGTACAGGAAGTCCCTCAGTGCCTCCACAATTCCATCCGGTGATGGGAATAGGGTCAGCCAAAAAGGGTTCACTTTCCATAACGGGCGGTTCTTTTCAGTCATATCCTGTAGTAGAACCCAAAATGGAGAGTGATCCGACAGGAGGCGTGGCTCGTAGGCCGAGTCCCTCACCCTCAGCATTAGAGTGTCGTTCCCCAGACCCAGGTCAATTCTAGAGAGTCCTTCGTGTGTGGCCGAGTGACACGAGTAGCATCTGTCTTCAGCATGTCTCTCACGCCACACATCCCGGAGGCCCATCTCTGATAGTAGTAGAGCAAACGCAGTTTTCCCTCTCTTTGGTTGTGTCCGCCCAGGTACCAGAGGTTTCCTGTCCAGACACAGATCCAGAGTATTATTGAAGTCTCCCAATACCATTGCTGGGACATCTGGAAACAGTGCTATAAATTGTGCTAGACATTTTAATGGAGCTGCTGAGAATGGTGGTGGGATATACATATTAACAAGTATATATGGCTGGCCATTGATCTTACACAACAGGAAGATAAATTTACCCTCTTTGTCAATCCGCTGCTGGATGCACTCAAAAGAAACAGTATTTGAAATCAGGATGCTGACCCCTCTAGAGTAGGAGGAGTGCATCGAGTGAAATTGTAATGGATATTTACGGGTGCGCAGCAAATGGACAGAGTTGGGTTGCAGGTGCGTCTCCTGGAGACAAACAATTTGTGGCTTCAATCTGCCAAAATATTTAAATACTGCATTTCTTTTCAATTTGTCTCCTAGCCCTCGTACATTCCATGACAGTATCAATAAACCTGTCTTCTGCGTATCAGACATGTAAAGAGGTAGTCCAATGCATGATCACATTAATATATGACTTATGGGTGGGCCAGGGGATTCCCTCTCGGGGATCTGACACCCCTGCTACATGAGGGAGAACATTTCTATAAAGTACATGTGTAGATAGGGAAAGCAGTTGCAACCATATTACCAGTCGTTGACAGAGACAGTGCTTGATCTGTGTGGTGGGGACTTGACAGTATGTAGGAGCTGAGGGTCCAATTCTCATCCGAGCAATCTGCGGAGACCAAGGGGAAGACAAGAAGAGGGGGAGAGAGAGAAGTACAGTCAAGTTCGGCGGGTTCCCCCGCGTCGTGGCCAACAGGGCCCGACTAAAAGAAAAAACAAAATGCAAAGTTAACAAAAAAACCCTTGTTAAAGGTAGGACCAATATACACCCCCTCGCCTTTGGGGGGCTTAGCCGTCCTCGCAGGACGTGTTGATAAGGGCTCCATAGTGGCCAAATGGCATGTTTTCCAGGCATGCCTAAAGGTAAAAAAAAAAGGGAAAGAAAAAATGACCAAACTGCAAATTGCATAAACTGCAGGCTGCCTTTGCCTGCTCCGCCATCCGGCTAAGGGTAATTCAAAGCGCCTTTAACTTGGGTGTTGCCTCTCTGAACATCTCATGGTAGTTAGGGTGGGTGCTGAGCTAGTTGCCTCTCTTCTCTATCCAGCCAATGCATTGCAGACTTGGGGTTATCAAAGAAAAGCGATTCACCATTAACAAGGATCTTCAGTTTGGCAGGGTACAGCATAAAGTATTTGACGTTAAGGGTTCGGAGCCTTTTTTTAATGTCCATGAATTTGGATCTTTGTCTTTGCACTTCTGCAGAGAAGTCCGGAAACAGGGAGATTTTTGTATTGTCAATTTTTACAACGCCAGCAGTTCTGGCCTTAGTCAGGATAGCGTCTCTGTCCTTGTAGTTCAGGAGGCGGAATAGGAGGGGTCTGGGGGGGGCTCCCTGCGGTGGTGGTCTAGCAGGGACCCTGTGCGCCCTTTCCACAGCAAACATTGGCGAGAACGCTTCCCTGCCAAAAGTGTCAATCAGCCATGCTTCCACAAATGCCACTGCGTTCTTCCCCTCTGTTCTTTCTGAGACCCCTACTGCCCGTATATTATTCCTGCGCAAACGGTTCTCCATATCTTCCAAACGGTTTGCGTTTGTATGTGCCATGTCATAAATTCTATCCACATCTTTCTGCAATGGCTGCCATTCATCTTCTATAGTGCTTAATCTGCCCTCCAATCCTGATGTGCGCTCTCTTAGCTTCTGCATGTCGTTCCGCACAAGGGACAGCTCCATTTTCATCCCCTTTACTTCCCCAGCTAGGTCCGTTATAGATGCATTGCAAACAGTCACTGCCGTGAATATGTCTCTTAGGGTGGGCTCTGGGTCAGCTTCTCCCTGTGGAGTCACCGCCGCCATTTTAGAGGCCTGGCAGCCTGTACTCACAGTTCCTGAGGCCTGGTTTTCATCCAGCAGTCTCGGTATGCCTGTCATCGATCCACCCTCCGGCTCACTGAGCTCATCTCCGGAGTCCATGTGCTGCGGGGTTGAGGGATCTTTCAGGGCCGCGTTCTTGCCAAACAGCCGCTGCGCGGCCTCCTTTGCTGACCGGGGCGGAAGGCCGCCATCATGGCCGGGGGTGTCCGGAATGTTTTTGGCTCCCGCTCCTCTCCTGGCCATGTTCGGGTAAAAATATACCTGGCCGAGTGTCGCGCTGCTTACCCTGGATCGATTGCGGGCACTCTCGGGGTAATACTGTGTAGGATGGCGGCGCTCTGATCAGGATTCTGCAGGATTCTCGGCGGAGCTGTCTCAGGCACGTCCTACTGCATGCCGCGCGTAGCCACGCCCTCCATAATTAAAATGTTTGATCAAATATTTAACAGCAGGGTTTATTCCTGCACTCAACAAGTGTATCTGTGAGGCTTTACAGTGTTGTGCCACCACCACCGCCTAAGGCCCAATTTTTCTGCCCCTGTTTAACAGGGGTGCTTAATTACAATTTCTGATCTAATATTTCACAGCAGGGCCTGTTCCTGCGCTCAACAAAAGTATCTGTGAGGCTTTACAGTGTTGTGCCACCACCACCACCGCCCAAGGCCCAATTTTTCTGCCCCTGTTTAACAGGGGCATGTCATTACAATACTTGATATAATATTTCACAGCAGGGCCCGTTCCAGCGCCCACCAAGAGTAACTGTGAGGGCTTACAGTGTTCTGGTACCACCAACACCTAAGGCCCAATTTTCCGCAGCGTGTATAGGGCAGGTTGTATAGTATATGCAGGTGGTCCCCTATTTTCAAACATTCGACTTACAAAGGACTCCTACTTACAAACGGAGGTAGAAAACAGGAAGTGATAGGGAAATCTACACCTAGGAAGGAAAATTATCTCCTGTAAGAGTTTATATGGGAAAAAGGTGTCTCCCCACTGATGCTTTATCACCAATCCTTGTTTCCCTAATAACCCAAAAATTTTTTGGCTGGAGCTACACTTACAAAGTGTACCTGTTTCAAATTACAAAGAGGTTCAACTTAAGAACAAACCTACAGTCTCTATCTTGTTTGTAACCCAGGGACCGCTTGTATACTGCTGCTGTTCAGAGTATATAGGGCTGGGGGCCCCACGCCTTTTTTTTTAATTTGGATGCGGGGTTCCCCTTAATATCCATACCAGACCCAAAGGGCCCGGCAATGGGCTGGGGGTGAACATTACGGTACAGTTGCAAGCAGTTTAAATTACTTTTTTTCATTTTGTGCATGGACTGTTCTAAATACGTGCCACTTTACAGACATACTATAGAAACCCCCCAGGCATGATATTTAAAGAAATATTACAATTTTTTTGTTTCACTTTAAGCATTATTAAAATCACTGCTCCTGAAAAAAACGTCTGTTTTTAAAACTTTTTTTTTGCATTGATACATGTCCCCTGGGGCAGGACCCGGGTCCCCAAACACTTTTTATGACAATAACTTGCATATTAGCCTTTAAAATTAGCACTTTTGATTTTTCACGTTTGAGTTCCATAGACTTTAACAGGGTTCACATGTTCACACAAATTTTTGGTTTGTTCTGCCCCGAACTGGGGGTTGTTCGGCTCATCCCTACTCACAGCACTCGGGTACTCACAGCACCCATGCACTCGGGTACTCACAGCACCCATGCACTCGGGTACTCACAGCACCCGTGCACTCGGGTACTCACAGAACTCTACAAGGGTACTCCCAATACACAGGTACTCAAAATACTCACAATACACAGGTACTCACAATACACACAATACTCAGGTACTCACAATACTCACAATAAGCAAATACTTACAATACACAGGTACTCACAATACACAGGTACTCACAATATTCAGGTACTCACAATCTTCACAATACACATGTACTCACAATACTCAGGCACTCACAATACTCAGGCACTCACAATACCCACAATACTCAGGTATTCACAACACACAGGTACCCACAATACATACACTACACAGGTACTCACAATACACAGGTACCCACAATACACACACTACTCAGGTATTCACAATACTCAGGTAATCACAATACACATGTACTCACAATACTCAGGTACTCACAATACACACAATACTCGGGTACTGCCAATACACAGGTACCCACAATACACACACTACTCAGGTACTCACAATGCTCAGGTACTCACAATACACACAATAGTCAGGTACTCACAATACACTGTCAGTCAGGTTTTGTTGTTTGTGTCGCTGTGTCACTCTGAACAGCATCCCCTTGTAATCTGACACTAGCAGTCAGTAACCTTCAGTGCTGCCACTTCTCCAATCAGTCTCACACACTCTCTCCTCCGCACTTCACTTACCCAACACCGCTCCCTGTCAGCCTTCCACCTCATGGTTCCGCTTGATTCCCCCCACCTCCTCTGTCCGTATCTGTGGGGTGATACTCCCCTTAGTTACTCCCACTCCACCACCACGATGTCCCGCTCTGCCGCCACTGTAGGTTCCCCTGGGTCACCTGCTTCTGCTCTCGGTCGTGGGGTTTTCATTACGGTCGGGGGGTCCAGTCCACCGTGCTGCCGCTCTTGGTCATGGGGAGGTGGGGGTCCAGTCCTGTCCTCTACACTCCCACACGCCCTCTCACACTGTCACACTGTCCCAGCACTGACTTCCACACCAAGAAACTCTGCAACAGCACCACCTTGCTGTCACCACCAACAGACATAGTCCCACTGACAGATAAATGTGAAGAAAACAAAGCCAGCATTGCCCAACAATATAAAAATGTTTAAAAAAAATAGTGTAGTGTCCCGCACCCTGTCTATACCAGGCCCTTTGGGTCTGGTATGGATTTTAAGGGGAACCCCCACACCAAAAAAAAAACAGCGTGGGGTTCCCCCAAAGTCCATACCAGACCCTTATCCGAGCATGCAGCACGGCAGGTCAGGAAGGGGGGGGCGAGCAAGCGCCCCCCCTCCTGAATTATACCAGGTCACATGCCCTCAACATGGGTGGGTGCTTTGGGGCACATGCAGCCCAGGAGGTCAGGAAAGTGTAGGCGGGGGACGAGCAAGTGCCCCCCCTTCTGAACCATACTAGGCCACATGCCCTCAACACACCCTCCTGAACCACCCCAAAGCAACTTGACCCCATGTTGATGGGGACAAGGGCCTCTTCCCGACAACCCTGGGTTGTGGTTGTATAGAATATGCTGCAGCAAAAAGGACATTTCTAAAGAAAAAAAATAGTCAAATCCTATTTAAATTGACTCGCGGTTACAAATACCGGCACCCAGCTATTTAAAAAAAAAAATTAAAAACGGCATGGGGTCCCCCCAGTACATACCAGCCCCTTCGGGTCTGATATGGATTTTAAGGGAGACCCCACGCCAAAAAAAAAAAAAAAAAACGGCGCTCAAATTCCATACCAGACCCTTATCCAGGCATGCAGCCCAGCAGGTCAGGAAAAAAGGGGGGGGGAGCGAGCGGTCATACCAGGCCACATGCCCTCAACATAGGGGGTGGGTGCTTTGGGGCAGGGGGGATCCACCCCAAAGCACCTTATCCCCATGTTGATGGAGACAAGGGCCTCTTCCCAAAAGTGTCAAAAAATTATAAAAACACAGAGATAGTTTTAGACAAATCCTTTATTCAAAAATAAAAAACAGTGTCCCCGATGTAGATTTGTCGTTGATCCCTTTGCCCCCAGACCCGAAAAGAAAAAAATTGCTCTCGCCGACATGGAGGTGCTATGCCTACTGCAGGCTCATCCATTTTATAGTTATTTTATAGGGAAGGAGCGGGGCCACCTGTCTACGTCACCTGGTGGCACCCACCCTTCTGAGTCCGTGG
>CM053032.1:167820302-168100302 GCA_028564925.1 Lithobates sylvaticus
AACACACTTCAAGTCCTATAGGTGCTTCTGGGAACAAAATATAGGATCTCTGTGTGATGGGACTAACACACTTCAAGTCCTATAGGTGCTTCTGGGAACAAAATATAGGATCTCTGTGTGATGGGACTAACACACTTCAAGTCCTATGGGTGCTTCTGGGAAGAAAATGTAGGTCTGTGTGATGGGACTAACACACTTCAAGTCCTATAGGTGCTTCTGGGAACAAAATATATGATCTCTGTGTGATGGGACTAACACACTTCAAGTCCTATAGGTGCTTCTGGGAACAAAATATATGATCTCTGTGTGATGGGACTAACACACTTCAAGTCCTATAGGTGCTTCTGGGAACAAAATATATGATCTCTGTGTGATGGGACTAACACACTTCAAGTCCTATAGGTGCTTCTGGGAACAAAATATATGATCTCTGTGTGATGGGGACTAACACACTTCAAGTCCTATAGGTGCTTCTGGGAACAAAATATATGATCTCTGTGTGATGGGACTAACATACTTCAAGTCCTATAGGTGCTTCTGGAAGAAAATGTAGGTCTGTGTGATGGGACTAACACACTTCAAGTCCTATAGGTGCTTCTGGGAAGGAAATATAGGTCTGTGTGATGGGACTAACACACTTCAAGTCCTATAGGTGCTTCTGGGAACAAAATATATGATCTCTGTGTGATGGGACTAACACACTTCAAGTCCTATAGGTGCTTCTGGGAACAAAATATAGGATCTCTGTGTGATGGGACTAACACACTTCAAGTCCTATAGGTGCTTCTGGGAACAAAATATATGATCTCTGTGTGATGGGACTAACACACTTCAAGTCCTATAGGTGCTTCTGGGAACAAAATATATGATCTCTGTGTGATGGGACTAACACACTTCAAGTCCTATAGGTGCTTCTGGGAAGAAAATATAGGTCTGTGTGATGGACTAACACACTTCAAGTCCTATAGGTGCTTCTGGGAACAAAATATATGATCTCTGTGTGATGGGACTAACACACTTCAAGTCCTATAGGTGCTTCTGGGAACAAAATATATGATCTCTGTGTGATGGGACTAACACACTTCAAGTCCTATGGGTGCTTCTGGGAAGAAAATGTAGGTCTGTGTGATGGGACTAACACACTTCAAGTCCTATAGGTGCTTCTGGGAACAAAATATATGATCTCTGTGTGATGGGACTAACACACTTCAAGTCCTATAGGTGCTTCTGGAACAAAATATATGATCTCTGTGTGATGGGACTAACACACTTCAAGTCCTATAGGTGCTTCTGGGAACAAAATATATGATCTCTGTGTGATGGGACTAACACACTTCAAGTCCTATAGGTGCTTCTGGGAACAAAATATATGATCTCTGTGTGATGGGACTAACACACTTCAAGTCCTATAGGTGCTTCTGGGAAGAAAATGTAGGTCTGTGTGATGGGACTAACACACTTCAAGTCCTATAGGTGCTTCTGGGAAGGAAATATAGGTCTGTGTGATGGGACTAACACACTTCAAGTCCTATAGGTGCTTCTGGGAACAAAATATATGATCTCTGTGTGATGGGACTAACACACTTCAAGTCCTATAGGTGCTTCTGGGAACAAAATATAGGATCTCTGTGTGATGGGACTAACACACTTCAAGTCCTATAGGTGCTTCTGGGAACAAAATATAGGATCTCTGTGTGATGGGACTAACACACTTCAAGTCCTATGGGTGCTTCTGGGAAGAAAATGTAGGTCTGTGTGATGGGACTAACACACTTCAAGTCCTATAGGTGCTTCTGGGAACAAAATATATGATCTCTGTGTGATGGGACTAACACACTTCAAGTCCTATAGGTGCTTCTGGGAACAAAATATATGATCTCTGTGTGATGGGACTAACACACTTCAAGTCCTATAGGTGCTTCTGGGAACAAAATATATGATCTCTGTGTGATGGGACTAACACACTTCAAGTCATATAGGTGCTTCTGGGAACAAAATATATGATCTCTGTGTGATGGGACTAACACACTTCAAGTCCTATAGGTGCTTCTGGGAACAAAATATAGGATCTCTGTGTGATGGGACTAACACACTTCAAGTCCTATGGGTGCTTCTGGGAAGAAAATGTAGGTCTGTGTGATGGGACTAACACACTTCAAGTCCTATAGGTGCTTCTGGGAACAAAATATATGATCTCTGTGTGATGGGACTAACACACTTCAAGTCCTATAGGTGCTTCTGGGAACAAAATATATGATCTCTGTGTGATGGGACTAACACACTTCAAGTCCTATAGGTGCTTCTGGGAACAAAATATATGATCTCTGTGTGATGGGACTAACACACTTCAAGTCCTATAGGTGCTTCTGGGAACAAAATATATGATCTCTGTGTGATGGGACTAACACACTTCAAGTCCTATAGGTGCTTCTGGGAACAAAATATAGGATCTCTGTGTGATGGGACTAACACACTTCAAGTCCTATAGGTGCTTCTGGGAACAAAATATATGATCTCTGTGTGATGGGACTAACACACTTCAAGTCCTATAGGTGCTTCTGGGAACAAAATATAGGTCTGTGTGATGGGACTAACACACTTCAAGTCCTATAGGTGCTTCTGGGAACAAAATATATGATCTCTGTGTGATGGGACTAACACACTTCAAGTCATTTGGGTGCTTCTGGGAAGAAAATATAGGTCTGTGTGATGGGACTAACACACTTCAAGTCCTATAGGTGCTTCTGGGAACAAAATATAGGATCTCTGTGTGATGGGACTAACACACTTCAAGTCCTATGGGTGCTTCTGGGAAGAAAATGTAGGTCTGTGTGATGGGACTAACACACTTCAAGTCCTATAGGTGCTTCTGGGAACAAAATATATGATCTCTGTGTGATGGGACTAACACACTTCAAGTCCTATAGGTGCTTCTGGGAACAAAATATATGATCTCTGTGTGATGGGACTAACACACTTCAAGTCCTATAGGTGCTTCTGGGAAGAAAATATATGATCTCTGTGTGATGGGACTAACACACTTCAAGTCCTATAGGTGCTTCTGGGAAGAAAATGTAGGTCTGTGTGATGGGACTAACACACTTCAAGTCCTATAGGTGCTTCTGAAAGGAAATATAGGTCTGTGTGATGGGACTAACACACTTCAAGTCCTATAGGTGCTTCTGGGAACAAAATATATGATCTCTGTGTGATGGGACTAACACACTTCAAGTCCTATAGGTGCTTCTGGGAACAAAATATATGATCTCTGTGTGATGGGACTAACACACTTCAAGTCCTATAGGTGCTTCTGGGAACAAAATATATGATCTCTGTGTGATGGGACTAACACACTTCAAGTCCTATAGGTGCTTCTGGGAACAAAATATATGATATCTGTGTGATGGGACTAACACACTTCAAGTCCTATAGGTGCTTCTGGGAACAAAATATATGATCTCTGTGTGATGGGACTAACACACTTCAAGTCCTATAGGTGCTTCTGGGAAGAAAATATAGGTCTGTGTGATGGGACTAACACACTTCAAGTCCTATAGGTGCTTCTGGGAACAAAATATATGATCTCTGTGTGATGGGACTAACACACTTCAAGTCTTTTGGGTGCTTCTGGGAAGAAAATATAGGTCTGTGTGATGGGACTAACACACTTCAAGTCCTATAGGTGCTTCTGGGAACAAAATATATGATCTCTGTGTGATGGGACTAACACACTTCAAGTCCTATGGGTGCTTCTGGGAAGAAAATGTAGGTCTGTGTGATGGGACTAACACACTTCAAGTCCTATAGGTGCTTCTGGGAACAAAATATATGATCTCTGTGTGATGGGACTAACACACTTCAAGTCCTATAGGTGCTTCTGGGAACAAAATATATGATCTCTGTGTGATGGGACTAACACACTTCAAGTCCTATAGGTGCTTCTGGGAACAAAATATATGATCTCTGTGTGATGGGACTAACACACTTCAAGTCCTATAGGTGCTTCTGGGAACAAAATATATGATCTCTGTGTGATGGGACTAACACACTTCAAGTCCTATAGGTGCTTCTGGGAACAAAATATATGATCTCTGTGTGATGGGACTAACATACTTCAAGTCCTATAGGTGCTTCTGGGAAGAAAATGTAGGTCTGTGTGATGGGACTAACACACTTCAAGTCCTATAGGTGCTTCTGGGAAGGAAATATAGGTATGTGTGATGGGACTAACACACTTCAAGTCCTATAGGTGCTTCTGGGAACAAAATATATGATCTCTGTGTGATGGGACTAACACACTTCAAGTCCTATAGGTGCTTCTGGGAACAAAATATAGGATCTCTGTGTGATGGGACTAACACACTTCAAGTCCTATAGGTGCTTCTGGGAACAAAATATATGATCTCTGTGTGATGGGACTAACACACTTCAAGTCCTATAGGTGCTTCTGGGAACAAAATATATGATCTCTGTGTGATGGGACTAACACACTTCAAGTCCTATAGGTGCTTCTGGGAAGAAAATATAGGTCTGTGTGATGGGACTAACACACTTCAAGTCCTATAGGTGCTTCTGGGAACAAAATATATGATCTCTGTGTGATGGGACTAACACACTTCAAGTCCTATAGGTGCTTCTGGGAACAAAATATATGATCTCTGTGTGATGGGACTAACACACTTCAAGTCCTATGGGTGCTTCTGGGAAGAAAATGTAGGTCTGTGTGATGGGACTAACACACTTCAAGTCCTATAGGTGCTTCTGGGAACAAAATATATGATCTCTGTGTGATGGGACTAACACACTTCAAGTCCTATAGGTGCTTCTGGGAACAAAATATATGATCTCTGTGTGATGGGACTAACACACTTCAAGTCCTATAGGTGCTTCTGGGAACAAAATATATGATCTCTGTGTGATGGGACTAACACACTTCAAGTCCTATAGGTGCTTCTGGGAACAAAATATATGATCTCTGTGTGATGGGACTAACACACTTCAAGTCCTATAGGTGCTTCTGGGAAGAAAATGTAGGTCTGTGTGATGGGACTAACACACTTCAAGTCCTATAGGTGCTTCTGGGAAGGAAATATAGGTCTGTGTGATGGGACTAACACACTTCAAGTCCTATAGGTGCTTCTGGGAACAAAATATATGATCTCTGTGTGATGGGACTAACACACTTCAAGTCCTATAGGTGCTTCTGGGAACAAAATATAGGATCTCTGTGTGATGGGACTAACACACTTCAAGTCCTATAGGTGCTTCTGGGAACAAAATATAGGATCTCTGTGTGATGGGACTAACACACTTCAAGTCCTATGGGTGCTTCTGGGAAGAAAATGTAGGTCTGTGTGATGGGACTAACACACTTCAAGTCCTATAGGTGCTTCTGGGAACAAAATATATGATCTCTGTGTGATGGGACTAACACACTTCAAGTCCTATAGGTGCTTCTGGGAACAAAATATATGATCTCTGTGTGATGGGACTAACACACTTCAAGTCCTATAGGTGCTTCTGGGAACAAAATATATGATCTCTGTGTGATGGGACTAACACACTTCAAGTCCTATAGGTGCTTCTGGGAACAAAATATATGATCTCTGTGTGATGGGACTAACACACTTCAAGTCCTATAGGTGCTTCTGGGAACAAAATATAGGATCTCTGTGTGATGGGACTAACACACTTCAAGTCCTATGGGTGCTTCTGGAAGAAAATGTAGGTCTGTGTGATGGGACTAACACACTTCAAGTCCTATAGGTGCTTCTGGGAACAAAATATATGATCTCTGTGTGATGGGACTAACACACTTCAAGTCCTATAGGTGCTTCTGGGAACAAAATATATGATCTCTGTGTGATGGGACTAACACACTTCAAGTCCTATAGGTGCTTCTGGGAACAAAATATATGATCTCTGTGTGATGGGACTAACACACTTCAAGTTCTATAGGTGCTTCTGGGAACAAAATATATGATCTCTGTGTGATGGGACTAACACACTTCAAGTCCTATAGGTGCTTCTGGGAACAAAATATATGATCTCTGTGTGATGGGACTAACACACTTCAAGTCCTATAGGTGCTTCTGGGAACAAAATATATGATCTCTGTGTGATGGGACTAACACACTTCAAGTCCTATAGGTGCTTCTGGGAACAAAATATAGGTCTGTGTGATGGGACTAACACACTTCAAGTCCTATAGGTGCTTCTGGGAACAAAATATATGATCTCTGTGTGATGGGACTAACACACTTCAAGTCTTTTGGGTGCTTCTGGGAAGAAAATATAGGTCTGTGTGATGGGACTAACACACTTCAAGTCCTATAGGTGCTTCTGGGAACAAAATATAGGATCTCTGTGTGATGGGACTAACACACTTCAAGTCCTATGGGTGCTTCTGGGAAGAAAATGTAGGTCTGTGTGATGGGACTAACACACTTCAAGTCCTATAGGTGCTTCTGGGAACAAAATATATGATCTCTGTGTGATGGGACTAACACACACTTCAAGTCCTATAGGTGCTTCTGGGAACAAAATATATGATCTCTGTGTGATGGGACTAACACACTTCAAGTCCTATAGGTGCTTCTGGGAAGAAAATATATGATCTCTGTGTGATGGGACTAACACACTTCAAGTCCTATAGGTGCTTCTGGGAAGAAAATGTAGGTCTGTGTGATGGGACTAACACACTTCAAGTCCTATAGGTGCTTCTGGGAAGGAAATATAGGTCTGTGTGATGGGACTAACACACTTCAAGTCCTATAGGTGCTTCTGGGAACAAAATATATGATCTCTGTGTGATGGGACTAACACACTTCAAGTCCTATAGGTGCTTCTGGGAACAAAATATATGATCTCTGTGTGATGGGACTAACACACTTCAAGTCCTATAGGTGCTTCTGGGAACAAAATATATGATCCCTGTGTGATGGGACTAACACACTTCAAGTCCTATAGGTGCTTCTGGGAACAAAATATATGATATCTGTGTGATGGGACTAACACACTTCAAGTCCTATAGGTGCTTCTGGGAACAAAATATATGATCTCTGTGTGATGGGACTAACACACTTCAAGTCCTATAGGTGCTTCTGGGAAGAAAATATAGGTCTGTGTGATGGGACTAACACACTTCAAGTCCTATAGGTGCTTCTGGGAACAAAATATATGATCTCTGTGTGATGGGACTAACACACTTCAAGTCTTTTGGGTGCTTCTGGGAAGAAAATATAGGTCTGTGTGATGGGACTAACACACTTCAAGTCCTATAGGTGCTTCTGGGAACAAAATATATGATCTCTGTGTGATGGGACTAACACACTTCAAGTCCTATGGGTGCTTCTGGGAAGAAAATGTAGGTCTGTGTGATGGGACTAACACACTTCAAGTCCTATAGGTGCTTCTGGGAACAAAATATATGATCTCTGTGTGATGGGACTAACACACTTCAAGTCCTATAGGTGCTTCTGGGAACAAAATATATGATCTCTGTGTGATGGGACTAACACACTTCAAGTCCTATAGGTGCTTCTGGGAACAAAATATATGATCTCTGTGTGATGGGACTAACACACTTCAAGTCCTATAGGTGCTTCTGGGAACAAAATATATGATCTCTGTGTGATGGGACTAACACACTTCAAGTCCTATAGGTGCTTCTGGGAAGAAAATATAGGTCTGTGTGATGGGACTAACACACTTCAAGTCCTATAGGTGCTTCTGGGAACAAAATATATGATCTCTGTGTGATGGGACTAACACACTTCAAGTCTTTTGGGTGCTTCTGGGAAGAAAATATAGGTCTGTGTGATGGGACTAACACACTTCAAGTCCTATAGGTGCTTCTGGGAACAAAATATAGGATCTCTGTGTGATGGGACTAACACACTTCAAGTCCTATAGGTGCTTCTGGGAACAAAATATAGGTCTGTGTGATGGGACTAACACACTTCAAGTCCTATAGGTGCTTCTGGGAACAAAATATATGATCTCTGTGTGATGGGACTAACACACTTCAAGTCCTATAGGTGCTTCTGGGAACAAAATATATGATCTCTGTGTGATGGGACTAACACACTTCAAGTCCTATAGGTGCTTCTGGGAACAAAATATATGATCTCTGTGTGATGGGACTAACACACTTCAAGTCCTATAGGTGCTTCTGGGAAGAAAATATAGGTCTGTGTGATGGGACTAACACACTTCAAGTCCTATAGGTGCTTCTGGGAACAAAATATATGATCTCTGTGTGATGGGACTAACACACTTCAAGTCCTATGGGTGCTTCTGGAAGAAAATGTAGGTCTGTGTGATGGGACTAACACACTTCAAGTCCTATAGGTGCTTCTGGGAACAAAATATATGATCTCTGTGTGATGGGACTAAACACACTTCAAGTCCTATAGGTGCTTCTGGGAACAAAATATATGATCTCTGTGTGATGGGACTAACACACTTCAAGTCCTATAGGTGCTTCTGGGAACAAAATATATGATCTCTGTGTGATGGGACTAACACACTTCAAGTCCTATAGGTGCTTCTGGGAACAAAATATATGATCTCTGTGTGATGGGACTAACACACTTCAAGTCCTATAGGTGCTTCTGGGAAGAAAATATATGATCTCTGTGTGATGGGACTAACACACTTCAAGTCCTATAGGTGCTTCTGGGAACAAAATATATGATCTCTGTGTGATGGGACTAACACACTTCAAGTCCTATAGGTGCTTCTGGGAAGAAAATATAGGTCTGTGTGATGGGACTAACACACTTCAAGTCCTATAGGTGCTTCTGGGAACAAAATATATGATCTCTGTGTGATGGGACTAACACACTTCAAGTCCTATGGGTGCTTCTGGGAAGAAAATGTAGGTCTGTGTGATGGGACTAACACACTTCAAGTCCTATAGGTGCTTCTGGGAACAAAATATATGATCTCTGTGTGATGGGACTAACACACTTCAAGTCCTATGGGTGCTTCTGGGAAGAAAATGTAGGTCTGTGTGATGGGACTAACACACTTCAAGTCCTATAGGTGCTTCTGGGAACAAAGTATATGATCTCTGTGTGATGGGACTAACACACTTCAAGTCCTATAGGTGCTTCTGGGAACAAAATATATGATCTCTGTGTGATGGGACTAACACACTTCAAGTCCTATAGGTGCTTCTGGGAACAAAATATATGATCTCTGTGTGATGGGACTAACACACTTCAAGTCCTATAGGTGCTTCTGGGAACAAAATATATGATCTCTGTGTGATGGGACTAACACACTTCAAGTCCTATAGGTGCTTCTGGGAACAAAATATATGATCTCTGTGTGATGGGACTAACACACTTCAAGTCCTATAGGTGCTTCTGGGAACAAAATATATGATCTCTGTGTGATGGGACTAACACACTTCAAGTCTTTTGGGTGCTTCTGGGAAGAAAATATAGGTCTGTGTGATGGGACTAACACACTTCAAGTCCTATAGGTGCTTCTGGGAACAAAATATAGGATCTCTGTGTGATGGGACTAACACACTTCAAGTCCTATGGGTGCTTCTGGGAAGAAAATGTAGGTCTGTGTGATGGGACTAACACACTTCAAGTCCTATAGGTGCTTCTGGGAACAAAATATATGATCTCTGTGTGATGGGACTAACACACTTCAAGTCCTATAGGTGCTTCTGGGAACAAAATATATGATCTCTGTGTGATGGGACTAACACACTTCAAGTCCTATAGGTGCTTCTGGGAACAAAATATATGATCTCTGTGTGATGGGACTAACACACTTCAAGTCCTATAGGTGCTTCTGGGAACAAAATATATGATCTCTGTGTGATGGGACTAACACACTTCAAGTCCTATAGGTGCTTCTGGGAAGAAAATATAGGTCTGTGTGATGGGACTAACACACTTCAAGTCCTATAGGTGCTTCTGGGAACAAAATATATGATCTCTGTGTGATGGGACTAACACACTTCAAGTCCTATGGGTGCTTCTGGGAAGAAAATGTAGGTCTGTGTGATGGGACTAACACACTTCAAGTCCTATAGGTGCTTCTGGGAACAAAATATATGATCTCTGTGTGATGGGACTAACACACTTCAAGTCCTATAGGTGCTTCTGGGAACAAAATATATGATCTCTGTGTGATGGGACTAACACACTTCAAGTCCTATAGGTGCTTCTGGGAACAAAATATATGATCTCTGTGTGATGGGACTAACACACTTCAAGTCCTATAGGTGCTTCTGGGAACAAAATATATGATCTCTGTGTGATGGGACTAACACACTTCAAGTCCTATAGGTGCTTCTGGGAAGAAAATATAGGTCTGTGTGATGGGACTAACACACTTCAAGTCCTATAGGTGCTTCTGGGAACAAAATATATGATCTCTGTGTGATGGGACTAACACACTTCAAGTCTTTTGGGTGCTTCTGGGAAGAAAATATAGGTCTGTGTGATGGGACTAACACACTTCAAGTCCTATAGGTGCTTCTGGGAACAAAAATATAGGATCTCTGTGTGATGGGACTAACACACTTCAAGTCCTATGGGTGCTTCTGGGAAGAAAATGTAGGTCTGTGTGATGGGACTAACACACTTCAAGTCCTATAGGTGCTTCTGGGAACAAAATATATGATCTCTGTGTGATGGGACTAACACACTTCAAGTCCTATAGGTGCTTCTGGGAACAAAATATATGATCTCTGTGTGATGGGACTAACACACTTCAAGTCCTATAGGTGCTTCTGGGAACAAAATATATGATCTCTGTGTGATGGGACTAACACACTTCAAGTCCTATAGGTGCTTCTGGGAAGAAAATGTAGGTCTGTGTGATGGGACTAACACACTTCAAGTCCTATAGGTGCTTCTGGGAAGGAAATATAGGTCTGTGTGATGGGACTAACACACTTCAAGTCCTATAGGTGCTTCTGGGAACAAAATATATGATCTCTGTGTGATGGGACTAACACACTTCAAGTCCTATAGGTGCTTCTGGGAACAAAATATATGATCTCTGTGTGATGGGACTAACACACTTCAAGTCCTATAGGTGCTTCTGGGAACAAAATATATGATCTATTTGTGATGGGACTAACACACTTCAAGTCCTATAGGTGCTTCTGGGAACAAAAATATATGATCTCTGTGTGATGGGACTAACACACTTCAAGTCCTATAGGTGCTTCTGGGAACAAAATATATGATCTCTGTGTGATGGGACTAACACACTTCAAGTCCTATAGGTGCTTCTGGGAAGAAAATATAGGTCTGTGTGATGGGACTAACACACTTCAAGTCCTATGGGTGCTTCTGGGAACAAAATATATGATCTCTGTGTGATGGGACTAACACACTTCAAGTCTTTTGGGTGCTTCTGGGAAGAAAATATAGGTCTGTGTGATGGGACTAACACACTTCAAGTCCTATAGGTGCTTCTGGGAACAAAATATAGGATCTCTGTGTGATGGGACTAACACACTTCAAGTCCTATAGGTGCTTCTGGGAACAAAATATAAGATCTCTGTGTGATGGGACTAACACACTTCAAGTCCTATGGGTGCTTCTGGGAAGAAAATGTAGGTCTGTGTGATGGGACTAACACACTTCAAGTCCTATAGGTGCTTCTGGGAACAAAATATATGATCTCTGTGTGATGGGACTAACACACTTCAAGTCCTATAGGTGCTTCTGGGAACAAAATATATGATCTCTGTGTGATGGGACTAACACACTTCAAGTCCTATAGGTGCTTCTGGGAACAAAATATATGATCTCTGTGTGATGGGACTAACACACTTCAAGTCCTATAGGTGCTTCTGGGAACAAAATATATGATCTCTGTGTGATGGGACTAACACACTTCAAGTCCTATAGGTGCTTCTGGGAACAAAATATATGATCTCTGTGTGATGGGACTAACACACTTCAAGTCCTATAGGTGCTTCTGGGAAGAAAATATAGGTCTGTGTGATGGGACTAACACACTTCAAGTCCTATAGGTGCTTCTGGGAACAAAATATATGATCTCTGTGTGATGGGACTAACACACTTCAAGTCTTTTGGGTGCTTCTGGGAAGAAAATATAGGTCTGTGTGATGGGACTAACACACTTCAAGTCCTATAGGTGCTTCTGGGAACAAAATATAGGATCTCTGTGTGATGGGACTAACACACTTCAAGTCCTATGGGTGCTTCTGGGAAGAAAATGTAGGTCTGTGTGATGGGACTAACACACTTCAAGTCCTATAGGTGCTTCTGGGAACAAAATATATGATCTCTGTGTGATGGGACTAACACACTTCAAGTCCTATAGGTGCTTCTGGGAACAAAATATATGATCTCTGTGTGATGGGACTAACACACTTCAAGTCCTATAGGTGCTTCTGGGAACAAAATATATGATCTCTGTGTGATGGGACTAACACACTTCAAGTCCTATAGGTGCTTCTGGGAACAAAATATATGATCTCTGTGTGATGGGACTAACACACTTCAAGTCCTATAGGTGCTTCTGGGAAGAAAATATAGGTCTGTGTGATGGGACTAACACACTTCAAGTCCTATAGGTGCTTCTGGGAACAAAATATATGATCTCTGTGTGATGGGACTAACACACTTCAAGTCCTATGGGTGCTTCTGGGAAGAAAATGTAGGTCTGTGTGATGGGACTAACACACTTCAAGTCCTATAGGTGCTTCTGGGAACAAAATATATGATCTCTGTGTGATGGGACTAACACACTTCAAGTCCTATAGGTGCTTCTGGGAACAAAATATATGATCTCTGTGTGATGGGACTAACACACTTCAAGTCCTATAGGTGCTTCTGGGAACAAAATATATCATCTCTGTGTGATGGGACTAACACACTTCAAGTCCTATAGGTGCTTCTGGGAACAAAATATATGATCTCTGTGTGATGGGACTAACACACTTCAAGTCCTATAGGTGCTTCTGGGAAGAAAATATAGGTCTGTGTGATGGGACTAACACACTTCAAGTCCTATAGGTGCTTCTGGGAACAAAATATATAATCTCTGTGTGATGGGACTAACACACTTCAAGTCTTTTGGGTGCTTCTGGGAAGAAAATATAGGTCTGTGTGATGGGACTAACACACTTCAAGTCCTATAGGTGCTTCTGGGAACAAAATATAGGATCTCTGTGTGATGGGACTAACGCACTTCAAGTCCTATGGGTGCTTCTGGGAAGAAAATGTAGGTCTGTGTGATGGGACTAACACACTTCAAGTCCTATAGGTGCTTCTGGGAACAAAATATATGATCTCTGTGTGATGGGACTAACACACTTCAAGTCCTATAGGTGCTTCTGGGAACAAAATATATGATCTCTGTGTGATGGGACTAACACACTTCAAGTCCTATAGGTGCTTCTGGGAACAAAATATATGATCTCTGTGTGATGGGACTAACACACTTCAAGTCCTATAGGTGCTTCTGGGAAGAAAATGTAGGTCTGTGTGATGGGACTAACACACTTCAAGTCCTATAGGTGCTTCTGGGAAGGAAATATAGGTCTGTGTGATGGGACTAACACACTTCAAGTCCTATAGGTGCTTCTGGGAACAAAATATATGATCTCTGTGTGATGGGACTAACACACTTCAAGTCCTATAGGTGCTTCTGGGAACAAAATATATGATCTCTGTGTGATGGGACTAACACACTTCAAGTCCTATAGGTGCTTCTGGGAACAAAATATATGATCTCTGTGTGATGGGACTAACACACTTCAAGTCCTATAGGTGCTTCTGGGAACAAAATATATGATCTCTGTGTGATGGGACTAACACACTTCAAGTCCTATAGGTGCTTCTGGGAACAAAATATATGATCTCTGTGTGATGGGACTAACACACTTCAAGTCCTATAGGTGCTTCTGGGAAGAAAATATAGGTCTGTGTGATGGGACTAACACACTTCAAGTCCTATAGGTGCTTCTGGGAACAAAATATATGATCTCTGTGTGATGGGACTAACACACTTCAAGTCTTTTGGGTGCTTCTGGGAAGAAAATATAGGTCTGTTTGATGGGACTAACACACTTCAAGTCCTATAGGTGCTTCTGGGAACAAAATATAGGATCTCTGTGTGATGGGACTAACACACTTCAAGTCCTATGGGTGCTTCTGGGAAGAAAATGTAGGTCTGTGTGATGGGACTAACACACTTCAAGTCCTATAGGTGCTTCTGGGAACAAAATATATGATCTCTGTGTGATGGGACTAACACACTTCAAGTCCTATAGGTGCTTCTGGGAACAAAATATATGATCTCTGTGTGATGGGACTAACACACTTCAAGTCCTATAGGTGCTTCTGGGAACAAAATATATGATCTCTGTGTGATGGGACTAACACACTTCAAGTCCTATAGGTGCTTCTGGGAACAAAATATATGATCTCTGTGTGATGGGACTAACACACTTCAAGTCCTATAGGTGCTTCTGGGAAGAAAATATAGGTCTGTGTGATGGGACTAACACACTTCAAGTCCTATAGGTGCTTCTGGGAACAAAATATATGATCTCTGTGTGATGGGACTAACACACTTCAAGTCCTATGGGTGCTTCTGGGAAGAAAATGTAGGTCTGTGTGATGGGACTAACACACTTCAAGTCCTATAGGTGCTTCTGGGAACAAAATATATGATCTCTGTGTGATGGGACTAACACACTTCAAGTCCTATAGGTGCTTCTGGGAACAAAATATATGATCTCTGTGTGATGGGACTAACACACTTCAAGTCCTATAGGTGCTTCTGGGAACAAAATATATGATCTCTGTGTGATGGGACTAACACACTTCAAGTCCTATAGGTGCTTCTGGGAACAAAATATATGATCTCTGTGTGATGGGACTAACACACTTCAAGTCCTATAGGTGCTTCTGGGAAGAAAATATATGATCTCTGTGTGATGGGACTAACACACTTCAAGTCCTATAGGTGCTTCTGGGAACAAAATATATGATCTCTGTGTGATGGGACTAACACACTTCAAGTCCTATAGGTGCTTCTGGGAAGAAAATATAGGTCTGTGTGATGGGACTAACACACTTCAAGTCCTATAGGTGCTTCTGGGAACAAAATATATGATCTCTGTGTGATGGGACTAACACACTTCAAGTCCTATGGGTGCTTCTGGGAAGAAAATGTAGGTCTGTGTGATGGGACTAACACACTTCAAGTCCTATAGGTGCTTCTGGGAACAAAATATATGATCTCTGTGTGATGGGACTAACACACTTCAAGTCCTATGGGTGCTTCTGGGAAGAAAATGTAGGTCTGTGTGATGGGACTAACACACTTCAAGTCCTATAGGTGCTTCTGGGAACAAAATATATGATCTCTGTGTGATGGGACTAACACACTTCAAGTCCTATAGGTGCTTCTGGGAACAAAATATATGATCTCTGTGTGATGGGACTAACACACTTCAAGTCCTATAGGTGCTTCTGGGAACAAAATATATGATCTCTGTGTGATGGGACTAACACACTTCAAGTCCTATAGGTGCTTCTGGGAACAAAATATATGATCTCTGTGTGATGGGACTAACACACTTCAAGTCCTATAGGTGCTTCTGGGAACAAAATATATGATCTCTGTGTGATGGGACTAACACACTTCAAGTCTTTTGGGTGCTTCTGGGAAGAAAATATAGGTCTGTGTCATGGGACTAACACACTTCAAGTCCTATAGGTGCTTCTGGGAACAAAATATAGGATCTCTGTGTGATGGGACTAACACACTTCAAGTCCTATGGGTGCTTCTGGGAAGAAAATGTAGGTCTGTGTGATGGGACTAACACACTTCAAGTCCTATAGGTGCTTCTGGGAACAAAATATATGATCTCTGTGTGATGGGACTAACACACTTCAAGTCCTATAGGTGCTTCTGGGAACAAAATATATGATCTCTGTGTGATGGGACTAACACACTTCAAGTCCTATAGGTGCTTCTGGGAACAAAATATATGATCTCTGTGTGATGGGACTAACACACTTCAAGTCCTATAGGTGCTTCTGGGAACAAAATATATGATCTCTGTGTGATGGGACTAACACACTTCAAGTCCTATAGGTGCTTCTGGGAAGAAAATATAGGTCTGTGTGATGGGACTAACACACTTCAAGTCCTATAGGTGCTTCTGGGAACAAAATATATGATCTCTGTGTGATGGGACTAACACACTTCAAGTCCTATGGGTGCTTCTGGGAAGAAAATGTAGGTCTGTGTGATGGGACTAACACACTTCAAGTCCTATAGGTGCTTCTGGGAACAAAATATATGATCTCTGTGTGATGGGACTAACACACTTCAAGTCCTATAGGTGCTTCTGGGAACAAAATATATGATCTCTGTGTGATGGGACTAACACACTTCAAGTCCTATAGGTGCTTCTGGGAACAAAATATATGATCTCTGTGTGATGGGACTAACACACTTCAAGTCCTATAGGTGCTTCTGGGAACAAAATATATGATCTCTGTGTGATGGGACTAACACACTTCAAGTCCTATAGGTGCTTCTGGGAAGAAAATATAGGTCTGTGTGATGGGACTAACACACTTCAAGTCCTATAGGTGCTTCTGGGAACAAAATATATGATCTCTGTGTGATGGGACTAACACACTTCAAGTCTTTTGGGTGCTTCTGGGAAGAAAATATAGGTCTGTGTGATGGGACTAACACACTTCAAGTCCTATAGGTGCTTCTGGGAACAAAATATAGGATCTCTGTGTGATGGGACTAACACACTTCAAGTCCTATGGGTGCTTCTGGGAAGAAAATGTAGGTCTGTGTGATGGGACTAACACACTTCAAGTCCTATAGGTGCTTCTGGGAACAAAATATATGATCTCTGTGTGATGGGACTAACACACTTCAAGTCCTATAGGTGCTTCTGGGAACAAAATATATGATCTCTGTGTGATGGGACTAACACACTTCAAGTCCTATAGGTGCTTCTGGGAACAAAATATATGATCTCTGTGTGATGGGACTAACACACTTCAAGTCCTATAGGTGCTTCTGGGAAGAAAATGTAGGTCTGTGTGATGGGACTAACACACTTCAAGTCCTATAGGTGCTTCTGGGAAGGAAATATAGGTCTGTGTGATGGGACTAACACACTTCAAGTCCTATAGGTGCTTCTGGGAACAAAATATATGATCTCTGTGTGATGGGACTAACACACTTCAAGTCCTATAGGTGCTTCTGGGAACAAAATATATGATCTCTGTGTGATGGGACTAACACACTTCAAGTCATATAGGTGCTTCTGGGAAGAAAATGTAGGTCTGTGTGATGGGACTAACACACTTCAAGTCCTATAGGTGCTTCTGGGAACAAAATATATGATCTCTGTGTGATGGGACTAACACACTTCAAGTCCTATAGGTGCTTCTGGGAAGGAAATATAGGTCTGTGTGATGGGACTAACACACTTCAAGTCCTATAGGTGCTTCTGGGAACAAAATATATGATCTCTGTGTGATGGGACTAACACACTTCAAGTCCTATAGGTGCTTCTGGGAAGAAAATGTAGGTCTGTGTGATGGGACTAACACACTTCAAGTCCTATAGGTGCTTCTGGGAACAAAATATAGGAGCTCTGCCTGCCTGCCACGAACACACTACAAGTCCTATAGGTGCTTCTGGGAACAAAATATAGGAGCTCTGCCTGCCTGCCACGAACACACTACAAGTCCTATAGGTGCTTCTGGGAACAAAATATAGGAGCTCTGCCTGCCTGCCACGAACACACTACAAGCCCCTCTTTCTAAATCAATCTAAATGAATGAATCTATCTAACTCAATCTCTCTAAGTAAATCTCTCTAACTAACTAAATCCAGCAGAGTGTCACAGATCTAGCCTGCTCTATCTGCGCCGGAACAGCATGTGACCGGCGCAGACGGCGTGGCGGCCTTTTATAGGGGGGGGGCGTGTACTACAGCCCCTGAGCTGTAATTGGCTACAGGCGTCCTGCCTGTAGCCAATTATGGCTCTTCGAGTTTCCGGGGCTGTGATTGGCCAAGCATGCGGGGTCACAGTGCATGCTTGGCCAATCATCAGCCAGCAATGCACTGCGCCGGCCGCGCCGGCCGCAATGCATTGCGGGGCCGCTCGCATCACACGAACGTGATGCGAGCGGCCAAAATAGTTCTGGGCTCGCCGAGCGAGCGAACGCCCGGTGCTCGATGCGAAGGTGGGTTCGCATCGAGCACCGGGCCCATCCCTACTAGTGTATACTGTAATCTGGAGAGTCCCTACACCTGGTAAAATCCAATAGCAATACAGCTGAGCTTACTGCCTATATACAAGTCCAATACTCAGGTTTTAATGTTCCCGTCTGCTTTGGGGTACTGGAAAAGCTAGTGTCCTGCACAATACCTAGCTTAGGATTTGTTACCTTCACAAGTTTGTAACAAAGTTCATCTGTGATAGTTGTAAAGAAATGCATCCTTTGTTATTATTTGAGTTATGTAGAGAGTCCTTGTATATTTGGCTGTTCTTACTCCATTAAAAAAAGAACTGAGGCATGATGCTATGTCCAACAAAGCATGCAAAGCATCTGTCATTGTACTATTGAAACTGGTTGATGTGGAAATCACAAAGATACAGTAGTTTTTGTTGTTGTAATATAATTCTAAAGCACTTAGCAGCTTAAAAAACAGACTTTCTCAGCATGAGGAACAGTTGTCTCATGCAACACAAAAAATAAAAAATTCAGCTTTCTTCAAATAGTTTTTACATTTGCTGGTTATACTAATTCCCATTAATCTCTAAACCACTATGTAGTGATTCTGTCTGTTTGGTTTCAAATTGGATGGATAGTTAGGTAGGGCCTCACTCTAAATAGATTTGGTAAGTGAAGAAAATTATACAGAGATTATATCTTATGTGACCAGCCTAAAGCATATTTCCACTTTTGCAGTCAAAATTAAGTGAACCCCACTATAGGGATGGGCCCGGTGCTCGATGCGAACCCACGTTCGCATCGAGCACCGGGCGTTCGCTCGCTCGGCGAGCCCAGAACTATTTGGGCCGTTCGCATCACATTCGTGTGATGCGAGCGGCCCCGCAATGCATTGCGGCCAGCGCGGCCAGCGCGGCCGGCGCAGTGCATTGCTGGCTGATGATTGGCCAAGCATGCACTGTGACCCCGCATGCTTGGCCAATCACAGCGCCGGAAACTCGGAGAGCAATAATTGGCTACAGGCAGGACGCCTGTAGCCAATTAAAGCTCAGGGGCTTTAGTACACGCCCCACCATTTAAAAGGCCGCCACGCCGTCGGCGCCGGTCACATGAGTTCCGGCTTTAGGAGAGATCAGGCTGATTCTGTGTCTTTGCTTGATTCTTTGCTACAGAAAGATTTGCTCTTCTTTGCTAAACCATTGGCTATTTATTTGCTAAACCATTGCTACCTGTCATTGATCGTCCATTGCTGCTGGTTAGTGTGTTATTAGCTGCTGCTGGGGATTAGTCTGGTGCGTGTTTTACTGTTAGTACAGTATTTCAGTAGTACCAACCGCAGTGCTGTTAGCACAGCATTGAACCCCAAAAGCACCCATAGGACTTCTAGTGTGTTAGTGGCAGCAAACAGAGCTCCTATATTTTCTTCCCAGAAGCACCCATAGGACTTCCAGTGTGTTAGTGGCATCACACAGAGCTCCCATATTTTCTTCCCAGAAGCACCCATAGGACTTCTAGTGTGTTAGTGGCATCACACAGAGCTCCCGTATTTTCTTCCCAGAAGCACCCACAGGACTTCTAGTGTGTTAGTGGCATCACACAGAGCACCCATATTTTCTTCCCAGAAGCACCCACAGGACTTCTAGTGTGTTAGTGGCATCACACAGAGCTCCCATATTTTCTTCCCAGAAGCACCCACAGTACTTCTAGTGTGTTAGTGGCATCACACAGAGCTCCCATATTTTCTTCCCAGAAGCACCCACAGGACTTCTAGTGTGTTAGTGGCATCACACAGAGCTCCCATATTTTCTTCCCAGAAGCACCCAGGACTTCTAGTGTGTTAGTGGCATCACACAGAGCTCTATTTTCTTCCCAGAAGCACCCACAGGACTTCTAGTGTGTTAGTGGCATCACACAGAGCTCCCATATTTTCTTCCCAGAAGCACCCACAGGACTTCTAGTGTGTTAGTGGCATCACACAGAGCTCCCATATTTTCTTCCCAGAAGCACCCACAGGACTTCTAGTTTGTTAGTGGCATCACACAGAGCTCCCATATTTTCTTCCCAGAAGCACCCACAGGACTTCTAGTGTGTTAGTGGCATCACACAGAGCTCCCATATTTTCTTCCCAGAAGCACCCACAGGACTTCTAGTGTGTTAGTGGCATCACACAGAGCTCCCATATTTTCTTCCCAGAAGCACCCACAGGACTTCTAGTGTGTTAGTGGCATCACACAGAGCTCCCATATTTTCTTCCCAGAAGCACCCACAGGACTTCTAGTGTGTTAGTGGCATCACACAGAGCTCCCATATTTTCTTCCCAGAAGCACCCACAGGACTTCTAGTGTGTTAGTGGCATCACACAGAGCTCCCATATTTTCTTCCCAGAAGCACCCACAGGACTTCTAGTGTGTTAGTGGCATCACACAGAGCTCCCATATTTTCTTCCCAGAAGCACCCACAGGACTTCTAGTGTGTTAGTGGCATCACACAGAGCTCCCATATTTTCTTCCCAGAAGCACCCACAGGACTTCTAGTGTGTTAGTGGCATCACACAGAGCTCCCATATTTTCTTCCCAGAAGCACCCATAGGACTTTTAGTGTGTTAGTGGCATCACACAGAGCTCCCATATTTTCTTCCCAGAAGCACCCACAGGACTTCTAGTGTGTTAGTGGCATCACACAGAGCTCCTATATTTTCTTCCCAGAAGCACCCATAGGACTTCTAGTGTGTTAGTGGCATCACACAGAGCTCCCATATTTTCTTCCCAGAAGCACCCACAGGACTTCTAGTGTGTTAGTGGCATCACACAGAGCTCCTATATTTTCTTCCCAGAAGCACCCATAGGACTTCTAGTGTGTTAGTGGCATCACACAGAGCTCCCATATTTTCTTCCCAGAAGCACCCATAGGACTTCAATTGTGTGTTAGTGGCATCACACAGAGCTCCTATGTTTTCTTCCCAGCAGCACCCATAGGACTTCTAGTGTGTTAGTGGCATCACACAGAGCTCCTATATTTTCTTCCCAGAAGCACCCATAGGACTTCTAGTGTGTTAGTGGCATCACACAGAGCTCCTATATTTTCTTCTCAGAAGCACCCACAGGACTTCTATTGTGTGTTAGTGGCATCACACAGAGCTCCTATATTTTCTTCTCCGCAGCACCCATAGGACTTCTAGTGTGTTAGTGGCATCACACAGAGCTCCTATATTTTCTTCCAAGAAGCACCCATAGGACTTCTAGTGTGTTAGTGGCATCACACAGAGCTCCTATATTTTCTTCTCAGCAGCACCCACAGGACTTCTAGTGTGTTAGTGGCATCACACAGAGCTCCTATATTTTCTTCCCAGAAGCACCCATAGGACTTCTAGTGTGTTAGTGGCATCACACAGAGCTCCTATATTTTCTTCCCAGCAGCACCCATAGGACTTCTAGTGTGTTAGTGGCATCACACAGAGCTCCTATATTTTCTTCCCAGAAGCACCCATAGGACTTCTAGTGTGTTAGTGGCATCACACAGAGCTCCTATATTTTCTTCCCAGAAGCACCCATAGGACTTCTAGTGTGTTAGTGGCATCACACAGAGCTCCTATATTTTCTTTCCCAGAAGCACCCATAGGACTTCTAGTGTGTTAGTGGCATCACACAGAGCTCCTATATTTTCTTCCCAGAAGCACCCATAGGACTTCTAGTGTTTTAGTGGCATCACACAGAGCTCCTATATTTTCTTCCCAGAAGCACCCATAGGACTTCAATTGTGTGTTAGTGGCATCACACAGAGCTCCTATATTTTCTTCTCAGAAGCACCCACAGGACTTCTAGTGTGTTAGGGGCATCACACAGAGCTCCTATATTTTCTTCCCAGAAGCACCCATAGGACTTCTAGTGTGTTAGTGGCATCACACAGAGCTCCTATATTTTCTTCCCAGAAGCACCCATAGGACTTCTAGTGTGTTAGTGGCATCACACAGAGCTCCTATATTTTCTTCTCAGCAGCACCCATAGGACTTCTAGTGTGTTAGTGGCATCACACAGAGCTCCTATATTTTCTTCTCAGAAGCACCCATAGGACTTCTAGTGTGTTAGTGGCATCACACAGAGCTCCTATATTTTCTTCTCAGAAGCACCCATAGGACTTCTAGTGTGTTAGTGGCATCACACAGAGCTCCTATATTTTCTTCCCAGAAGAACCCATAGGACTTCTAGTGTGTTAGTAGCAGCGAACAGAGCTCCTATATTTTCTTGTCAGCAGCACACATAGTACCTATAGTGTGTTAGTGTCAGCACCCATAGGACCTACAGTGTGTTGTGAGCACACATAGGAGCTCTATTTTTTATACTATATACACTACCGACTACAATGGCTGGAAGACCGCCAAGGAGAGGCAGAGCGTGCAGAGGCAAGAACACAGGGCAGGCAGGCTCTGTTTCTAGAGACAACAGTGCTGGTCGTGGACGTGGTCGTGCATCGTCATCAGCACGTGGCCATGGGACACGCTTGTCTTTGTTTTCGGCAGCTGGACATGTGGAGCTGCATCATGCTGAAGGCTTGGTAGAATGGATGACCAAGCCCTCCTCATCCTCCTCATCCTCTCTCACCCAGGCTCAGGGTACTGGCAGAGCACCTGCCAATGCGTACTCAATGGCATCATCAGCCACCCCTTCCTGAGGAGTCCCCCGAACTCTTTGTGCACAGTGTTGGGTACATGCTCCAGGAGGATGCCCAACGATTCGAAGGCTCGGATGATGATACCCAGCTTGAGGAAGTCAGTAGTGTGCGCGCAGAGAGAGGGGATGCTGAAGGACAGCAATCTCTCAGTACTGTTACACCAGCTGCAGCTTACTGCCAGGTTTTCTCTAGTGGTGAAGAGGGAGGGGATGATGAGGTCACTGACTCCACATGGGTGCCTGAAGGGAGAGAGGAGGAGGAGGATGAGGAGGAGGAGGATGCGGCGTCACATGTCCAACGAGTCAGGATGCCCCCTGGAGGCCAGCTAGAGGCCAGCACAGCAACTGTACCACACCGCAGAGCTCCGCCTGTGCAGGGCGCTGCCTCTGCACGTTATCAGAAAAGTTCTTTGGTGTGGGCCTTTTTTGAGACGAGTGCATCAGATCGCACCACTGCTATTTGCAATATTTGTCTCAAGCGCATCTCGCGTGGCCAAAACATCAGCCGCTTGGGCACCATAAGCATGAGCAGACATATGTCGACCTGCCATGCAGCTCGTTGGCAAGCACACATAAAAGACCCACACCAAAGAACAAAGCAGACCTCTCCTTGCTCCTCATCAGCTGGGATCTCCATCCCCACTACATCTTCAGTCCTCTCTGAAAGCTGCTCTGAGAGGACTGAAGGTGTAGAATTAGGTGTGTCACAACCAAGTACTTGCAGTACACCGACGTCCGATTGTAGCAGGCAAATTTCCCTGCCCCAGCTGCTGGACCGTCGAAAGAAGTACACTCCCAGCCATCCACATGCCCAGCGGTTGAATGCTAGCTTGGCTAAATTGCTAGCACTTCAACTGCTGCCTTTTCAGTTGGTAGACTCGGCCCCCTTCCGTGAGTTTGTTCAATGTGCGGTTCCTCAGTGGCAGGTTCCCAAACGCCACTTTTTCTCACGGAAGGCGATTCCATCTCTCTACCGGCATGTGGAAGGCAATGTCCATGCCTCGCTGGACAGGGCGGTCAGCGGTAAGGTGCATATTACTGCTGACTCATGGTCCAGCAGGCATGGACAGGGACGTTATCTTTCTTTCACGGCCTATTGGGTCACTCTATTGGCAGCTGGGAGGGATGCAGGACAAGGTGCAGTAGTGTTGGAGGTTGTTCCGCCACCACGCCTCCAAAATGCTACTACTGCTACTGGTTGTGACACACCTCTCTCCTCCACCCCCTCCTCTTCTTCTTCCTCCAGTGCTCTGTCCTCGGAACCAGCGGTGCTCCGTAGGCATACAAGGGGCTACGCAAGTACGCAGGCAAAAAGATGCCATGCCGTGCTTGCGCTGGTGTGTTTGGGGGACAGGAGCCCCACTGGGCCAGAGGTTCTGGCAGCTCTGCAGGGGCAGGCCGAGAGGTGGTTGACGCCACGCCAGCTTAAGCCAGGAATGGTCGTTTCTGACAATGGCACCAACCTCGACAGGGGCAGCTCACCCATTTGCCCTGTATGGCTCACGTCCTCAACCTGGTGGTGCAGCGGTTCTTGGGCAGGTTCCCAGGCTTACAGGATGTCCTGAGGCAGGCCAGGAAAGTCTGTGTGCATTTCCGCCGATCTTATAATGCCAGTGCTCGGCTGACTGAGCTGCAAAAGGAGCTGAACCTGCCCAAGAACCGCCTAATATGTGACATGCCCACCAGGTGGAACTCAACGTTGGCCATGCTGCAGCGACTGCACACGCAGCAGAGGGCCATCAATGAGTACCTTTGCGACTACGGCACCAGGACAGGGTCAGGGGAGCTTGGCTTTTTTTCCCCACGCCAGTGGAGCATGATCAGGGATGCATGCACTGTCCTCTCACCATTTGAGGAGGCCACGAGGATGGTGAGCAGTGACAGTGCATGCATCAGTGACACTGTACCTCTTGTCCACCTGTTGGAGCATACGCTGCGTGGGATAATGGACAGGGCACTTGAGGCAGAACAGAGGCAGGAAGAGGAGGACTTCCTTGCCTCTCAAGGCCCCCTTTATCCGGACAGTGTTCCTTCTGTCCCACCCATCACACAGGAAGAGGATGAGGAGGAGGAGGGAGGAGGAGGAGGATTGTGTGAGCATGGAGGTGGAGCCTGGCACTCAGCATCAGCAGCAGCAGTCTTTTAGTGATGATGTACAGTCCCAACAAACCACTGGACTTGTACGTGGCTGGGAGGAGGTGGCTGGCGATCATGTCATCCTCAGTGACCCAGAAGACTCCGGACCGAATGCCTCATCTAACCTACGCTGCATGGCCTCCCTGATCCTGCAAAGCCTGCGGAAGGATCCTCGTGTTCTTCGGATCAAGGAGAGGGACCATTACTGGCTGGCCACTCTCCTTGATCCACGGTACAAGGGTAAGGTTGCGGACCTTATCTTGCCGTCGCAGAGGGAGCAGAGGATGAGACATCTCAGGGAGGCCTTGCAGAAAGGTCTGCTGTGCAACGCGTTTCCAGAAACTGGGAGGTTACAAACTCCTGGTCCTGGACGACGAGTTGCTGAGGCTTCGGTCAGTAGCAGAAGGAGCGGTGGGGAAGGTGGACGTCTGACCGATGAGTTCAGACAATTTTTTAGTCCGCAGCCCCAAGGTATGATCGGTTCCAGCAACCATCGCCAGCGTCTGATATACATGGTGCAGGAATACCTAGGGGCAAGGTCAGACTTGGACACCTTTCCCACCGAAAATCCTCTGGCTTACTGGGTCCTGAGGATGGATCACTGGCCAGAGCTTGCACAGTATGCAATTGAGCTACTGGCCTGTCCTGCCTCCAGCGTTCTTTCCGAACGCACATTCAGTGCTGCTGGAGGATTTGTCACCGATCATAGGGTGCGCCTGTCCACTGACTCGGTTGATCGACTGACCTTCATAAAAATGAATCAGTCTTGGATCACCACCAGCTACCAGGCACCTGAAGTGGATATAACGGAATAATTTATAATGTCACATCCCTTCAAGACTGCCTATGCTGATGCTGAGTGACTGTCCTGTTATGTTCACTGACTATCCTCTTCCTCCTCCTCAATGATCCATGCCACCACACCAGTGCCTAAGGCACAATTTTTCAGCCCCTGTATAACAGGGGCGTGTACTTACAATTTTTTTTAAAAAATGCTTCGCAACAGGTGTGACTGCTGTGCTCCAAGTACAGTATCTGTGAGGGGTTGCAGTGTTGTGGCACCAGCACCAGTGCCTAAGGCACAATTTTTCAGCCCCTGTATAACAGGGGCGTGTAATTACAATTTTTTAAAAAGATGCTTCGCAACAGGTGTGACTGCTGTGCTCCAAGTACAGTATCTGTGAGGGGTTGCAGTGTTGTGGCACCAGCACCAGTGCCTAAGGCACAATTTTTCAGCCCCTGTTGGGTCGTGTAATTACAATTTTTAGGCAATGCTTTGCAACAGGTCTCATTGCTGTGCTAAGAGTACAGTATCTGTGAGGGGTTGCAGTGTTGTGGCACCAGCACCAATGCCTAAGGCACAATTTTTCAGCCCCTGTATAACAGGGGCGTGTAATTACAATTTTTTAAAAAGATGCTTCGCAACAGGTGTGACTGCTGTGCTCTAAGTACAGTATCTGTGAGGGGTTGCAGTGTTGTGGCACCAGCACCAGTGCCTAAGGCACAATTTTTCAGCCCATGTATAACAGGGGCGTGTAATTACAATTTTTTAAAAAGATGCTTCGCAACAGGTGTGACTGCTGTGCTCCAAGTACAGTATCTGTGAGGGGTTGCAGTGTTGTGGCACCAGCACCAGTGCCTAAGGCACAATTTTTTCAGCCCCTGTTGGGGCGTGTAATTACAATTTTTAGGCAATGCTTTGCAACAGGTCTCATTTCTGTGCTAAGAGTACAGTATCTGTGAGGGGTTGCAGTGTTGTGGCACCAGCACCAATGCCTAAGGCCCAATTTTTCAGCCCCTGTTTAACAGGGGCGTGTAATTACAAATCTTGATCTAATAGTTCACAGCAGGGCCCATTCCTGCGCCCACCAAGAGTAACTATGAGGGCCTACAGTCTTGTGGCAACACCGTCCACCACCACCGCCAAAGGCCCAATTTTTCTGCCCTGTTCAACAGGTGCATGCAATTACAAATCTTGATCTAATAACTCACAGCAGGGCCCATTCCTGCACCCACCAAGAGTAACTGTGAGGGCTTACAGTCTTGTGGCAACACCGTCCACCACCACCACCACTACCAAATGCCCATTTTTTCTGCCCTGTTCAACAGGTGCATGCAATTACAAATCTTGATCTAATAACTCACAGCAGGGCCCATTCCTGCGCCCACCAAGAGTAACTGTGAGGGCTTACAGTCTTGTGGCAACACCGTCCACCACCACCACCACCACCACCAAAGGCCCAATTTTTCTGCCCTGTTCAACAGGTGCATGCAATTACAAATCTTGATCTAATAACTCACAGCAGGGCCCATTCCTGTGCCCACCAAGAGTAACTGTGAGGGCTTACAGTCTTGTGGCTACACCAACATCTAATGGGGAAAATTTCTGCAGAGTATATACGGCAGGCCCCTACTTTCAAACATCCAACTTACAAACGACTCCTACTTGCAAACGGAAAGAGAAAACAGGAAGTGAGAGGAAATCTACCCCTAGGAAGGGAAATTCGATCCTGTTAGATTTAATTTGGGAAAAATGTATCTCCTCTCTACTGATGCTTTATCACCAATCCTTGTTTCAATTAAAACCCCACTTTTCCAAAAACATTTGTCATTGGGACGGAAAGTGAGGTGAAATGTTCTGAACAGATGTGCAAAGACAGCAAATGTTACAGGGGTGATAACCCCTCCCTATGTTCTCCAAAAAGCTTAAAAATAGATTTTTTGGGGATGGAGCTACACTTCATAATGTACCTGTTCAGATTCTACTTAAGAACAAATTTACAGTCCCTCTCTTGTTTGCACCGCCTATATACTGCTGTTCAGAGTATATAGGGTTGTAGGTATAGGGTTTTATTTTGGGTGCGGGGTCCCCCTTAATATCCATACAAGACCCAAAGGGGCTGGGGGGGGGGGGGGGGGTGATGGGGTAGCCATGCCATTTTTCTCAAGGATTTTCAGCCATATGGCGGCCAGGACAAGACATGACATTAAAGCCGCAAGTGGTTTTAAATGGCTTCTTTTTTTCCTTTACAAATGTCATTTTGTGCAAGGACAGTTCTAAACACGGGAAACACATGCCACTTCACAGGCATACTTTAGACACCCCCCAGGTACCATATTTAAAGGAAAATTTCACTTTTTTTTTTTTCACTTTATGCATCATTAAAATGACTGCTCCCGAAAAAACGTTAGTTTTTAAAAGTTCTTTTTGCATTGATATATGTCCCCTGGGGCAGGACCCGGGTCCCCAAACCTGTTTTATGACATTAACATGCATATTGGCCGTTGTAATTAGCAATTTTGATTTCGAACGTTCGCGTCCATTATAACGAATAGGGTTCGAAAGTTCGCGCAAACTTCCGATCCGTTCGAAGGTTCTGGTGCGAACCGAACCCGGGGGTGTTCGGCTCATCCCTAGCCATAAGTATGAATACACCCTGTCAGCAAGTAGTTATATCAAGATCACAGCTGCAGCTATAGACATGGTTTGGTGTAATTTTTTTACAGCTGGCGACCAGCTACTTAATAAAAGTGATCTTGGTAGCTCCACAGCTGCCTGGTCACTATTAAAATATTGAGAAAGACTGCCCCTTCTGCCACCAGCCACGGTAAACGGTGGCAAACAGTGAGTATCATAAACATAGAATAAATTATTTTGTCATTTCTGGTTTCACAGCTGTGATTTCCTGACTGTTGCATGGTCTGTGCTTGATTAGCTGCATTGGAGGGTAAAGGAGACATTGGGGGTCTAATAGACCCCCGATGTCTCCATGAAGAATACCTTTCACCTGTCCAAACTATCACATGGAGGCTTGTTACCCATATGATAATTTGGGCAGGTGAAACTATTCTTGCGATAGCAATAAAGTTAAATATATAACAATTTTAAAAAGTCTTAAAAAAAAATTAAGGAAATAAATAAAAAAATTATAAAAGAAATTAAAAGCACCCCCGTCCTCCTATGCATACACGCAAATGAAAACGCTGCGTAGCTCCTGCGCGCATATGTAAACAGCAATTGCACCACACATGTGAAGTATCGCTATGAATGGTAGAGTGAAAAAAAATAATAGGTCCATCATTCATGATTAACTCTACACTGATAACCTGCAAAGGTGTTTAAACGTCACTTATGAAAAATGTTAAGTATCGTAGTTTGGCATCGTTACTCGGGAGCATACAATTTTGAGTCTTGACATGTTTGGTATCTATTTACTTGACGCAGCATGGATATCATATTGTGTTTGTGTGCAAAAATGTGTATTTGTTCTTGAAACTTTGCATTTAGTAATCAGCTGCGCAAAAATTGTGACATAAAAAATTGAAACAGCCACCATTTCTTACTCCAGGGCCTCTGCTTTCAGAAAATGTACAGTAGAATGTTTGGAGGGCCTAAGTAATGTTATAGCAAAAAAATGCAGATTATAATATGTGTGTGAAGAATTAAAAAAATTCCCCCCACACGTGAGTTTCTACAAACACATCTACCATATACGTGGAGCAAAGGAGGCATCACATATCTAGGAATTACACTTACGAACAAAACTTCCGCACTTGTCAAAGCTAACGTTATTCCGCTGGTAGCCAAACTGGAAGCCCAATTCAGAGATACAGTATGTCAAAAAATGGTTCCAAAAAACTGACACACCACTATGGGTGGACATTGAAACAGCAATAGCACCGACAAAAGACCTGACTTTACTGCTCATGAGCGACAAGTGGATACCATGGGACACGAAAAAATTGACTCCCCCAATGCAGATCTCATTAAGAGCATGGAGATTCCTACTGGAACAAAAACACAAGGACATAAACTACAAACTACCCTTGACACTTTTAGAGACAAAGATTCTAATGCTAACAGTCAGGGACTTGACACACAAGGGCATCACACATATATCAGACATTTATAATGGGACAAAACCCAAATCTGCGGAACAGATTATGACACAATACCACCTTCTGAGTGATAAGAGGTTTACATGTTTAAGAATCACACACTTCCTTAAATCTCAAACACAACCGAATATAACCCTTTCGTGCAAAATATGGCAATTTTACTCAACAGTCGAACAAAACAAGAAAGGTATATCTTTCTTTTACAACATCACAAGGGATAAACTCACACTTACAAAAACTATAGCAATGAAAAAATGGGAGGAAGAACTGGGCACTATCTTCTCAGTAGAACAATGGCAACAATCATTCAGGGAAATACACAAAGCTTCACATTGTGTCAAACATTGGAAACTAGCCATCAAAATAGCAAACAGATGGCATTACACCCCATATAGGATAGCAAATTACTTCCCTGGAGCATCTCCACATTGCTGGAGGGCCTGTGGACAAATAGGAAACCTATTACACATGTTTTGGCACTGTCCCACAGTGAAAAGCATATGGAACCAAGTATTCTGAATGATATCATCTATAACAGGAATGCTCACACCCCCAGATCTGGCTTTGGCAATTCTCCATTTGAGTATAGAGAGATTCCACACAGACTTCAGACCAGTCATAACACACATACTGTTAGAGACACGATTACTGATCCTACGCAACTGGAAATCCACAACAGCCATAAACATATCAAATGTCACAACTGTGCACAGAACCTACACTTTTGAACATCTCATAGCGATAAATTCTTTGCAATGTGCAACATTCGAAAAACATTGGTCTATATGGCCCAAATGATTTTGATGATTTTGATGATCCAAGGGGTTACTTTGTAAAGTTGATATTACTTGTCTATAAAGATTATTTGTTGATAGTAAACACAATGAACCACTTTCTAGATGTACATTAGCTGAATGTGTATATCGATATTACCCTTTATGCATTGTACTTTGTTTATTTCTGAACTATTCAAAAAAATCATTGAATCAAAAAAAAGAATTAAAAGAATTCCCAAAGCAGCAAGTACTGTAGTCATGATATTTCATATCAATGGTTGTAGATGTTTAAAATTATCTAGCAAAGGAAAAACTTTTCTTTGGATCAATATCTTCCTCGTTTTCTGTTCCCTTGATAATATTGTAACCGGGACAGCAAGTGGAGGAAATGTGGAGCCAGAGACAAAAACTCTAATGCTTTAACAAAAAACTTTGTTTCAGGTTGAGAAGGAAAGCACACTAATTAAAGGAAGATTTTGATATGCAAATATAATATACATTTTGTTATGTCATTGTGAGTTACATTTGTAATGTGAGCAAATAAATTATTTAATCTTTTATTATTTATCTACAATATAATGTATTTAGACATTAATGGTTGTGTGTTGAGTTATTTTGAGGGAACAGCAAATGTAAACTGTTATACAAGCTGTACACTCACTACTTTACATTGTAGCAAAGTGTAATTTCTTCAGTGTTGTCACATGAAAAGATCTAATAAAATATTTGCTAAAATATGAGGGGTGTAATCCCTTTTGTGAGATACTGTATATGGTCTTTTCTCTATGTGAAGAGATGGCTGTGGGTTTACAGGTCCGTTTATTCATTTATATTCCTTTTCCTTTTAATGACAAGCGTAGGCTTACAATTAGTAATCACTAAGCTTACATTAAGTATTGTATTTATATAATATTGATATGAGTTTTATGTAATCTGTGTCCCCATGGGAATGTGTGATTGTAATTTTAACTTCCGGTCTGCCAAGCTCTCTATGGAGACCAGCCATCTATTTAAACTTAGTAATCAGCTGATGTGATAGCCCCGCCCTCGCTGATGAAGTCCCGAAGGGATGTAATGCGTATGGGGGAGGAGCTATCTTGCGGACATCACCTGCTGCCATCTCTGGATCTTCTGATCTTAAGTTTTTAGCTGTATACTGGCTTTTTGGCTTTACATGTAGCGCAATTGTAGTGCCATCACCTAATGGCATTTTATGAATTCTTTTTTAAATAAACCAACGGAGAGCACTTAGAACGTGTCCCCTTGTCTCTTTATACTTGCCCTGGATGTTCCGGTTCCACTGCCCTGCTGGAAAATACCAACATCCCATTGTGGATACAAGCGCATTTGACCTTCTGTTTATCAGGGGTCCACCTTTTCTGGTAAGAGCATTGGTTGTGTGGTGGAGGGCCTGTCACCTAGGATCACCAGTGGATTGGATCTTCCACTCTGTCACAAGGGGTCTCTCATCTTTTGTTCTGGGACTTGTAGTTCTTTTACATTTATGGATGGACTTCTATTTATATTGCGCTGCACTAACCACTTTATTTTGTATACCCATTGAAGGCGATGTGATTAACCTATATTGTTCAGCTTGCATTGTTTTGTTTAATTCAATTTATTGTTTGCGCTGACATGTCCTTTATATATTCATAGTGTGTGATTCTGTACTTGGCATCCTCATGCATTTATATCCACAGTTTTTGTTTTATATACATAATTTATAGAAGAGTAGTGAAGTAGTGAAACAGATGTGTACTAATTCACTTCACTCAAGTATCCACTAAACATAATCTCTGATTTAATTCATTATTTTTTTTTTTTTTAACAGTGCAAGCCTTTAAAAACTATGCATATTTATTTAGATTTTACCATTGCTTTACTTGGTTCTTTTCATTCACTATTTAACATTGCAATTGGAAAAAAAAAAAAAAATATATATATATATATATATATTTATATATATCATATTCATTAAAGCTGAACTCTAGGCAGATACAAAATACACACATTAATGCAGCTTCGTCATCATCAAAATGTAATTAAATGTGTGTTTGTAAATGCAAGCAGCATAGAGTTTGACCTAGTATCAGCCATTTGAGGTCAGTTTTTGAGTTTAATGCCCCGTACACACGGTTGGAAATTTCCAACGGAAAAAGTCAGATCGGATTATGTTGTAGGAAAATCCCATTGTGCGTGGGCTCTAGCAGACTTTTTCCGTCGGAATTTCTGACGGAAAAAGTTTGAGAGCAGGACTCAAAATTTTCCGACAACAAAATCCGATTTTTTCCGATGGTGTGTAGAGAATTCCGACGCACAAAGTCCCACGCATACTCAATGTCCCATCTTGTCCCATCAGTGGACATCAGTGCCGCCTTATCTGTGCCCATCAGTCCTGCCTTATCTGTCCCCATCAGTGCCACCTTATCTGTGCCTATCAGTGCCACCTTATCTGTGCCTATCAGAGCAGCCTATCAGTGCCCACCAGTCCTGCCTCATCAGCGCATATCAATGAAGGAGAAAAATTACCTGTTTGCAAAATTTTATAACAAACTATGAAACATTTTTTTTGTTTGTTTAGCAAAAAATAAAAACCCCAGCTGTGATTAAATACCACCAAAAGAAAGCTCTATTTGTGTGAAAAAAATGATAAAAATGTAATTTGGGTACAGGGTTGTATGACCGCACAATTTTCATTCAAAATGCGTCACCGCTGAAAGCTGAAAATTGGTCTGGGCAGGAGGGGGGTTTAAGTGTCCAGTAAGCAAGTAGTTAATTTCATTCAATTTTTTTCTATATGAAGCTAAACCACCTAATACAAAAGTGTAAATCTGTTTCTAGCACATAAAATGGTAATAAGGTAATGGCTTACACATTTTGGATGCCAACGATGGTACTATGTGACACAAGTTCTCTTTTATGATGTACAATTTTTCCCTTCAATGAGACAAAGTGACAGTTGCAGAAAGAAAACTCTTTGAGGACACACTCCATTCTTTTGTTAAATAATACAATAAAGAAAGAATGAATCTCTATGAGATTAGAAGTGCAGCTTTGATTCAAGCCCTCTCCCTGATTAATTTATTCAGAACTAATAAATATGGAGTAAGTTTCCAACACTAAAACAATCTTTTCGATTCTGTTACTTTTTCAATTTTGTTTAGCTTCTCTCTGAGTGTTTTTAAGATGAATACGTGCTTTCTATTCATTTGTTTTCTAATGAATAATAATGGTGTTTATTGCCAGGAATCTGTGCAACATGGTGGCACAGTGGTTAGAAATGGAAACACTATCTTCATGTAGTTTGTATGTGCTCCGGTGTTTGGATTGGCTTTAGTAATTTTGTTTTTCCTTACAGGGTAAGAGCCAGTTCACACCAGATGCAGTTCCGTTCAGTTCCGTGCACTTTTTTTCTGCACTAAAAATGCATGCACAGTGTTTTCCATGTATTCCAATGGCTCTAGTTCACCACCATGCAGTCAGTTTCCAGTCAGTTTTCGGTCAGTTTCCGGTGCAGAAACTGACCGGAAACTGACTGCATGGTGTGAATTAGAGCCATTGGAATACATGGGAAACACTGTGCATGCATTTTGTGCTAGCACTAAAGATATACTGGTAGGTTATTTGACTACCTAAACAGGCCAAGTATCTATTTGTTGTACAAACTGAGGATGAATACTATGAGCTTTTCTGGTGCAGAGAATGCAACTAGCTCAGTGTTTTTTTTAGACACTTTAGAAGATGCTGATGTTACATAGAACAAATAATATTTTAAATAATGAAGTAGTCAAAATGCAATGACACTAGATAGTGCCGGGGCAAGGTCATTCGGTGCCCAAAGTGAATAGTGCAAACTGCGCTGCCCCCCGTTACTTGCTGCCAGATTCAACATGTCACTTACAATCATCACCTACTGCCAGATGCCACTTGTCATTCGCCACCATCACCTGTTGTCAGATGCCACGTGTCACTTACCACCGTCACCTGCTGCTAGATGCAACGTGTCTCTTGCCACCGTCACCTGCTGCCAGATGCAACATGTCACTTACCACTGTCACCTGCTGCCAGATTCAACCTGTCACTTGCCACCGTCACCTGCTGCCAGATGCAACATGTCACTTACCACCGTCACCTGTTGCCAGATGCCACATGTCACTTACCACTGTCACCTGCTGCCAGATGCAACGTGTCACTTGCCACCGTCACCTGCTGCCTGATGCAACATGTCACTTACCACCGTCACCTGCTACCAGATGCCATGTGTCACTTACCACCGTCACCTGCTACCAGATGCCATGTGTCACTTGCCACCTGCTGCCAGATGCCACATGTCACTTGCCAATGTCAACTGCTGCCAGATGCCACGTGTCACTTACCACCGTCACCTGCTGCCAGATGCCACATGTCATTTGCCACCATCACCTGCTGCCAGATGCCACGTGTTACCACTGTCACCCGCTGCCAGATGCAACATGTCATTTACCACCGTCACCTGCTGAATGATTTCATTGCTTATGGTATGAACTTTGAGGATTAACACATGACTGTCCATAGCCTGGTCACAGGCTCATATTAGGTGATTTCTGCTGAATGACCTTTCAATTTATCATCTTTAGGAATTTGACTTTTCTGTTCATTTTATCACATATCATATTAAACCATTTTTAAAAAAAAACAACAAATCCATTTTATCAAATAATCGTTTCACAATGAATCATAGTAGACAAGAAATGTTGCTCTACAAATAAGAAGGACAACTTTTTTTTTTTAAGAGATTTGCTTTTATTATGTCACTTAGTACCCAAGTTATTTTTTTAATGTAGAACTATAGGCATTTTTTTTTCATTTTGAATAGAGCAAGAGAAGATTATAATCCCTCTCTGAATTTTTTTGCAGCGATTTCCCTTCACTTCCTGTCCCACAGCCAAAACAGGAAGTGAGATGAATTCCCTACAAATTAAATGAAGTCCTTGGGGACCCTCAGGTCACCAGAACTAGTGTCCCCATTGGAAGATTTCTCCTCTATTACTTTGGGGACAATCCAAAATTGGAATTATAGAGAGGGTGTATCTCCCTAACTAGGGCAAATATCCGCTTATCTCCGCTCTTTTTAAAAACAAAAAAACAAAAATGTTGCTTTTAGTTGAAGTATAATAAATGCATGTTTAAAATATACTTGCAATAAAACAGTACACAGTTTGTAAAGTATTTGATAACTTTCAAAGCTTTCTAAATACTATGTGGCATGAGGCATGCAAATCCTATCATGACTGAAATAACTTCTTGAAGTATTTATACATTCTTTAGTCCACCAAACAATAGATGGGGTTAATATACATAAATATCTGAGGCTCTGTACTCACCCAAACTTGACAAATCTTAGAGTGCAATTTACATAAATTACTCCTAACGTTTCCTCCATTCACTTCATGCATTAATTCAGATGATATTCGGAGCTAATTAAATGCCAGGTACGGGAAGAATTGAGCTGATTGCATCTGTTTAAACACAGGCCGCCTCGCTCTTTCACCTTCTGCTTCTGTATGCTTGCTCATTTGTCTCCACACAAAACTCATGTAAAAGGACAGAACATTACATCATAGGTTAATTGCCATACTAACATATTGGTTTACCAGAAGGAACCACAACATACTATTTACTGATGACATACAGCCATCAGACATGCGTGTATATTTCCCAAAAATATAAAATATTGTTACAAAGGATGTGTCAGTTAAGCCACCCAAAACATGACCTTCCCCAGACTGCATGAACCCACAGATGAATGAGTTATTGAACTGATTAATTGAGTATTCTCTAGTCTTCAAACCATCAGTTTTTATCCAAAGTTTTAATTTCTCTGTGCATGTATGTATGTATACTAATGCACATATTAAAACTAGTGAACGTGAAAGGTTTTGCAGGGAGCATAAATAGGGTTGCCACCTGTTCGGGATTCACCCGGACAGTTCGGGTTTGGAATCATGCGTCCAGGTTTCAGACTGTCTGAGACCCGGGCACATTATTCAGACTGGAAGTCTCCCCCCTTCTCTCTCCTGCCTCTAAGTGAGTATGCTAAGGTAAATCAAGGTTCTCTGAGCACTCATTACATCAGAGCTCCTCTTTACACCGGAGGCCACAATGTTCCTCCTTACATCAGAGTCCTCTCCCTACACGAGAGCATCCCTTATGTTAGAGTCCCCAGAGTTCTCCCTTACATCAGAGTCTGCAGAGTCCTACCTTACAGTGAAAGGGAACTCTGCGGATTCAGATGTAAAAGGGGAACTCTGTGGACTCTGATGTAAAGGGGGAACTCTGTGGACTCTGATGTAAAGGGGGAACTCTGTGGACTCTGATGTAAAAGGGGAACTCTGTGGACTCTGATGTAAAGGGGGAACTCTGAGGTAAATGGGGACTCTTGTGATTAACTTCATATGATTAGAAATGTTATTTAATAGCAACATCTATGCATAGTTTATCTATGCATACTATGAAAAAAAAATTGCTGTGCGACGTTGAAGTGTTCGGGTTTGACTTAAAGAAAAGGTGGCAACCCTAAGCATAAAATAAGAAAAAAAGTGCAGCGCTCAAAAGTAGTGAGTGAATACCTATACCTGTGATGGTAAATACAAATGGTGACAAACTAAATAGTGAAACCTAAATTTGCGTTTAACCAATTATATATAGTGAAATGATACATATACATGTAATGGAATAATAATGCATAAAAAATTAGTGCATGAAAAATTCAAACAAAGTCCATAACAACAAATGGTAGACTCTGCTTGGTGTTTTAAACGTGATAAGAGGTATCCAAAATGATGTTCAAAATTGACCACGCAGTTCTCATCATCAAATCATAAAGTGTGAAATGGAGGCTTACCAGATTCCTGGTCTTTTAAAGCATGTATCCAATCCCATCAGTCAGGGTCCTCCAGGTGCCGGTATCTCTCCTCACAGCGATCAGAGCGACATCCCAGAGAGTCACCAAAAAGATAGAAAAAAACACCTCCAAATCGTGTGGTACGATAAAAAAATAGCTCCTTTATTGTGGCTCAACCGAGCAGTAAATAACAATGTACAGCAAGTGCATAAACGACCTAGCAAATGCTAGTCAGCTCCAACAAAAACTGGCTACGTTGTAGCAGAGAGAAACAAAACTCCTTCACTTGGAGTTTGAAAAGCGATCGCACCTGCGCAGGACATGTGGGCGTGGTTACCCGACGATCGTTTCGTCACAACGTGACGTCATCAGGGGCACTGTAGAAGGGTCACGGCATGCCATTTTCATTAAACGACATGCCGTGACGTCACGTGACTCCAGTCAGTCACAGAGCCGGAGTCCGTGACCCCGGAAGGAAGATGGATGCTTCCAGCCGGCGAGGAAATCAGGGACATCGCAGGCTCCTGTGTCAGGTAAGTGACACATAATGGGCTTAGGCTACTATGCGATGCATAGTAGTCCATTATGCTTTGCCTTTGCAGGGCAACAAAGCAGATGTAAACCCAGTAGGGTTTACTTCCTCTTTAAGACCAGGCCTCTTTTTTAGATGTGGTGTTTACAAGTTAAAAAAATGTTTTTTTGCTAGAAAATTACTTAGAACCCCCAAACATTATAATTTTTTTTTCAAACATCCTAGAGAATAAAATGGCGGTTGTTGCAATACTTTCTGTCACACCGTATTTGCGCAATGGTCTTACAAGTGCACTTTTTTTCTTATTTACTTTTTATTTTTACACTGTTTTAAAAAACAAAAACAAATGTGTCACTTTTATTCCTAAAAGAAGGAATGTAAACATCCCTTGTAATAGAAAAAAGGCATGTCAGGACCTCTTAAATATGAGACCTGGGGTCAAAAATACCTCAGATCTCATATTTACACTAAAATGCAATAAAAAAAATTAAAATAAAAAATAAATAAATTGTCATTTAATAAAAATAAATAAAACCCGAAACAAACCCCCCCCCCCACCCCCCCACCCCCCCAACCCCCCACCCCCCCCCCCACACCCCCCCCCCCACCCCCCCGACCCCCCCCCCCCCAACAAACAACCCCCCCCCACCCCCCCCCCCACCCCACCCCACCCCCCAATTCCCCCCCCCCCCCCCCAACCCCCCCCCCCCCCCCCCCAAAAAAACCCCCCCCACCCCCCCCCCCCCCCCCCCCCCCCCTCCACCCAACCCCCCCCCCCCACCCCCCCCACCCCCCCCCCCATCCCCATACCCCCCCCCCACCCCCCCACCCCCCAACCCCCCCCACCCCCCCAACCCCCCCCCCCCAAACACCCCCCCCCACCCCCCCAACCCCAACAAAACCCCCCCCCAACCCCCCAATCCCCACCCACAAACCCAACCAACCCCACACCCCCCCACCCCCCCCCCCCCCCCCCCCCCCCCCCCCCACAACCCACCACCCACCACACCCCCCCCACCACCCCCCCACCCACCCCACCCCCCCCCACCCCCCCACCCCCCCCCCCCCCCCCCCCCCCACCCCCCCCCCCCCCCCCCCCCCCCCCCCCCCCCCCCCCCCCCCCCACCCCAACCCCCACCACCCCCCCCCCCCCCCCCCCCCCCCCCCACCCCCCCCCCACCCCCCCCACCCCAAACCCCCCCCCACACCCACACCCCAACCCCCACCCCCCCCCCCCCAACCCCACCCCACCCCCACAACCCCCAACCAAACCCCCCCACAAACCCCCAATAAACCCCCCCCCACATCCCCCACCAACCCAACCCCCAAACCACCACCCCACACCCAACACCCCAACCGCCCCCCCACAAACCCCCCCCACCCACCCCCCCACCAACAAACCCCCCCCCCCCCCCCCGGCCATTCCTTCAGAGCCCTGAGCCATAAATGACAGCTGCTGCTTCACAGAGCCAGAGTCTGCAAAACCAGGAAGCAAGACGGGAGAAGATGGGAGCGCCTGCAGCTCTGACGATTCATACTAGCAAATTATGACATTACCTTGCAGGGCACAAAAAAAAACATCCATTGGTTTGCAACTGCTTTAAACATTTACAATCCTGTAGGCTTATTTTACAGGGATGAAGACAATGGTTAACCTTGAAATGAGAGATGACAAACATTGCAGGATTAAATAAACATATCAACTGTTTAACGCAGTAATTGCAAATTAAGAAAATTAAGAAAAGGGGTGGACACAAGGCCACAGGGGAGCCTAAAAGATTTCACACATCCAGGGCCAATAGTCACCCACAAAAAAAACAATTAGTTGGGTGTGGCGGGACAAAGAGGGAGGAAGGAAGCGGAGTGGAGGTGTGTAAGGGCAGGAATAAGATAAAAACACAGGGGGAGGAAACCAGTGAGGAAGGCGGACAGGTAAGGGGGGTGGGAATGAGGGGCATCAAGGTCATATGGTGAACCCTCTCCCATGGTAAGAGCAGGGTAGGTGGGAGTTCACCAGAATTTGGACAGCTTGTTGAGGTAGGCGCCAGAGTGCACAGAATAGTTCTAAGGCCTCCAGGTTTTGGTGCCCAACTCTTCAGTGTTGCGCAGCTTGGCTGTAAGGTCTTCCATGTCCCGTAGGTTGTTAACTTAAGCGAACCAAAGAGCTTTCGTAGGGGGGGTCAGCATCTCTCCAGCGAAGCAGAATACAGGCCTTAGCAGCGTTTAGGAGTTGCATTGTGAGAGAATATTTGTATATTTTGACAGGTCGCTCTGTCAAGTGCAACAAGTAGGTTGCAGTAAAAAAGTATTTAATAGAAGAGTAAAGAAAAGAACTATAGAGAGAGTAGGAGATGCAACAACAATAAAAGTAAAAAAATATACTGAAAATGAAATTGTGATATGTGTTGATCAAGATGTCATGCAGAGTTGACTTGTGCAAATATATGATCACGCAAACCACCAGTTTCATAATCATATAGAAACTCCAAGTTTTAGTGGAATTCTTACTTATTTCCCTTGTGTCAAATGCACAGCTGCTTAAGCTTCAAATTTAGGTTGACCATAGGTTTGAGGCAAATCTAACTAGTACATGGTTGTATTAGACATGTGCAATTCGTTTAGTTTTTTTTAGTTTTACGTTTTTTTTCGTTATTTTAGTTTGTTCGTTTTCGTACGAATGAACGAATCGTTCGAATCGTACGAACCCGAATAACGAATCATTCGAATCGAACGAATCCAAAAAACAACGAAAATGCGAAAAAAACTAATTAGAAACAACGAATGTACTAATGAAGAAAATCCGAAAAACGAAAACGAACGAAAAAATTCGTACATTCGTAACTTTTTTTTTTTTTTTGAATTGGTAATTTTCCGTGTCCCTTACAATGGTGCTGCTAAACGTACTTCAAATGGATTGAACAAAAAAATTTGTACATTCGTAACTTTTTTTTAGATTCGTAACTTTTTTTTTTTAGATTCGTAACTTTTTTTTTTTTTTTCGATTTGTAGTTTTCTGTGTCTCTATTGAACAAAAAAATTTGTACATTCGTAACTTTTTTTTCGATTCGTAACTTTTTTTTTTTTCGATTCGTAAATTATTAAAATGTAATAATAGCATACACATTACGAATGCGTCCGAAAATTTAACTAACGAAAAAATGAATCAACGAAAAAAAATAACTCTTACGAATGTACGAATACGAACACCGACGACTTACGAATGTACGAATCGTTACGAATCCGAACACCGACGACTTACGAATGTACGAATCGTTACGAATCAACGGAAACGAAAAAAACGAAACGAAAAAAAAAGATTTTTTTTCGGAAACTAAAAAAACGAAACGAAAAAAAAAAAAACAATTTTTTTGTTGTGCACATGTCTAGGTTGTATCAAACTAATGTATGATTTTGACACCATAACAATCAGCTAAAAGTAATGCACTAGGTGTGATGGTCCATGGTGACAGATATATATCATAGGTGTGCGCAGTCTATTGCATTAGGGTGTGCACCCTAAAGCTCAGACACACATGCATGTGTGTGTCTACATATATACGACCCCGGCAAATTGATCTCCCTGCCGGGACAGTGAAAGAGAAGAGCATGGACACTTCTCTTATGGCAGAGCTGGTAAGAGGTAGATTTTTCACACGTCCCTGCTGTTACACAGAGCGATAATACTAATGCACATGGGGTGATTAAGGTGTGCTTGGGCACACCCGGCACACCCTGTGCGCACGCCTATGTCTGTTATACTCTGCTTTTTAAATCAAAGTCACTTTTCTCAGTAGTCTCTGTTACACCAGATTCTTTCTAATAAATGGTAGACATCTGAAGTAAAACACTGTTGATGCACAATTCTAAATATGATATCTATATAGTGTACCCTATCATTTATTTTAATGGAACGTATGTATCTCTTATAGGCACTCTCTAGTTATGGTTAACAGCGTCCACCACTTGATATGCAGATGGCTGGAAAAGATATTCCACCCCTTAAACTGGATTATGTCTGTTTAACACTCACTAGCTGGGTTTGGGACAGTTTTAATCAACATTCAAACTCTGAATCTCAGTTTTTGAGTTTCAGCTTTACCTGCTCCCACACATGCCCCAGGGAGAGGCACTTTATTACCTTGACTGCAACACTTTTCCCTTTTTCTTATGTGTGTGTGTGGACCTCCATATGGTTTGTTTGTAAGAGCGCTCCCCTACCTCTCCTGAAGAAACAGGGTTCCCTGTAAAATGCGTTGAGACATTCTGTCCACATTGGAGACACCCCCAGCAAATATTGAATTACTTGAACATACATTCTGAGGTTACTGTTCAACACTGAGGTTTTTGTTCCTGCGGATGATCTGTAAAGGGAGCCTATGTATAGTATGCTATTTTATGCATCTTTTTAATACGACACATTTTTTAAATCATTCAAGATATAAAATTGTGACTTTTTAATAATTTTGTGATAATATCTTGGCACTAACAAAATCCATCTTTCTACTTTCTCTTATCGTCTCACTTCTACAGGGATGCTGACACTGCATTTTTCCCATTAGAACACTGCACGTGTGTCATCTGATTAATAATGAAACAGGTAGGAATCTGCAGCAAAGTTTGTTAAAATCTTTGCAGTATACAATGATCACCCCGTGGAAAATATTTTTTCTCATGAAAAGTGGTGTTACTTATTAATCATCATTAGCTTTTTCCCTAATGGTCAGTTCCCTAGCATTCAGTGGGCAACCCATGCAGGGGGCACTGTTCCCTTCCCTCCCCATTTCTTTTGTTGGTTGCTATTAGTGATTCCATCAGACATTTTCTGCAGCAACAGTAATCCACTGGCTTACCTTTAGAAGGCTGTTTGTCCACAGATTACAAAGCCTATAAATCTCTCTGCCATTTCCATTTTCAGCAGATTGTCTGATGAGGCCCCAGCTTTCCTCTTTCACTTTGCAAGCTCCTAATTGAGGTCCTTTTACAGCACTTCATACAGACCTCGTGATGTATAAATGCCATACCATTACAAGACCTGGGAATGTTGCAGACTGGGCTCCTTTTAGTGAATATTTCAGAGCCTGCCTCTTTTGGTATACACAGCAGGCTCCATCAGCCTGACCCTTTGATAGGGTCAACAGTAGGGATGAGCCTGATGTTCGTGACAAACGTAAGTTCGACTCGAACATCAGGTGTTCGCCCGTTCACAGAATACCAAACATTATGGAGTGTTTGTGGGAAATTTGAGCGCCCACAGAATGCCCCATAATGAATGGTGTGACCATCAATGCACTGCGAGATCGCAGTGCATTGATGACTGCTGATTGGCCAAAGCATGCACCTGACCTGCATGCTTTGGCCTTTTACAGCGTGCTCTGCTGTGAGAGCCATGATTGGCCAAAGGCAGGGTGCCTTTGGCCAATAATGGCTCAGGGGGCCATGCCCCACATTATGTAAGGCTGCTTACACCGCAGTCTCACATAGTTTTATGAATGATAGAAGCAAAATTACATTTGTAAAGGAAAAAAATTAATTTAAAACAGTTCACGGCTGTAATGTATTGCCGGATCCCGGCAATATACATACAAATAATTGAAAAAAAAACGGCATGGGTCCCCCACCCAGTCCATTACCAGGCCCTTTGGGGAACCCTGTGCCAAAACGTAAAAAAAAATTGTGTGGGGGGGGGGTCTCCCCAAAATCCATACCAGACCCTTATCCAAGCACGCAACCTGGCAGGCTGCAGGAAAAGGGGGGGATGAGAGAGTGCCCCTCCTCCTGAACCATACCAGGCCACATGCCCTCAACATGGGGGGGGGTGTTTTGGGATCCCCAAGTTGATGGGGACAAGGGCCTCTTCCCCACAACCCTTGCCCGGTGGTTGTGAGGGTCTGCGGGCAGGGGGGCCAACCTCGGGGAGAGCGGATTCAACATTCAAGAAGTCACTGAGTATCAAGCACAGTAATGTACAGTATTTCTTATGCATCTTTTTTGCTTTCCCTGCCCATCTTCAGGAACCCACTCTGCGATGGACTTTATGCTCTAGGACTAATGCCATCTCAGGTATTGGCTCCATTATGTTCTCTTGCACCTGTTTGATGTAAAACTGCTAGGGAAAGTGTACCAGTCAAACAGCACGTTCAAACCTCAGCCAAATCTGATAACTAATTTGTATGCAATCATCTGTAGATATACTGTATGTGAAGAAGTGGTTAGTGTCTTTTACTGGGAGAAGTATTTAAGTTAAGAACAGATTATCAAAAGTTAACGTGGGGGGTTAAACCATGCAACCCTCCAGGATAAGCAGCCTTGTGCTGCTGCATAACATCTACATCTTAACTTTTGTGGTTAAAGAGGAACTGCAATCTGCTCACATAATTTGTAATAAAAACATCTTTGCCATTCTTAAGCTTCCCTCAAACCACTTTTCATATTATTTTATATATACTGTGATTCTGTACTTGTCAAATATGCTGCAGAAATCTCCCTCCACTGAGTCTGGCTGCATCTATTTTAACTGTGGGCAGCTGAAGCTGCTGCCTGTTCACTTCCTAAATTTACACAAACACACAGAGACACACCTCCAGCTCTGCAGCCCTGCAGCTCTCATTGGCCCTCTTATGTCTCACCCCCTCCCTTCCTTATCAGTGCAGTCCCAACAGTGCCAACCAGTGCTGAAAAGCAGTGCCCACCAATGCTGCCTATCAGTGCCCATCAGTGTCACCTATCAGTTCCGCCTAACAGTGCTGTTCAGTGCCGCCTATCAGTGCTGTTCAGTGCTGCCTATCAGTGCCCATCAGTACCACCTATCAGTGCAGCCTCGTCAGTGCCTCCTCATTAGTGCCTTTCTAGTGCCACCTCATCAGTGCAGTCCATCAATGCCCATTATTGCAGCCTATCAATGCTCATCAGTGCAGCCTCATCAGCGCAACCTGTTTGCAAAATTTTATAACAAGCTATGAAAAAAAGTTTTTTTTTGTTTTCAGAATTTTCTGTTATTTTTCCTTTGCTTAGCAAAAAATAGAAATAAACAGTAGTGAATAAACCCTACGAAAAGAAATCTCTATTTGTGTAAAAAAAATTATAAAGGTTTCATATGAGTACAGTGTATCATGACCGCCCAATTGTCCTTTTAAGAGTGAAAGCTGAAAATGTGCCTGGGCAGGAGGGAGGTAAAAGTGGACCAGTGGTTAAAAAAGACATAGCAACCAGTTGGAGTAGGAAGCACGTGAGTGTGGAAGGTGACGGCCACCCTGTTGGTGGAAGGACAGGTGCACTTCATGTCCCTTTTCTCATGGCTCAGTCTCCAAATTGAAGCCTGCTATCGAGCAGGGTTGGCCTAGGGACCTTGCCTGGGATGTCATGAGAATAAGGTCTTGCATAAGAAAAAGTACAGTGGCCTCTGTTTTGTGGGCCCATGAGGACATGTTCTGCATTCCCATCTTGAAACACTAAGAATTCTGTAAGAAATCAAGTCTACAGTGTCCATTGGTTCCTGGCATAAAGTGGTTTATGACCTAGGGAATGAGTTGTGAAGTTTTTTGTCGGTTTACTACAGCTGCTTTTTTGAATAATCCCAGTGCTCTTAATAATTTATTTAATTTGGCTAGTTCAGCTAATGCTAATAAATATCCCTTCTGCTGCTAAGATAATCTCAAAACCTCATACTGTCCCTGTGAGATATATTTCGGAATCAGGTATGAAAGAGACCTTCCCTCAGGGCCGATCCGTCCCGGGGTGCACGGGGTGCAGTGCACCCAGGCGCCACAGAGGTGGGGGCGCTGGAGCGCCAGAGTGCTCCGCTCCCTCCTCCTCTCCTTGTCCGTAGGCGGCGCGGCTCTCTCCGCCTGTCACAGCCGCGGCCGCGCAGTGACGTCACGGGGGGGGGCGGGGCGCTCCGTGGCCGAGCGCCCCGCCCCCCCCAGTGACGTCACTGCGCGGCCGCCACCGCGGCCGCGACGGGCGGAGAGAGCCGCGCCGCCTACGGACAAGGAGAGGAGGAGGGAGCGGAGCACTGTGTTTAACTTCCGCCTTCTGCCAACCTGCATAAGCATCACACACGCTCTGTTCTCCACCCGGGCGGCGCGGCTGCACACTGTCCTCTCCAGCTGCCGCCCGGGTGGTTTTAATTAGCCTAGTGGTGGGGGGTGGTTTGTCTAGGGGGGGGGTCTATACCAATGTGGGGGGGGCGTGGTTTGTCCTGGGGGGGTCTATACTAATGTGGGGGGGGGGTTTGTCTAGGGGGGGTCTATACTAATGTGGGGGGGGGGGTTTGTCCTGGGGGGTCTATACTAATGTGGGGGGGGGGGGGGGGGGTTTGTAATGTGGGGGGGGGGGGGTCTACTAATGTGGGGGGGGGGTTGTCCTGGGGGGGGGTCTATACTAATGTGGGGGGGGGTGGTTTGTCCTGGGGGGGTCTATACCAATGTGGGGGGGGGGGGGGTTGTCCTGGGGGGTCTATACTAATGTGGGGGGGTGGTTTGTCCTGGGGGGGTCTATACCAATGTGGGGGGGTGGTTTGTCCTGGGGGGTCTATACCAATGGGGGGGGGGGGTTTGTCTGGGGGGGGGGTCTATACTAATGCGGGGGGAGTTGTCCTGGGGGGTCTATACTAATGTGGGGGGAGTTTGTCCTGGGGGGTCTATACTAATGTGGGGGGGTGGTTTGTCCTGGGGGGACTATACCAATGTGGGGGGGGTGGGGGGGGTTTGTCCTGGGGGGTCTATACTAATGTGGGGGGGGGTTTGTCCTGGGGGGGTCTATACCAATGTGGGGGGGGTGGTTTGTCCTGGGGGGGTCTATACTAATGTGGGGGGGGTTTGTCCTGGGGGGCCTATACTAATGTGGGGGGGTTATCCTGGGGGGTCTATACTAATGTGGGGGGGTGGTTTGTCCTGGGGGGTCTATACTAATGTGGGGGGGGTGGTTTGTCCTGGGGGGGTCTATACTAATGTGGGGGGGTTCGTCCTAGGGGTCTACTAATGTGGGGGGTTTGTCCTGGGGGGGGGGTCTATACTAATGGGGGGGGGGGGGGGGTTTGTCTTGGGGGGTCTATACTAATGTGGGGGGGGGGTGGTTTGTCCTGGGGGGGTCTATACCAATGTGGGGGGGGTGGTTTGGGGGGGGGGGTCTATATTAATGTGGGGGGGGGGGGGGATGTCCTGGGGGGGTCTATACTAATGTATGGGGGCTGGTTTGTCCTGGGGGGGTCTATACTAATGTGGGGAGTGGTTCGTCCTGGGGGGTCTATACTAATGTGGGGGGGTGGTATGTCCTGGGGGGTCTATACTAATGTGGGGGGTGGTTCGGCCTGGGGGGGTCTATACTAATGTGGGGGGTGGGTTTGTCCTGGGGGGGGGGGGTGGTTTGTCCTGGGGGGGTCTATACTAATGTGGGGGGTTCGTCCTGGGGGGGGTCTATACTAATGTGGGGGGGGGGGGGTGGTTTGTCCTGAGGGGGTTTATACTAATGTGGGGGGGGGGTGGTTTGTCCTGGGGGTCTATACTAATGTGGGTGGCGGGCTGGTTTGTCCTGGGGGGTTTATACTAATGTAGGGGGGGTTTGTCCTGGGGGGTCTATACTAATAGGGGGGTTTGTCCTGGGGGGGCTATACTAATGTGGGGGAGGTCTGTACTAATGTGGGGGGGGTTGTCCTGGGGGGTCTATACTAATGGAGGGGGTGGTTTGTTCTGGGGGGTCTGTACTAATGGAGGGGGGGTGGTTTGTTCTGGGGGGGTTTGTACTAATGTAGGGGGGGAAAGGTTTGTCCTGAGGGGGGGTCTATACTGATAAGGGGGGTGTTTTGTCCTGGGGTCTATACTGATAAAGGGGGGTGTTTTGTCCTGGGGGTCTATACTGATGGAGGGGTCTGTCCTGAGGGAGGTATTTATACTTAGTGAAGGGTCTGCACTGACGGGGGGGGGGGTCTATACTTAATGGAGTGGGGTCTGTACTGAGGGATGACTATAGTTGGTGGAGGGGGTGATACCATGTTTTACTGCACCAGGTGACACCAACTCTAGTGATGCCACTGCAGCTGCGGGCTCTTATTTCCCCTCTCCCTCACCTCCTCGTGCGCTGCTGTACTAATGAGCGGCGCACTATGTTTCTTCCCCCGCCTTCATAACGGCCAGGGAAGAAAAAGCAAAGGAGCAAAGAAAAGGATTGTGGGACATGTGGTCCCAAGGACTGGCAGCCCCACTGTAACACGGAAGCTGCAGCCCACACAGCATGCGCAGCTGAATGGGAGAGAGAAAGCCAGGAGCCCGGGAAAGATTTTAGGGAAGGGCACCCAGGACTCCAGAGGGAGAGGGCAGTGCTGAGAGAACACCATCAGAGAGAGAAAGCCACACAGCCTGGCGCCATCCCTGGTGGAGGAAGGAATAGAATCATTGCAGGAATACAGATCTGGGCTCTACCCAGCGGAGCCGCCACGGGCAATTCAGAGTGAGCCGACTCCTGATCAGAGGAACCGTTGTTGCTGTATCGCTGGGTCAGGTGAGAGGGCCGATCGGCCATTATTTACTACCATCTCTTGTAACATGTCTGCAGTTTCTGACCATCTCCTGTATTTTGTGCAGCCTGACCGTCTCCTGTACTATGATTGCAGTCTCTGACCGTCTCTAGTATCATGTCTACAGTCTCTGACCATCTCCTGTACTATGTCTGGGGGCTCTTTCTTATAGACTCTCTAACAGAAGCCCCCCCTGTGTGCATCAGAGAGACTCCCCTCCAGGTCTCATTAGTGTACGCTCTTCCTGTATTTTATTTATTGGTAAAAGATCATGGGAGGATCCCAGGGTAACGAAGACTTCTTACATGAACATCTCTGTGTTGAAGTCGTTGTCATAGAAACATTTGTAAAGGGGAGGAGTTGGTAAGATGACCACGCCCACGTGGGGGCGCCAGAAATATTTCTGCACCCAGGCGTCTGTGACCCTAGGATCGGCCCTGCCTTCCCTCATTAATTATCTTCTTTGGGTTACCATTTATCTGCAATGTTAAAGAAAAAAATTGAAAGGGTTGAGATTTTATCTTTACTATCATCTTTCAAATCTGAGGGAAAGAAAATCAGAATAGAGATTAGAGGAGGATAGGAAGTGAGGAATTATTTGAACTGGCTTCAGGTCTATTGCATTTATGAATCTGGAATTGGAGAGCAATTCCCAAAAAATGCACAGAATTATTTCAGCATTTGGCCATTGTAGCAGAAGCTTTTCAATACTTGAATTGAATACTTGAATAAAAATGTGGAGCTTTAGCTCAATTTAATGCTCCCTCAAAAATCTTTGTTGCAACAAAAAGTTCCTAGCAACATATAGACATCTTTTTTATAAAAGTGTATGCTTTGTGCACAATGAAATGCAGTGTAAATATTTATCAAGCTGCAGATAAAAACGTGGATGTTCACTGCGTTTGGCCGGATCACATGGAAAATTGTCACATGATAGTAGGCGAGTATAGCATGACCATATTTGGTCAATGACATTGTTAAAATATGACCATGTGGTCAGATTAATTCAATGATGTCACCAGCATCCCTGCCATTTTTGTTATGTTTGTGATGTGGGGGTCAGTAAAACCTTGAGTTTGAGCTGCAGTTTCACCACACCCCCAACCGCTACCCCCTTTAGTTGCAGAGGCAGTGGCTGGAAATGTACATATGCCAAGGCTGCAATTGCTTTCACAGCCTTGGCAGGAATTATACCCCCTGTATCTTTCAGCAGGCATAGTGCCCACTGATTGTGACCTATTCAAGTGCATGGAGGTGCTTTTGTGCACCACACATGTAAACTAGGCTTGATGGTGACACTGGGACTGGAGTCACAGTGATCAGGTACACTGTGACTGGCTGCATTGGTATGGTGACATTGTTCTGCTGTGGTGGAGATCAAAGACAATGGCTGGTTGCACTGACATACAGTGATAACAGAGCAGTTAGCCATTGTACATCATCACTGTCACAGCAGTACAATGTCACTGTGTGTGTGTGTGTGTATATATATATATATATATATATATATATATATATATATATATATATATATATATATAGACAGTACACTTCTCAGTTGGCAGTTGTTGTTAGTGTTGATCACTGTAATAAGTATTCAGTTTCCTCTCACGGCAGATTGCTATGAAAGGAAATGGTTCAAAGGCTGCAAGACGTAGCCTTTATATGCAACTGTAATCACTGTGATTGGTCACAGTGATCACATGGTACAGGGCCAATTTCATTGGCCCTGTACCCTGATCTTTAATTGTCTGTGATAATGGTACGCACAAGTGGTGGGAGGATGTATGGGGTACCTCTTCCCGAATCCAGGAAGAAAGAGTATCAGATCTCAGACTATTTTCATAATATTTACATATGCATATGTAATGGAAGTGTGCCATTTTTTGGGAAATTCTTCTGGTAATGTTTATACATGTCTGTTAGACTTTCACCTGTGGCACAACAACTAAAGCATATTTTATGGGTACAAGGAGGCTCAGTTTTTATTTAACCTCCCTGGCGGTATGATTCTTTCTGGTTTTATGTGCTGAAAGCGATACAATTATTTTGCAGGGAAATTTGGCGTTTTATCCTGGGTATGATAAACACAAAATCATAAATTAAAATATAATAAATAACTACAAAAATTATTAAATAATTGAATCAAATCAAAAACAATGAAATTTGCTCAGTTGCAGAATTGTCGCTGTCATTAGATTTAATGTTTGATGACGAATTTCCCCACAAATCGCTATCGCTCAATTCTGCAAGTGATTCTAATTTATTATCGGTGTTTTCTAGCAGGTCTAAAATCACTTTTGACATAAAGGGACACTTTTTGGTTGCTATGGACAATCTCCAGTTTCCAGGCAGAAAAAATATATATTTATTATATAAAATGACATGCAGGGCACTGGGCAGACCACTAGGGACAAAGGGGATGTGTATTTTGTTTGTAAGATTACAGTACTGTATGTGTACTGTGTTTTTTAACTTTTTTGAATTTGGCGCCGATCTCCGCTCCCGTGGGTCATATCGTCGCAGGGAACGGAGATCAGCGGCACTCGGGCACTGTGTGAATCGAGCGAGCAGACAGCTTGCACACACAGCGGGGAGACATCGCAGGTTCCAGGGGACAAGGTAAGTAACTTCCCCTGTATCCTGCAATGCAAGCCCGAGTCTTGCTCAGGGTTACCGCTTTTGGTACTGAAGTTCCCGCCCCCAAACCAGACTCGGGATTACCGCCAGGGGGGTTAACAATGTCCCATTAAGGCCCTCCCACTATTAACGCAATTTGAACCCACCCAATGTTCACCACGCAGGCTGTATTCTTACTCTTCTTATGCCGCGTGCACACGGTCAAATTTTCCGAATGTTCGGTGGGAGCTTTTTGTCGGAAATTCCGACCATGTGTAGGCTCCATCGGACATTTTCCATTGGAATTTCCGACACACAAAATTTGAGATCTGGATCTCAAATTTTCCAACAACAAAATCCGTTTTCGTAAATTCTGATTGTGTGTACACAATTCGGACGCACAAAGTTCCATGCATGCTCAGAATCAAGTACGAGGCAAAAGCGATCGGTCTGGTAAAACTAGCGTTCGTAATGGAAATAGCACATTCGTCACTCTGCAATTTTTTAAATCTTTAAATTCTCTTCTTCTTTAGAATGCTAGAATAATGAAGTTGTTTTGCTGCTTATATTCACACAGAGTTCTGACAACCTGATTTCTTTATTATTTCTCATGATCTAATGAATATTTTTTTTTTTTTTTTTTTTTTCGTCAGATCTCCATAATAATATTTAGAATTTTTGGTTATAGTGTTTTGTTTTTTGTTTTTTTTATAGTGATCTCCATAATTTTTTCTTTCGTTTTGTGTGTCAAGTTACCACAACACCATTATTATCTTACCATTATTATTATCACCATTATTTTTTAACCTCAAGGAGGTTGGTTTGTGTTAGTGTCCCTTGTTAATTTGACATTGTATTTTGGAAATGTACCTGCCTTCTTACAAACTGTCCTTTTTGAAGTAAAACACATAGGCAAGTATTTGTGAAAAATAAATAGCCATTTATTATGGGTCATAACAAAATAAAGAGGAAGGCAATGCTGGAGAAACTAGTGAAATTTGCGAAGCCTTTGTACCCATTATTTTACAGTCAAAATTGGTGGCCTGAGGAGTCCTTATAATAGTGAGCAGGACTACAAGAGATCAGGAACAGCAGCAGATGACATATATGTCCCCAGACTGTGGTCTTACCACAGCCTGCGTCTTTTGTCATACCAGACTGAACCCAGGCCATCACTCTCTTGTCTTCCTTCCTCTCTTCCTTCCAGGCTGTGGCTCTGGTGTTGGAGTTGTGGCAGGAGCTGCAGGAGGAGGACCATGGTTGAACTCACAAACATGGCTTTGGCTTGTGAGTTTGCCCCTCAACCCCTTATTTAGGGCTTGTAACATAACTTCCTCACATAAGAGGCGTTGGCCCTCCTCCATTTCCAGCATTTTGCAGGCTGCCATGCAGGCATAGTCCTCTAGAATATTGGGGGGGTCCTGAGGGCCGCAGTAGCCTTCCAAAATAGGTCAAGTGCTGCCTCCTCCAGGTTACTCCTCTTCCTGGGACTTTTTAGTGGAAGGCGGAGGGGAGAGACCTGGGATTCAGGCAGGCTACTGGGCCCGGCCACCTCCTGGCTGTCACTTTCCATGGCCTCCTCCTGGCTGAGACTTTCCTGTGTATGAAAAAGGGACACGGTTTTAGTGTTTGGTTCATCAGTCACACACAATTTTCAGCTCATGACTGTTGCAAATTGAATGTTAACAAATAGAAAAGACTAGCATTCTGACCCCAGAATTTTTCATTCTTGTCACAATCATTTGTGGCCACTACTGTCTATTGATATGTAAAACACTTTGTAAAATCAGAAATTACTGATCAATAATAACATTTGGTTAACATCATTAATTATTTGACTAGAAATATGTTGAACAATGCTATACCTGGCTTAAGCTGGGCTCCTCTACTTCTTCCTGGCTGGAAGGCAAAGGTTGGAGGTTGGAAGCCTCAGCTGAGGTGGAAGGAAGCCTTGAAGGAAGATTGGAGAGTGATGGCCTGGGTTCAGTCTGGCCTGCCAGAAAATGCAGTCTGTCATAGTACCACAGCATGGGTACATAAATGTCATCTGCTGCGCTCCTGATCTCTGGGAATACTGGACCTTCTTGCGCTCCCTATTATAAGTGCTCCTCATGCCACCAATTAGGGCCTTCAAATAGGGGATGTCTGCCGTGGGGATCACCGGCTTCACAAATTCCAGCAATTGATCCAGCACTGCCTTCCTCTTTTTTTGATTGTTATAAAAGGGGTGGTTTACCTGCCACAGATAGGGCAGCTCCCTGTACATATCAATGAATATGGGGAAAGTCCTGATCATTCAATAGATCCATTTTATCTTCAAGACACAACACAAGACAAAACCTAATGTCAGGCTAAACTCTCCTAATCTTGTCCCAATATAGGCCTCAATCTATAAGCAGTAAAGGCCACTGATGCACCTAGTTAAAATTGTACCTTCGTTCAAATGATCAGCGCTTCCGATACACCTTTCTCCTCTCACAGATCGTACGTATGACGCACGCTTGTTATGCTTTATATACACTGCGCATGTGTGAAACTCCGCCCGCCCCAGACATTCTTTCTAGTCTATTCCCCGCCCCTTGTCTTTCTGCACAGTGGGAGAGCACACAGCAAAGACAGAACAGGTGCCTGAGAGTAGCAACAACGAGGAAAGCCCGGAGCCACAAACGTCCCGATCCCAGAGGATATTTCAGGGCCTCAAATATGTCCTTTATAAAGATGGTGGAGACAGTGGACATCTTCAAGAAGGCCGACTATGATGGGAAGCATGGACCGTACCCAAACCCATATGTGAGAAAGGCCAAGATCATGCCTAAAGTTGTGATAAGTCTGCAGAAGAAATTCTGGAGTACAGCGATCCAAGGATCAACTGAGGAAACGATGGTCAGACCTCAAATTGAGGGAGCAGGATCGGTACAGAAGAATCAAGAGAGTGCTGCAAAAAAGTAAAGTAAACCAAATAGTGACCGGTGAGTGTCTGAGACCACAGCTTCAGGTAATAGATGTATGCCTGCCTATTTCTAAAACATGGTGTGCTTGTTTCTTTTAGGTGATATGGATGTTGTGGAAGAAGAATCTCATTTCACACGTCCTCATCGGGGAGATCATGGTGTGCAATCGTGATTTACAGAAGATCAAGGAAGACATCAATGATGTGGAAAAAATAATCAAATTACACCAACATTTCTAAAATTGTTTCTCTTTTTCTAACTTTTCACCAAATTTTGAAAGCCAAATTTTGAAGATGCACACAATGTGTCAACATGTGCTATCTGCCATCACGTGATATCTTGGTACGCGTTTTGGGGTTGCAACCCCTTCCTTGCATCTATGGTACCTGAGAGGAAGGGGTTGTACCCCCAAAATACGTCCATTGATCCCCAATGATGGGAGCTAGCACATGGTGACATTAGGGATGGGATCAGGAGGGAAGTCTCCATTTTGACCGTCAATTTGTGTGCATCTTCAAAACTTGGCTTTCACAGGGGTGACATCACCTCATCTGATGAAGGCAATATCAACACAGTTTGGACATACTAATGTCTGATATTGCTTTCACTTTGTCAAAGTTGAACTTTGGAAGTTCCTGAGTTCCTGTATTGTTTTATGGTTTTAAACATGCCTGTTTTAACACAAAAAGGCTATTTGTACTGTCCAAAAAAAAATAGTTCTTACTAAAATATGTTAGTTGTTTCAAAAAAACTTTTCTAATGCACATGTGAATGTGCACAGAGAAAAACGTTTTCTACTCAACAATGTGTGGCTTCTTCTTTCAATGCTCAATATCATTTTTTTGGACTAAGTTGGTGTTTACACTTAAATGGGGGTTATTCAGTTTCATGTGCCATTTTGCTTGTGGATTTTCATTTAGTAAATAACTCCCACAGTGCTTTATAATTTGCCACAATCACGCCATTTTCGTACCTCCCCAACATTCATTCATGGTACTGAAAATTATGATTATTTTTCTCAGTAATGCATTACATACATTAACAACAAAAACGAGGTGTGTTTAGAAGACCCATAACATAATAATATTTTGCTGAAGAAGAGATTGTCACCTCATGTATCAAATAAATTAAATTTGCACTATTGAAGAAAATGGCCAAAAAGAAAAGCCCATTGGAGAACCTAGAAGACAGCTAAATGAAACCCATGCAGTAATTTAAAGGAAATATTCTTTCAGTTTAAGTTAAACATGTTTTGATAAAATGTTTCTTAAACAGTTTCTGGCATATCAATGGCCACCCTACCTGCAATGTACTCAACATACTTCTGTCTTACTTCGGGGTCGCTTTGGGGGGGCAAGCCAGGACGGCCAGCTTCAAGCCCCCTTAGGGTTTCTTCCTGAAGTCCTGCCTTAGCCCCAACTGAGGCCACATAGTTCACTGAATTTCTCCTTAAAAAGTTGTGTAGAATGCAGCATGCAAGGATTATATGGTTAAGTTTATATTCCGCCATGTTGATTGGCGTAAGAAATAGGCGGAACCGGCTGGCCATTATCCCGAAAGTGCTCTCCACCACTCTTCTGGCTCTGGCCAGATAATAGTTATAAACCCTCTGGTCTGGGGTGAGGGTCCTCATGGCTTCAAATGGTCGGCTGGTTAGAACGAACTAACAGAAAGTACTGAAAAACAGAAAGGCTGAAGCTGAAAATCAGAAATGAGCGGCCAAGAACGCACTGAAAATCAAATACGTAATATAAATACGAACCCACAAGCACAAACTGAAGAGCAGTAACGATCGGAAAAGCACAAGGCTGAAAAGCGCAAATCGTCTATCACCAAACTTCTACTAACACGAGATTAGTAGAAGGAGTCCACAGGGTGGTGCACTTGGTATTGAACTTCCTCTTTCTATTGCCGTCGTACGTGTTGTACGTCACTGCGTTCTTGACGTTCGGAATTTCCGACAACATTGTGTGACCGTGTGTATGCAAGGCAAGTTTGAGCTAACATCCGTCAGAAAAAATCCCATGGATTTTGTTGTTGGAATGTGCAATCATGTGTACGCGGCATTAGAGTGCCTAAAGGTGCCGCAGGTCTTTTGCAAAGTTAGAAATGCCCATGGTCCTGTTAGAAGCCCAGTCCTTGGAAACCATTATACACACCAATATGAAATTGCACAAGACCGAATATCAGGATGAGTAAACCAGCCGAAACAAAGATGATGCTGGCATCACTGGAGATTAGGGCAAATATATTGGTTGCATAGAGAGAATGGAGCTTACTTAGAATTAATTTGTATATTTTTGGTGAAGTACACATTTAAAATGGACTGTTTTCAAAGCAAAGGTAAGTGGTATATTCTGTCCTAAAAGTGGATTTAGTTGCTTGAAGGCACAGAGATTTTTTGATCTTTTTTTGGTAGAAGAGACTGTACTTCCAAAAAACTTCTTTCCCTTTTTGCTAGCAACAATTTTTTTCCTAAACTTGCCTGCAGCACATGCATTGTGCATTATACACTATCAACTGCTTTAAAGGCTAAGTTCACTTTTTTTTACCAATTCCTGCTCCCTATGTACCAATATACCATGATGTACTATGTACCTTGATTGCAGAAAAAAAAAGCTTTCTTTCATTTTTAGAACAAGACCTTACCTTAGCCCTTGCTGTATTTCTAGCTAGATCACTTGCTGGTATGTAGATTTGGAACGAAAAACCAGTGAGACACAAGAAGGAATTTACCAGCTGACCTCATTAGTGCACACCCTTCACCCATTAACAACGTTTGCACATCATCCCCGGCATTCCTCCATATGTGTATTTGGCTGGCTTCCCCAACATACCTTTTAACAGTCTAAGGCCACATGCTAAACTCCCTGGGGCCACATGCAGCCCACGGGACACCCCTGATATATTGCAAGGGCCTGCCTGATTGGATATAGAGTTATTGGAAAGATGGTGTGTCCTCCTATTATATAGTTTTGGGGGGGGGGGTAGGTTGAAATCGAGGAGACATGTTATTACTTGGAATGGTGCAACAAAGTAAGTAAGAATACAGTGTAGCAATTAAGTGCAACCGCAGTGTTTGAGAATCCTGTGCTCCCCACCGGGGGACTGTCCCCGCGGAGAGCGCAGGGTGCCAAAAAGTTTTCCAACTAGTATACATGTGGGGGAATACAACCAGTAGAGGAGGGATAAAAAAGGCCAGCAAGGTAAAGTACAAAGGGAATATGATGATTAGCATGGTGTTGGGTTGGTGGTTTCAGTGGTGACTGAGCCTTAGGGGGCCTCTGAAGAGGCAGGCTTGTGTCCAGGACTTGTTTGCTGAGTGTGCAAAGTACATACCCAGCCGCAGACATCTAGGAACCGATGAGGTGTTTGGTGTGTGGGGTACAGGAACCTGCTTGCAGAGTTGTACTGACGACTGTCATTTTAGGCTGGTATAAGGTTCCAGGAAGCATGATGACAAATGTTCAACGGGTACCTAGAAGAGACACAAGCGAGGGGAAAAAAAAAAACGACAGAGAGAAGAATATAGTTGAAAGTTCAACGTGGGGTACGGGACTTCTGGTTGGAGAAGAGGACTTCTTCCGGATAGCGAGCAGGGGTCCCTTTTCGAGCAGAGGGTGGTCCCGGTGGGTGGCGGAGTGGTGTCGCTGAGTAAGACTGTGCCGGCAAGCGGGCTGGGGTGCGTGGTAGCACAACTTCTGAGTGCTGTAGTGAGGGAGCGAGGTGAAGATTCTCCAGCAGTCTTTGCAGGGAGTCTGGTGTGTTGCAGGTATGCTGTTGTCCTTGGTAGGAGAACTGCAATGCAAAGGGGAACTTCCAGGTGTATTTAAGCTGGTGTTGCATTAGAATCTGGAGCTGTGGCTTCATGGGCGCGGCGTTTGGCGATGGTTTTAGGGGGGCCAGGTCAGAAAAGAGCTGGTACTTGTGGCTTTGGAATAGGAGTTCCTCTTCTTAGTTTACGTGCAGCTGTGAGGATTGCTCCTTGGTGCGGAAGTAGTGTAACTTCACATAGATGTCCCGTGGGGGTCCGTCGGTTTTGGCGGCGGGTGAGGGCCCTATGGAACCCGGTCAAAACTCTAGTCTTTCAATGGGGATTGAAGGGCCAATTCCTGGAATAAGGCTGTGGTGAAGGACTGTGTGTCCTCAACTGTCTCGGGTATGCCACGCAGGCGGAGATGGACCTGCGGGGAGCGGTTTTTCGCGTGGGATCCCGCTCTAAACGGGGAGAGCAGCGTTGCGTTTCTCATCTCTGAGTGCAGCTTGTTCCTGGGGCATGTTCTTGGAGGGTGAGTTCAATATCGTCCACCCTTGTTTCCAAGTCTGCAGTACGGATCTGTCCTATCTCGCGTATCTCGCGAGAGAGTCTGTTCTGATGTGCTTTTTAAAGGCCTTCTGGCAGCATGCTTTCCATATGTTTTAAAAAAGCACTCTGGGACATACCTGAGGATGGTATGGAGGGGGATCCTCCGATATTGGAGTCGGTCTCGTCCCCATCATCGCTGTCCTGGGGGTCCGGGGCGATTGCAGCGGTGGCGTATTGCTTGGCTAGGGCCTTCGCCGCCATCTTATTTGGAGGAAGCGCGGATTGTATAGTGTATGGCCACATTTTTACACCTTACCTATGTTGCACTTTTAGTGTATGGCCACATTTTTACACCTTACCTAGTTGCACTTTTAGTGTCATTAATTGTCACTGACACACCAAACACAGAAGCAAACACACATTTTGCCACAACAATGGGTGACAAATGAAGCAAAATACACAGTAAAAAACATGCAACTCACACCACGTCAAAATGTCCCATGAGCTACTTTGTCATGTGTAGCGCAGACCATTGAAATCAATGGGCTGTCCTATGTGTGTCACTGGAAAAAACAAGCCAAAAAAACATGCACTCCCACTACTAGGTAACAATCTACAGGAAGTAATGGAATCTGAAAATCTGTCACAACAAGTACTTACCGAGGCCGAGATGCCGAGAGCGGTCCGCCCTTGCAACCACGCGCACCCTGTCCCCCGGAGGTGATACAGGGAGCGGGTGGCACGCAGCAGCACTGGCCACCAGCAGGTGTAGGTTCCCGAAGAAGCTGAGGAGCTAAGCAGCAGGTTGATTTGGGGTCAGGAACTGGCTGATGATCCTGTGCGTGGTGGTAAACAGTGCCAGAGGTAGCAGGGGGTCAGGTAGCAGAAATGGGCAAGTTCGTGAAACAGGCCAAGGTTAGATCCGTAAAATCAGGCAAGGAAGTCCGTAAGGCAGGCCAAGGGTCAGATCCAGGAAGTCAATCAGAGAGTCCGTGGGGCAAATCAGGAGAGGTCGTTTAACCAAGCCAAGGGTCAAACGAGGATGAGAGCAGCGTAGTCAGGGACGGTCCGGGTCAAAACAGGCAATCAGGCAAACAACAGGTAACATGCACAAACGGGAAGCTGACAACAAACCAGCAACCCGTTTGGGTGCCAGAGCCATCTAAAATAGCCACGCCATAGCGTGTGCGCCATTGCGCACACCCATGCGCCAATGCGCACACCTGTGCGCCAATGCGTACATCAGCAAGCAAATGCACGCATCCGTGCACTATCGAGCACACTCGCGAGCCACTGCGTGTACACGTGCGCACCCACGCACAGGTGCGCGTGGCACCATCTGGCCGCCCCTGGGGGGCGCCAGAGCGCTAATCCGCCGTGCAACAGCATGGCGAGCATGGGAGGCCAAAATCCTTCTCTGACAAAATCATTTTAAACATTAAAATAAACTGACACAATTTTAAACCTCCTGCAGACAAGTGTATGAGAAAAGCACAATGGGGTGGCTTGGCCAGAAATGGCATTGAAAACTGCTTCTATTTATTATGAAAAGTGAAATTCTGCCCCAAAAGGGGAACTTATCCTTATGCTTGTTCAGTAGTTGCATTATCACTGGCCACCTTATGGTTGGAGGAGACAGAAAGTAGCAGTACAAGATGATGCCAAAGATTATGGAGTGACAACAGGAAAGCAGAGCTGTGTTACTGTGATGTGCATACTTGTACATTTCTGCTCCTGCTCCCATCATACTTGCCCTTTCACTTCTGCTTTAATTGGATAAGGCATACACCTGCACAAGCTGAATTTAGAGATGAAAATGAGTGCTGCTTCTTGAGATGTGTGAGTCAGATTAAATGCTTAATATTTATGTACGGCTGGAGTGTACCTATTCTATTCTTACATGTTACAGCACAGAGCATCCTTGTTATCTATGTACCATACATGTACTTTTCAAAATGACAGCAGGCCCTTTATCTGTGGTTTGAGGTCAGTATCTGTATAAGTGGCAACCAAGCCATTTAATTGAGGTGTTAGATTAGGAAATGCTATTTACTTAAATGTTCAAACTAATATCTTGCAGAACCCCTAAGATTTAAAAAAAATATATTGTTAAGATTTAGTGGCTTAAATATGTCAAAATTGTAGATGTAGTTAAGAGCAGTGGTTGTTTAGCACAGCAATATGTTGTCTCAGATATCATTCTTGTGGCATGATGACATAGTAGAGACACCCTTTACTATTAAGCTTGAGATCATTTGTCACTCAAAAGTACAAGGCTTCCTAGAAATTCTGTGTGTAGGCTATTAGTTGGTATTTTGTCAACATTGTATCAGTTGTGAGATTCACTAGATGTATTGTTATTTTGTTATAAATTAGACATGTGCAGAACTGAAAAATTTGTTTTGTTTTGTTTTGGATAGATTGGTTATGTTACTAATTTCGTTTCGTTATGGAATTCATTTAATTTGGTTTCAGAATTCGTTTAGATTCAATTTTGCTAAATTTTGTTTCATTTTCGTAAAATTTAGTTTTGTTTATTAATTTCCTAATGAATTCCAACTTTTCAGAATGATTAGAATTCAGATTGGTCGAAAGACGATCGACCGATTCTAATTCTGTTTGAAGGATAGCTGGCTGTTAAGCAGCAGGCCAGGAAGTCAGCCGCCTATGTCCTTAACAACGGATGAGTCGTCATCTGTCAGCAGGCTTCCCCACTGACAAATGAATGTAAAGAAAAGAATGTCGGAAATACAAAAATGTTTAAAAAGATGTGTGGGGTCCACCCCCACAATCCATACCAGACCCTTATCCAAGTATTCAGCCTGGCAGATCAGGAAAGGGGGGGATAAGCGAATAAATGTGTCCAAATTTGTATTCGGACTGAAACAAATTGCATATGTCTAATAAATAGATAACTAAAGGATATCTATTTTAGTTGTTTATATACATATACCTTTTTATGGGGCAAACTAACCCTGTTTGCTTTAAGATAGTGATAAAAAAAAAGCTCAAACTAAAAAGATATAAAAATCATGCAAACCCATGTTTGGAAAATAGAAAATAGAGTTATTTTCAGTAAAGGATAAGTGTAGATATAAATTCCTTTTTGGAGGGATTCCACAGGTTAGCCATATAGTAAATATCAGTAATACCTTCTTTAACATATGTTCTTGTTTGATATTTGTTAGTTTATGGTGCCCAGAGCACTCGAGAACCAACACAAAATTTTCTTCTGTGCAGCAGTTGAACAGGTAGGCAAAGTTTGTGATGGGCTAAAGATCTTTCTCCATTCTACCATTCGTGAAACAGCCTCTGTTCACCAAGAATGAGTGTGGAGGGGGGGGGGGGGGGGTAGCTGAGGATAATGAATTGATGCATGGATTCCAAACGCTTTTAGGCACCACAGGCCAGCAGCCCTCATACAAAAATTAAAAAAAAATGGCATTTAGCGATTTAGGATTTGTTGTGTCCCATGTGATTTGTTTGATCACATGGGACACAAACTTGTTCAAGATAAAATTCTAAGAACTTTACCCTTAAAAACTACAACAAAGGCACTTGATAAATGTTTACTAATGGCAATCTACACACAGACCACCCCCCCCCCCCCCCACCAAAGAAAAATATTCCCACTGTGGTCAATTATGGGCGGATGAACCCATCTTCATTTATTTACCTTTGTTTTTTACCTACCTTGGATGTTATATACACTTTTTACCCCCTGATCCATCTATCTGGATATGGCTCTATGGTTCTTACTGGCATATTTTTATCTTCTTTCACTACCTTCACAACAAATTTACCCTCACTGGCTACCTTTACTTGCTTCACACCATCATTACTCCATATGACAGTTCTTCATAGTATACCCTTTTTCCACAGACTCTTTTGGAAGCCCATTCTGTGCTACCACATACACTATATGGAAAATCCAATTCTTGGGGACCTTGTGTTTGGGCATTCACCCCATGCATAGTTTAGCTTCTTCAGCTCCCGTGACAGACGACCTATCCCAGCGGTTCCTTTTAAGTGCGGTATCACAAACCCCTGTTTTATAGTCCCATGAAAGTAATCAGACCAAATATTTTCCATCCCCTTTCCCTTGATGCTGGAGTTCTTATCAGAACTTATCGGTATCTACTGTATATATATTTTATTACAGACTAATGGATGCATCCGATCTTGATGAAGTGTGTTAACATGAAGCACGTTGAGCTCTAATAGAATGCACCTACTTTTAGGCAATCATCACTGTATCTATGTATTATGTTTCTTACTACTCGTTTCCTTACACAGAGTAATCACTCCATACATTGGTAACTGGAATGTGCTGCTATTTCATTTTTAAGGTTGTATATATGAACTATTTGGATTATGTATTTGTATTTTCCAATTTTATGTGTTCATGAACTGTACTTTACTCAACATTCACACATATGTAGTGGCTTTTAATGTATTCCTTACTGAGTGTGATTCTATACCCTCTTTATGTTATTAAACTCATTAAGTCACCATGTTTGTATTACCTTGTTCAATTGCCATTTGCCTCACACAAAGTCTCAACTTCCTTTTCATGTTTCATTTCCTTTATTTACTGTAACTCTGGGCCTGCCTTCTGGAACATGTGACAGGGCACATCATCTGAAGGGGAAGGCAGTGTTGATGTAGTCTTCCCAGGACGCATCTGTGAGGCAAAGCATCAATGCCTCACTCAACCAGGAAGTGACAAAACAGTAAATGTAAGGAGAATAAAACATTTTTTATTTTCTACTAATCAATGTAGAATAATTCCATATCAGCATGCAGAACTGTTTGTATGTTATTTGTTGTTACACAGGAGAAAGGTTTGCTTTATTTGGTTCTGAAAAGATCTTGCTTTACGTACAACTGCGTGTCTTATATACCAGTTTGACAGGCATGATAAGTGTTGTGTTTTAAAGTCCTCTAAAAACACCACTACGTCATTAGTAGGAGTGCACTAGCTCAACAACAGTATAAAGTAAAATTATTTTAAAATTAAGATTCTGAAACTATATAAATGATAGTTGCTTCTTGTGTATAATACAATTGGATTTTATAAGTTTTTCTCTCCTAAGCCAATGGTCAGCTGTCCTATGTGCCCCCCAATTTTATAAATACTCCTTCACCATAAAGCGGAGGTCCCACCAGCACATCAAAAATTAAAAGCCAGCAGCTGCACATACTACGGCTGTTGACTCTTAATAAGCCTTACGGCTTCACACTGGGAACCTTACTGCGCATGTGCAAGGCTCCGCTCCTCTCTCCTACTGGCTGGGCGGCCGTGGAAGGAGGAGGAGGGAGCCCGGGGCGGTGGCGTCAATACCCATGGCTGAGGCTCCCGGAAGTGGGAACAGGATACCTGTGAAAGACAGGCATCCTGTCCCCCGAAAGGTGCCATATGTCATCCACTTTTGCCATCCACTTTTGAATGGAACTCTGCTTTAATTATACTCAAATTTTGTTAAGAAAAAAAGCAATCCCCTCTGGGCTATCTATGTACATTGTTTAGATTTTACCAATATGTGTGTACCTTTTCTTTTCTTTATGACAAAATAGTTGTTTTTTTCCCTATGTCTTTTTGCAGACTGATTCCTGAATGGGAGGGTGGAACTTCATTATAACCACCTGAGAAAATCAGTGTTTGAATTAGGGTAGTTGCAGTCTCTGTATCCATTTATAAAGCCCCATACACACGGTCGGACTTTTTCATCAATTTGGTCCGATCGGACAAGGTTGTTGAAAAATCAGACCGTGTGTATGCACCATCGGACAGTGTTCGTCGGTTTGTCCGTCGGACAAAGTCTTATCTCCTGCTGGAAAGATTTCCCGTCAACCCGGTCCGATCACACCAAATCCGAGCGTGTGTACGCTTGTCCGACGGACAAAGTGCTACGCATGCTCAGAAGAAATTCTGTGACGGAAGCGCTCGGTCAGGTAAAACTACCTTTCCTAATCGACACAGCACATTCGTCACGCTGCAATGTTAAAATGTCTTTAATGCAGCGCATTCTCTTTTTTTCTTTACAATGCAACAAGAATGACATGTTTTAGCTGCTCCTATTCACCCGCACTTCTCACAAACTTACTTCTTTATTACTTTGCAGCATTTATACACTACATGTTTATTTTTACTCTGAACGGAAAAGAATCTTTGTTATTTTTTTACCATGATTTGTTTTTTTTTTTTTTTTTTTTTTTGGGGAATACATATTTGAATGTTTTTTTTTTTTTTTTTTTGGAGGGGGGTTGTGTGTCTCAAATTACCAAAAACACATTATTTACATTTGTATTTCTTGCTTAAATTTACTAGGAGGTTGTTTGTTGTTGTTGCCCCTTGTTAATTCTACTTTAGGATTAGTGAAATGTACCAGCCTACTCAAAGAAAAACTGTCATTGTAGCAAAGTAAAACACAATAGTCAATGATTATTTCAAATCAAAAAAACCTTTATTTAGGTCACACCAACAAACCAAAGAGGAACGCAGCCATGGTGAAACTTGGGGAATTTGCAAAGTCTTGGCCCCCCACGGCAACCATCATTGTCCAAGCGTAGAAAATTGGGGGCCTGAGGAGTACGTATATTAAGGGGAGTGCAATCTGGTCGTGAAGTCCAAAGTATCCGGAACTGCAGCAGATGCCATCTAGGTCCCCAGGCTCTGGTACTACAAGAGGCTCCATCTTCTCTCACACCAGACTGATTGCAGGTCGTCACTCTCAGGTCTTCCTTCCACGCTTCCTTCCACGCTGTGGCTGTCGTGCTGGTGGGGTGGCAGAAGGAGGAGGAGGAGGAGGAGGAGGCGGAGCATGGTAACTATGGCAAACATGTGTGCCTGGGGTCATCTCCCCAGCCCTACCCTTATTTAGGACATGGAGGATGAGCCCCTCACACATGTTGCATTGCCCCACCTCCATACCCATCATTTTTGTGACAACCACCGAGCCAAAGGTCTCCTCGTCGGCGGGTGTGGCATGTAGGGAGTCTGAAGCCTCTCTGATCATCCGGAGCGCTGACTGTGCCGCATAACCCCCCCTTCTCGCCCTTCTGTACGGAAGGCGGAGGAGAGGGATTTGGGAGTCAGTCAGGCTCCGAGGCCTAGCCCCCTCTTGGCTGCCACTACCCAGCTGGTGGCTGCCACTAACCCCTGCCTCCTCCTGACTGCCACCTTCCACAGCCACCTCCTGGCTGAGGTCTTCCTGTGTAGGAAAAAGGGACATAGTTTCAGTTATTTGTTCATCAAACACACACAATTCTCATCTAGTGACTGGTGCAAAATGTTTACAAATAGAAAACCATACAATTCTCAGCCCAGCAGTTTAGATTCTGGCCCCAAATGTCTCCCACACCACTGTCTGTTGATATGTCAAACACGTTAGGAACTAAGCAATTGGCGATCCTGAATTAAGTGAACATCATTCATTATTCCCATAAATGGTAACAAAACTACTATACCTGGAACAAGCTGGGCTCCTCCACCTCTTCCATACTGGAAGGCCCAGGTTGCTCCTCGGAAGCCTCATCAGGGGTGGGCTGTGCGCAAGGAAGCGTGGAAGGAGGAGTTGAGGTTGGCTCCGTGACATCAGCCTGGTCCTTCAGAAAATGGAGACTCTGATAGTACCAGAGCTTGGGGACATAGACCTCATCTGCTGAAGTTGCAGTTTCCTCAGACTTCACGACCTTCTTCCTCTCCCTGATATACGCACTCCTCAGGCTGCCAATTTTCTTTCTAATATCATCAACAGTTGCCGTGGGGAACCTTGGCTTGACAAATTCCACAAGTTCCTCCAGGGCTGCGTGCCTCTTTGGTTTGTTGGTGTAATGTGGGTGTATACCCTGCCACAATATGGGAAAATCCCTGTATTTGGCAATGAAGAGGGGGAGAAAACTCATGTCGTTGAATCCCTTCATATCAATCTCTGCAAGACACAACAACACACCAAACCCTATAAATTATGTCAGGCTAAACTCTCCTAATCTTCTCCATAAAGAAGCCTCAAGTTCAAATCAGTCTAGGCTAGTTATGTACCAACGTTAAATTGTACCTTCGTTTGTAGCGATCGTCTCGTGTGAGTTTTCTCTCCCCTCGTCTCCCAGATCGTGGCTACGACACAGGCGTGTGACGTTTTATATACACTGCGCATGCTTCAAACTCCGCCCGCCCCTGACGATCTTTCTCGTCTATTCCCCACCCCTTCTCTTTACGGCGTAGTGGGGAGAGCACATGGCGGGGACACAGCAGGTGCGCCACAAATATCCCACCAACGAGGAGGAGGACGAGGAAAGTCCGGAGGCAGAAACGTCCCGATCCCGGAACCTGAAATTCAAGGCCTCCAATATGTCATTTGGAGAAATGTTGGAGATGGTGGACATATTAAAGAGGAGCGACTATGATGGGAAGTATGGGCCTTACCTCAACCCCAATGTCCGCAAGGCCAAGATCATGTCTAAAGTTGTGAGAAGGCTGTACAATAATTTTGGGGTACAACGATCCAAGGAGCAACTCAGGAAACGCTGGTCAGACCTGAAACTGAGGGAGGCCGATCAGTACAGAAAGATCAAGAGAATTCTTCAAAAAAGTAAGTAGTTGTGTTTTGTGTTTGATTTCTTGCTTGCATACTGCTCCATTGTGTTTTGATTTTTACCAAGTTGTACATTCCAAAATGGCCACTTTCAGGTTCGTCTGTGCATTCGATCGTACTCAGCCTCGATCTTTCTGCCACTGTCATGGTCGTGTGTGTGTGCATTCGATCGTACGCAACCTCGATCGTTCGGCCACTTATAATACGATGTTTGGTGTTTTTTTGGGGAAAGGAAGTTTGTTCTCACTAGAAATGTCATCAAGAATGTAAAGCCAATTTATTCAATGTAAAGGAGAGGTCACTCAGTAGCTGTTTACCCATCTGGACTCTAGAGCACTAGTGCTGGGACACCCAAACCCCCTTTTTATTATGCTTTTCCACACATGTGCTCCAGTGGATACTAGAGGGGGGTCTCCATCACACAAACTTCTACCAAAAAGCTAGTCAGTTTAGCACCTTTACAAAGTGACTTCATTCATGTAGTTGACATTTGTAACTGGCCAAACTAAAATAGTGTCCGTCACTTTCAAGCAATGTTTGTCATTTCCTATTTCTGCCCTCAATAGCTTGTGTTGCTAAATCTTCCTTTTGGACATTCTCATAGGGGAGCGAAAACTTGGGCCGTCTGAGGAAACCCCCAAACCAACACCTACCAAAAAAGGGGAAAGAGCAGAAGCAGAGGAGGAGGAGGAGGAGGAAGGAGAGATCATCGAACTTGGAGAAATTGTCACCACAACAGGTGAGTGTGGGAGAACACAGCTACTGGTAAGCTAATCCATGTATGGCTGCCTCATTTCCAACACCCCATTTTTGTTTGTTTGTGGTTTTTAGGTGACGTGGATGTTGTGGAAGAAAAATCGCACTTTACCACAGAGAGTGCCCACGTACTCATCGGAGAGATAATGGTCTGCAATAGAGATCTAGATTACATAAAGCAAAACATCAATGATGTTCAACAAAAATTGAAGAACATCATTGATATTTTAGGAAAAATATGAAAACGCACCAAGTAATTAACACACATTTGTGCCAGCTTCAGAACACATTTTCAACTTAAAAACTGTCTGAAATTTGGAACATGCACACATTGTGTCCACATGTGCTAGCTCCCACCATGGTGGATGAATGGCAATGTTTTTTTGGGGGTGCAAACACTTTACGAACTACGAAAGTGGTTGTGGTGAAGGGGTTGCACCCCCAAAAAACGTCCATTCATCCCCATGATGGAAAATGGCACTTTTGAAGCTTCTAGGCATGTGTTTTACCATCTAATGACCATTTTCAGTCCCAAATTGTGTGCATGTTCCAAATTTCCACTTTTCGGGGGTGACCCCCCCATGTGATGAAGGCAAGATCAAACACACTTTGAACATATAGTCATGTCTGATCTTGTCTTCACTTTACAAAGTTGAACTTTCCAAGTTCCTAGGTTCTGTTTTGCTCCATGCCTGGTTTTACCAATTGCGGAATGTTTGTAAACAATGTTGTAAATAACCAAGATGTTGTCAGTTTTGGCGTGAAGATTGTAAACGCACTTGGGAATGTTTTCCTAGTAAACTTTTATTTTTCTAAATGTGTGGCTTCCTTATTTAAAAAACACAATGCATTATGTATGTAAAATGAAAAGGATATGGGGGGCAATGGGTGTTATTTACTAAAGGCAAATCCACTTTGCACTCCAATTTTCTTTCCCGGGGAACTTTTTCAATGCACTTGTAGAGCATAGCGGATTTGACTTATGTAAATGACACCCACAGTGCTTTGTACGAAAACACGGAGCACAGCATTTTGGAGAATACACACATGTCAGACCTGGTGATGAAAAGGAGTATTTTGGGTGTCAGTTATGCAGTACAAACCTTCTCTAGACCAAAGATTAGGTAGCAAACACACAACATGAGAATAATCTTTTTGGGAAGAAGAGACTGTTACCTCCTTTTGCCCAGAAAGTGCATTCCCACTGTCGAAGGCAAAGGGAAAAAATGTCAAAGTAAAATAAGCTAAAAAGAAGACTGAAATGACATGAAATCATAGGTTGGTTAAAATATCAGATTTATTAAAAAATGCCTCTCACACATCGTCAGGCAGAGCAATGGCCCCCCTACCCACAAAGTACTGCATATATTGGTCCCGGACCACACGGGCATTTAGAGGGGGCAAGCCTGGACGTGCCACTCGAAGGGCTGTGAGTTCGGCATTTGGAGGGCCCTCCACATCTGGGCCAACGGGCACCACATAGTTCCTGTTATGTCTTTTGAGGAAGTTGTGCAATATGCAACAGGCAAGAACTATGTGGTTCAGTTTGTATTCCGCCAAGTTAAATGCCGTCAGGAACAGGCGGAAGCGGCTGGCCAGGATGCCAAAAGCGTTCTCCACAACTCTTCTGGCTCTGGACAGCCTGTAGTTGAAGACCCTCTGGTCCGGGGTGAGGGTCCTCATCGGGAACGGCCTCATCACATGGGGAGTCAACGCAAACGCTTCATCTGCGACAAAGACGAAGGGGAGTCCTTCGGCATTCTCCTCTGGAGGTGGCAAGCACAGACTGCCACTTTGGAGACGCCAGTAGAACTCCGTGTGCGTAATGGCCCCACCATCCGATATCCGGCCGTTCATCCCCACGTCCACATACATAAACTCGTATGTTGCCGACACCACCGCCAACATCACTACACTATTAAACCCTTTATAATTATAATAGTAGGACCCCGAGTTGGGCGGTGGGACGATGCGGACGTGTTTCCCATCAATTGCCCCTCCGCAGTTAGGAAAGTCCCAACGGCTGGCAAAGTGGGAGGCCACAGTCTGCCATTCCTGTGGCGTGGAAGGGAACTGTGGAGTGAAACAAGAAAAAAAAAAAATAGTCACTTTGCACCTAAACATTGCAAGCAGATTAGACAATCAACATCTTGGAACAAGAGCATTGTCTAAAATTGGAGGCTGGAAAGTATTTGCACAGAAAAGTAGAGGCTCCCCTTCACAGATTACTCACCCCCCCATCAATCCCCCCACTTCTGATGGGCCATTGGCAATAACTAGGGGTTTTGGGGGGGGGGGGGGGGGGTGGGGGACAGCTAACCCTATGCACTTCATTGATTGGCAAATGGCTCAATAATGTGGGCTAGTTTGGCCAGACCCTCTGTACTTAACACTATTGGCAGGCCACAGGAAACAACAAATAACATTTCACCCCCCCCCCCCCCCCCAAAAAAGGCAGGCACAGTGTGACATTATTAAATTACCAAGCAAGCTAATAGGAGGGAAAGAAGACAAAAAAATAGGAAATGGAATGTATGGAGGCAGTCCCTTGCACTACATGCTTTGCTGAATTCATCCCTAAAGATGCGCACTATAAAGAGGTAGGTATATAGTGTGTATGGACCTTGGGAAAGCCAGCAGATAAAGGATTGGTACCATCTGACAGAGCAGTTGGGGGGAGGGGGTTCCTAATGAGTTTGCCCCCCCCCCCCCACCAAAAGAACAAAAAAAGGGGGCTCTACATGAAGTAAACCACACAGCAAACATTTGTGCATATTTTAGGGGGTGTTTTGGGGCAAACAATACTATGCAGCAGACAAAAGACATTGCTTAAGTGACTAGGCCATAGGTGTCTATTGGGGCAGAAGAGCATGCTGGTGAGGTAAGTGAAGGGAAAAATGCATGAAGGAGAAAAGGGGCACAGCATATTAGAACATATTGCAATCATGGTAATTAGGGAAAAATTAAATCAAAAATCAAAAAAAAAAAAAAAATCAAATCATTAAATCAAAAATACAAGTCATTAGCAAACAGAGCATACATAGAAGGGAATAGTAAAGTAGAAATGTTACCTTAATATAGTCCTCCTGCAGGACCTGAATGATGGCAGAACAGGTCTCTGGAATAATGATTCCCAGGGCCTGGGGAGAGATACCTGAAGAGAACTTCAAATCCTGAAGACTTCTCCCTGTCGCCAAGTACCTCAACGTGGCAACAAGCCTCTGCTCCGGAGTAATGGCTTGTCTCATGCAGGTATCCTGCCGGCTGATAAAGGGGGTCAGCAAAGCCAAAAGACGGTGAAAATCGGGGTCCGTCATCCTGAGAAAGTTCCTGAAATCATCAGGATTATTCTCCCGGATCTCACGAAGCAAAGGCATGTGCGAGAACTGGTCACGCTGAAGCAACCAATTCTTGGTCCACATACTCCTCGTCACTCTGTTCATGGACGGGTCTTGGGTCAAAGCTAAAAGCCCGACACCAATTCCGCGTACAGCACGAACTCGGCGACGAGTACGCACGGGAAACATCGCTCAGAAGGTCACAAAAGGTCGGCTGGTCAGAACGGACAAACAGAAAGCACCGATAAACAGCAAGGCCTGAAAGAACGAAGTGAATAGCAGCAACGAGCAGACAATAAGCAGTGCAAATCAAAGCGTCCTATATCAAGATATAGGCCGCAATGACCAACAAATGCGAACTGACTACACGCACTAATAAACAGATACGCACGACAAGCACAAACTGAAGAGCAGTAACGATCTGAGTCAGAAAACTGAGAAGCGCGAATCTTAAGTCACCAAACTTCCACTAACTCTCGATAAACACGGGATCAGCAGAAGGAGCCCAACGGGTGCCTGACGTGGTGCTGAACTTCCCTTTTGTAATCTCGTGGACGACGACTTACGTCACGACGTTCTTCCGGACCGGATATTCCGACAACGTAGTCCGACCGTGTGTACGCAACGCCAACATCGGACAAAGTACGTCGGACAAAGTCCGACTGACCTGGTCCGCGGATTGTCCGAGCGTGTGTATGGGGCTTTATGATTCTGCCAACAGCTTTTCCTGAGATGGTGACATGCTGTCAACCGCCTTACTTTAGACTGGAAACAGTAATGAGCATTCAAAAGCTAGAGCTTGGTTTTCAGCACAGTATGAGTAGAATGTTCTGAAGTGGTGGGGGCTGCCAAAGACTTAAGAACATTGCAGGGTGGTATGGATGTCTGAATATTGTAGCTTGCCAGTATGTGGAAACATGCAACCCTGATGGCCCTTCTGCTCTAGATTATAGTCTATATGGCCTTCTCAAATGCAGCATATTCTCAACTTTCCTAAAGTCCCTTTCTATCAATGTAATAACTTCAAACAAAACTAAAGATTAAAAAGACTCTGCGTGGACAGTGATCTCTGCAGGGGTGAGGGTGGGCAAATGTTGGAACACGTTTTCCTTCTTAAAGTGCACCTATGTCTAGATGCCTAGACTAAAGACATTAAAGTATTTACATATTCCTAACAAGAAGGAAAAAAATATATTAGAAACCAGCAATCCCTGACCTTTTTAGATGCCTGTAATGTGAAGTAATTAATTCTCATAGATCCCCAAAGGATATAACAAAGACTCTGTAGTCAAGTTTAAGTCAGTTTACAACAGCTCGGGAACACCTACTGGTTGTTTACATTAAAGGGCAAGCAGGCTGCCAAGATTTGTCTCTCTATAATAAAAAAGCTAAGTATTCTGTACCTATGGTGTGAACTTTGAAAATGAATTGCTCCACAAGAGGTAAATGAGGGCTTGTTTAATCACTTGCTGACCAGCTCACGAAGATATACTGCAGCAGGTTGGCTCTCCTGCGCAAACCAATGTACCTTACTTCGGTTCGTGCAAGAAGGATAACAGGCGCCCGCAGCAGGAGCATGCCCGCGGGTCCATCGGACTCGATGTGATGTGTGGTGAGGAGAGGCAGAACGGGGAACTGCCTATGTGCCTATGTAAACAAGGCGATTCCTCATTCTACCAGATGACATGACAGAGATCTACTGTTCCCAGTGATCGGGAACAGTGATCTCTGTCATGTTCCAGTAAGCCCATCCCCCTACAGTTAGAACACACTGAGGGAACACACTCAACCCCTTGATCGCCCCCTAGTGTTAACCCCTTCCCTGCCAGTGTAATTTTTACATTGATCAGTGCATTTTTATAGCACTGATCAATGTAATAATGTCACTGATCCCCCAAAAATGTAATTTGGGGTCAGATTTGTCCGCCACAATGTCGCAGTCCTGCTAAATTACCTGCCATTACCAGTAAAAACAATTAAAAAAAATACAAGTCCATAAATCTATCCCGTAGTTTGTAGATGCGCTAACTTTTGCGCAAAACAATCAATATACGCCTATTGCGATTTATTTATTGCCTAAACCGATGAATATATATATATATTTTTTTTTTCATAAACAGTTTTTATTTAGATTACAAATAACAGTGCATACAGTGAAGGCATGACAACAAATTGCGCAGATTTCCAAGGCATATAGATACATTATTGTTTACAAATGATTATCAAGCCCTGTAATTTTCTAATCCCGCAATATGTAACTAACGGGATACATTAATAGAATCGTGTAAGGTGGCCTAAGGAGCTGGTTCTTACAAGGAGGAAGTATAGTAGGAATGTGAAAAGTGAGGAGAGAGAGAGAGGGGAGAAAAGAGAAGGCGAGGGGGAAGGGGGAAGAAAAAAAAGGGGGAAAAAACACACAGGGGGCAAGTCGGGGGGATTGATTGTGGGGGGAGAGCAGTATACAGAGTATAGGGACATATCAGTCTCCAGCAATACTCTATGTCTCTGATTAACTTTCTTTTATCTCCAATTGCTAAAAAAGTAACAGTTTGATTTCAGGAGCCATATGTTTGAAAGCGCTGAGTTGTTTAGAAATGAGCCTAACAGGCCCATGTGTTTGTACATTTTTAGGTTCACTCTTGGGATATGTGGACTAGCTCTTCTATTTCCTCCACTCTGGAAATCCTAATGAACCATTCTCTAATCATTGGAGTGTGTGTGGATTGCCAATGTATCGGAATGCATAATCTCGCTGCATTTACCATGTGCATGGCCAGCGATTTATGATATTCTCTTTTAGTTAGAGATGTATGATGTAAGAGGTATTGTGACGGGGAGTAATCCAGGGTATACGTAGTGATATGTGTAATGAGTTCATGTACTTCCCTCCAGAATGGTTAAAGGGAATCGCAGTCCCACCAGATATGAAGCATGGTTCCTTTTGCTCTTCCACATCTCCAGCATGTATCTGGGATGGATGGGGAAAACTTGTGTATGCGTGATGGGGTCCTGTACCAGCGTGTTTCAATTTTGTAGCAATTTTCCTGGATGGCAACATTGAGGTATCCCTTGTGGGTAGATGTATGAATGAGGTCCCAATCTTCGTCAGAGAGAGCTATCTGGAGTTCGGTGTCACAGGCTATACATGCTAGAGTCTAGAGCATTTGAGGGGTCTTCTATGAGTATACAATATATACATGAAATCAAGTGTCTTTGTGGGGGAGATCGTGTGCATAAGGATTCAAAGGGTGTAAGTGGTCTCGTCCAGGTCTCCATCGTCACTTGGGAGGAGAGAAAATGTTGTATTTGCCTGTATGTCCAGAACAGGAAGGAATTGGAAGAAGACATAGAAACGAAGTTCTCATATGAACGAGGGGATCCATGTGAAAAAAATTGACTCTTGTCTTAAAAAGGAGTTGGAGGCTCCCGGTGTGAAAGTGGGGTTCCCCCTTAGCGGTCCCAGGACCGAGGAAAATGTTGTGTTTTTTAACGTTTGCTGAAAGGCCGCGAGGGAAGGCTGGGCAAGAGGGTGTTTCAGGGTCTCTTGGGACCAGTGATGAGGGGGTGTCCACAGTAAAGAATTGAGAGGAAGTTGTGCAAACGATTTTTCTAAGGTCACCCAGACTTTCCCGGTCTGGTGGATGTTCCAGTCCACAATTCGCATGAGGTGGCAGGCCAAATAATATTTGTGGAGATCTGGCAATCCAATGCCCCCTTTTGTCAGGGAAATACCAGGCCTGTTCGCCGGGTTCCAGGGTTGCGCACGCGCGGTAGAGCGGCGCAACGAATGTTACAGGTACGCCGGGTAACGGGTGCGCATGCGCGGGTCCGCGGCACTCGGGTATCTGACACAACCCAGCCAGTACGCCTCACCGCTGTGCGCGGCGCTGACAGAAAACGAGTGCGCATGCGCACTCGTCCGGGTATCCCACCTGACCATTTACCTGGCCTATAAAAGGCCTTCCCTGTTCGCTTTCAAATTGCTGGTTTGTTGTCTCTTCTGAGTCCTGTCTCCAGTCCAGTATCCTGTATCCTGTATCCTGTATCCTGTATCCCGCATCCTGTATCCTGTACCCTGCTTCTACCTGTGCCGACCCGGAATCCGTCTGACTACCGCTGCCGCTACTTACCTGTGTTTGAACCCCTGGCTTGCTTCCTGGATACTTCTACTGCCTGACTACCTGTGCTTGACCCTCGGCCTGTCTACTGGACCTTCTGTGAGTTACTTACCTGTGTTTGACCTCTGGCTTGCTTCCTGGATACTTCTACTGCCTGTTTACCGGTGCTTGACCCTCGGCCTGCCTACTGGACATTCTCTGAGTTACTTACCTGTGTTTGACCCCTGGCTTGCTTCTTGGATACCTCTACTGCCTGATTACCTGTGCTTGACCCTTGGCCTGCCTACTGGACATTCTCTGAGTTACTTAGCTGTGTTTGACCCCTGGCTTGCTTCTTGGATACCTCTACTGCCTGATTACCTGTGCTTGACCCCCGGCCTGCCTCCTGGACATTCTCTGAGTTACTTACCTGTGTTTGACCCCTGGCCTGCCTCTTGGATACTTCTACTGCCTGGTTGCCTGTGTTTGACCCTCGGCCTGCTTGCTGGACTATCTCCTGCTCCTTGTGCTGGACCCCCTGCTCAGTGTTCTGGACTTGCAGTTCCCTCATGCTCCCGAGGGTTCTCCTTCAGTATATGCTTTGGTACCTCTGCAACCTCTACCTGATCACAGCTCTGCCAGGTGTCTACTCCCAGTGCAGCTTCAGCCTCTCCTGGTCAACGTCGCTACTGCACACCACCTGCTACACTCCTGCTGGCAACCCGTGCATCTTTGAGCCCGGTGTCCTCTGTACCCACTCCAGAGGCATCGTGCGCTTAGTCGCAAGGGGAGCAGCTCTCAGCATATCGGCCCGGGTGAGTACCTCTGACAGTACAAACCAGCCAATGTCCGAGGCCGACAGAGCTGGTTCACCCCTTGAGGCCTTATGCCAGCAGGTGACAACCCTTACGTAGACTGTACAACGCCTCCAAGATGGATACTTTCAGATCGAAGGGCGTCTTCAGCACCTGACCTTGTCTCCAAACCAAGCGGACCAGTCACCCCCTGCAGCCAGCACCTCCACTCTTCTATCAACACCTGGAGGTGCTCTCCCTGCCTATGACGTGTCCCATCCTGATCCCAGGGTCCCCACACCAGAACGTTTTTCCGGGGACCGAAGGAAATTTCGCTCCTTTAAAAATTCTTGTTTGCTACACCTAGCACTACAACCCAGGACCTTCCAGTTGGAATCCACCAAAGTGGGTTTCATTATCTCTCTACTTTCAGATGACCCTCAATCCTGGGCACACCATTTGATGGAACAAAAGAGCCCACAGTTGAATTCTGTAGAGACTTTCTTTTCCGCTATGGCAGCACTCTACGAGGACTCCCAACGCACAGGTACGGCAAAATCTACCCTGCATACCCTATCCCAGGGGAGAAGACCTGTAGAGGACTATGTAGTGGATTTCCGCAAATGGGCAGCAGATACTGACTGGAACGAGTCAGCTCTAAAATACCAATTCCGTTTGGGGCTATCCGAGGTATTGAAGGATGAACTGGCTGGAGATCCCAAGCACTTTCACAGATCTCTGCCAACTTGTTATTAAACTTGACCGTCGATTACGGGAACGGCGGGCAGAGAGACTGCAGAGCCCTCGTCCCACCTGGACGATGCCCCGGTTCCCTCCGGCACCTGCTCCTTCTTGGAACTCTCGCTCTCCTCCTCATGGGGAACCTATGCAGCTGGGCCTGGCACGGTCCCCCCTATCTGCTGAAGAAAGGCTCCGTCGTCGTCAAGCCAATCTCTGCCTCTACTGCGGGGGCACGGGGCACTACCTACAGAAATGCCCCATAAGACCCAGTAAGTGCCCTTCTGGGTCCCTCTCGAGTTCGCACTCTGTTGGAATTCCACATTTTCATCTGACTGTTCCACTCTCCCTACAGGTAGCGGGAGAGTCTTTCCAGTTGGGAGCCATCCTTGACTCCGGAGCCTGCAGTTGCTTCATGGACCTGACCTTGGCACGACACCTAAACCTCCCTTTAACTACCAAGAAACAACCTCTTCAAATCCAGCTGGCTGATGGCTCTCCACCCTGCTCAGGACCGGTTACCCAGGAAACCGCTCCTATCCTGACCTGCACCAAATCAGGTCATCAGGAACTTTTACGTTTTGACATTATCCACTCTCCTATGTTCCCCATCATCCTGGGGTACCCCTGGCTACTGGCTCACAATCCTCGGATCGACTGGGTCAACAGGGAAGTGGAGTTCTCCTCTCCTTACTGCCTGCAGCACTGCCTTCCGGATCAACCCGCAGTACCTCTTTCTCATCTTGCCATGCAACCCAGTATCAAGGACCTGCAACACGTCCCAATACCCTACCGAGACTTCATGGACATTTTCGATGAAAGAAAGGCCGAAGTTCTTCCCCCTCATCGCTCATATGATTGTCCGATTGATCTCCTACCAGGGGCCGAGATCCCCTTCGGAAGGATTTTCCCCTTGTCCGAAACTGAGCTTGAAGCCCTACGGGTATATATTGACGAAAATCTTGCTAAAGGGTTCATCCAACCATCTTCTTCGCCAGCAGGGGCTGGGATTTTCTTTGTTGAAAAAAAAGACGGTTCCCTCAGACCCTGTGTGGATTACAGGGAACTCAATAAAATTACTATCAAGAACAGGTACCCACTCCCACTCATTCCCGAACTTTTTCAGCGGCTCAGGACTGCCAAGGTGTTTACCAAGCTCGATCTCCGTGGGGCCTACAACTTAGTTAGAATACGCTCTGGGGATGAGTGGAAGACGGCTTTTAGGTCCAGATTCGGCCATTTCGAGTACCTGGTCATGCCGTTTGGACTTTGTAATGCCCCAGCTACCTTCCAACACCTTGTCAATGACATTTTCCGTGAGTATCTGGATAACTTCCTCATTGTATATCTTGATGATATCTTGATTTTCTCCGATTCTCTAGAAGCCCACCGTCAACATGTCCGGAAAGTTCTTCTCATCCTCCGTAAACACGGGCTCTACGTCAAAGGAGAGAAATGCGAGTTCGAGACTGATACCATCCAGTTCCTGGGCTTTATCATAACCACCGGAGGAGTACTGATGGACCCCCAAAAGGTGAAGGCCATCCAGGATTGGCCTGCCCCCACAGACAAAAGGTCAGTCCATCGTTTTATCGGCTTTGCCAACTTTTATAGACGGTTCATTCAGGGGTTTTCTGCCATTGTGTCCCCAATCACCCAACTGACCCGTCAGCAAGTCAAGTTCCAGTGGACTCCCCAAGCGCAAGACGCTTTTGAGAAGCTCAAAGAACTTTTTTCTTCTGCACTAATCTTGCAGCACCCTGACCCTGAACTCCCTTACGTCCTAGAAGTGGACGCTTCAGACTCTGCTATGGGAGCGATCCTATCGCAGAGAAGTGGCCCAAAGGCCTTACTCCACCTGGTCGCCTTTGCCTCCCGAAAAATAAGTCCCCCTGAAAAGAATTACGATGTAGGCGACCGGGAATTACTTGCGATTAAATTCGCTCTCGAGGAATGGAGATACCTGCTAGAAGGAGCTTCCCAACCCATTCTCATCTTCACAGACCACCGCAACTTGGAGTACCTCAGGGCTGCAAAACGCCTTAGACCCAGACAGGCCCGCTGGGCCTTGTTCTTCTCCCGATTTAATTTCCACATCACTTACCGTCCTGGCTCCAAGAATGGCAAGGTGGATGCTTTATCCCGTATGTTTCTGGACACTGAATCCTCTAAAGAACCTGCTACCATCCTGTCCGCCCACAATTTCCTCCATGCCATTCAGCCTGACTTGACCACAGCCCTTAAACAGGCTTCCAACCAGTTCTCATCTCCCACATTACCCTTTCTTGAAAGAAAGCAGGATTTGCTCTGGGCCCATGCCCGAATCTTTGTTCCTCCTCCTGTCAGACTCCAAGTCCTGCAGACTCTTCATGATCACAAGATGTCCGGCCACTTTGGAGTACAGAAAACAGTGGACTTGGTAGGTCGATCTTACTGGTGGCCGGGCTGGAGAAAGGACTGTCAGGAATACGTTCTTTCTTGCAACACTTGTCAGAGGAACAAGGGGTCCAACACTAAGTCCTGGGGTCTGTTACGTCCACTATCTGTCCCGGAACGTCCATGGAAGGAGATTTCCATGGACTTCATTGTGGACTTACCCTCCTCAGATTCCTTTACCACAATTCTGGTTGTCATTGACCGTCTCTCAAAGATGGCTCACTTCCTGCCCATGAAAGGTACCTCCTCGGCTTCTGCTACCACTGACATCTTCATCAGAGAAATTATAAGGTTACACGGAGTTCCAGCTAACATCACCTCAGACCGGGGGGTACAGTTCACCTCCAGATTCTGGAGAGACCTCTGCAAATCCCTTGAAATCCGGACTTCCATGTCTTCAGCATATCACCCACAATCCAACGGTCAAACTGAACGCACTAATCAGACCCTCGAGCAATACCTGAGGTGTTTTTGTTCTTACTCCCAAGATGACTGGTCAGGCCTACTACCCTACGCGGAGTTTGCCTATAATAATTCTTTGCATTCTGCCATTAATCAAACGCCCTTCTGGGCAAACTACGGTTATCACCCTTCTTTTCTTCCAGATTCCATACCAGACGTCCCTACTCCGGCTGCACAGGACCTAGTCAAAAATATCCAAGACAACTTCCTCCGGATCCAACAGGCCATGAAGGAAGCACAGAAGGGTTATGAGGTACAGTACAACCGGGGCAGGAAGGAATGCCCGCCTTTCCAGATTGGTGAGAAAGTTTGGTTATCAACCGCTAATTTAAAACTCCCTTGTCCTTCTCGGAAATTGGGTCCCAGGTTCATCGGCCCCTTTGAGGTCAAGAGAGTGATCAACCCAGTAGCCTTTGAACTAGATCTCCCCAGTTCCTATAGGATTCATCCAGTTTTTCATGCCTCTTTGCTGAAGCCCGTAATTACCAATTCTTTCCCTGATAAGCAGACGCCACTTCCTCCTCCCATCACCATCCAAGGAGAGGAGGAATTCGAGGTTGAAAAGATTCTGGATCTCCGAAGAAGAAGAGGTCAGGTTCAATATCTTGTTAAATGGAAAGGGTATCCCCCAGAAGACTGCTCCTGGGAGCCATCTGAAAACATTCATGCCCCTCGCTTAATCCGAGAATATCATCAAAGACATCCTGAAGTGGGCATCCGGAGGCTGCCCTTAGGAGGGGGGCACTGTCAGGGAAATACCAGGCCTCTTCGCCGGGTTCCAGGGTTGCGCACGCGCGGTAGAGCGGCGCAACGAATGTTACAGGTACGCCGGGTAACGGGTGCGCATGCGCGGGTCCGCGGCACTCGGTGTCTGACACAACCCAGCCAGTACGCCTCACCGCTGTGCGCGGCGCTGACAGAAGACGAGTGCGCATGCGCACTCGTCCGGGTATCCCACCTGACCATTTACCTGGCCTATAAAAGGCCTTCCCTGTTCGCTTTCAAATTGCTGGTTTGTTGTCTCTTCTGAGTCCTGTCTCCAGTCCAGTATCCTGTATCCTGTATCCTGTATCCTGTATCCCGCATCCTGTATCCTGTACCCTGCATCTACCTGTGCCGACCCGGAATCCGTCTGACTACCGCTGCCGCTACTTACCTGTGTTTGAACCCCTGGCTTGCTTCCTGGATACTTCTACTGCCTGACTACCTGTGCTTGACCCTCGGCCTGTCTACTGGACCTTCTGTGAGTTACTTACCTGTGTTTGACCTCTGGCTTGCTTCCTGGATACTTCTACTGCCTGTTTACCTGTGCTTGACCCTCGGCCTGCCTACTGGACATTCTCTGAGTTACTTACCTGTGTTTGACCCCTGGCTTGCTTCTTGGATACCTCTACTGCCTGATTACCTGTGCTTGACCCTTGGCCTGCCTACTGGACATTCTCTGAGTTACTTACCTGTGTTTGACCCCTGGCTTGCTTCTTGGATACCTCTACTGCCTGATTACCTGTGCTTGACCCCCGGCCTGCCTCCCGGACATTCTCTGAGTTACTTACCTGTGTTTGACCCCTGGCCTGCCTCTTGGATACTTCTACTGCCTGGTTGCCTGTGTTTGACCCTCGGCCTGCTTGCTGGACTATCTCCTGCTTCTTGTGCTGGACCCCCTGCTCAGTGTTCTGGACTTGCAGTTCCCTCATGCTCCCGAGGGTTCTCCTTCAGTAAATGCTTTGGTACCTCTGCAACCTCTACCTGATCACAGCTCTGCCAGGTGTCTACTCCCAGTGCAGCTTCAGCCTCTCCTGGTCAACGTCGCTACTGCACACCACCTGCTACACTCCTGCTGGCAACCCGTGCATCTTTGAGCCCGGTGTCCTCTGTACCCACTCCAGAGGCATCGTGCGCTTAGTCGCAAGGGGAGCAGCTCTCAGCATATCGGCCCGGGTGAGTACCTCTGACAGGTTGCAGAACCAGCTCCCCCCTTCTTCCTTGGTCGAAGTTTCTCTTGCTATCTGCCTGGGCCTTGGACACAGCTTCCTGTAGTACCTGGTTGTTGCGTTTGAGGAACTCCACCGTCTCCTGAACTGCCGGAACTGGTAAAAAGGTTAAGTGGAAACCATAATTGGAAAAGAAGGGGGATTGGTTAGTGGTCGAGTGACTGGTATTATTATATGTGAATTCCGCTAGAGGCAGCAGGGAAACCCAATTGTCCTGTGAAAAAGAAGTAAAACATCTGATATATTGCTCGAGGGTTTGGTTGGTTCTCTCTGTCTGTCCATTAGTTTGCGGATGGTAGGCTGAGGAGAGAGCGAGCTCGATCTTCAAGATTTTACAAAGTGCTTTCCAGAAGCGTGAGGTAAATTGTACCACTCTGTCGGAGACTATGTTTGCAGGTACTCCGTGTAGTCTGATGATCTCCTTGATAAACACACGGGCCGTCTCCGCGGCAGATGGGGTTCCCTTCAAGGGCACGAAATGGGCCATTTTAGATAGGCGATCCACAACCACGAAAATGGCTGTGCACCCCTCAGAGCGAGGTAATTCGACTATAAAGTCCATAGAAATCATTTTCCAAGGTCTGTCCGGTACAGGTAAGGGTTTAAGCAGGCCCCAGGCTCGGTTCCTTGAAGTCTTGTTCCGTATGCAGACGGGGCAGGAACTGACGTATCTCCCACAAAACTCTTTTAAGTTGGGCCACGTTGTACAAGTTCAAGAGTTTTCCATACCCCAAAATGTCCTGCTAAGGGATGATCATGAAGCAGTGTCAGTACCTTAACTCGGATACTTTCAGGGACAAAGATTTGACTTCCCTTCCATAACAAGCCATCTCGTGATATCAAGGAGGTTCCTGAAGGCCTTGGAGAGTGGGTAGAAGCTTCTTTGATTAGAGATAAGAGATCTGTTTGTAGGAGTAAGAAGCTGTTTGTGGGCAAAATTGTGTCAGGAGCAGGTGAGTCCTTTGGGTTGTCATGCATGCGTGACAGTGCGTCTGGTTTGACGTTCTTTGATCCCGGACGATAAGTGATGTGGAAACAGAAGCGGGTGAAAAACAAGGCCCAGCGAGCTTGTCGGGGTCTCAAGCGTTTGGCAGATCTCAGATATTCTAAATTCTTATGGTCGGTATATATTAATACCGGGTGGGCCGCGCCCTCTAACAGATACCTCCACTCTTCCAAAGCGGTCTTGATGGCAAGAAGTTCCCGATCTCCCACATCGTAATTTCTCTCAGCTGGAGATAATTTTCGAGAGAAAAATCCTACAGGGTGTATCAAATCCTCCTTACCCTGTCTTTGAGAAATGACCGCTCCCACTGCTACTTCGGAGGCGTCAACTTCTAATAAAAAGGGCAAGGATGGGTTAGGATGACTGAGAATTGGAGCTGATGTAAAGAGTTTCTTAAGTCTCTCAAATGCCTCTTGAGCCTCTGTACTCCAATGAAACCTGACGTGTTGTTGGGTCAATCGTGTAATAGGTGCGATGATGGCAGAGAATCCCTTGATAAATTTCCTGTAAAAGTTTGCGAAACCAATGAAACGTTGTATACCTTTCTTATCTACGGGTGCAGGCCAGTCTAAAACAGCAGACACCTTTTGGGGATCCATCTTGATACCGGTTGCGGAGATTATCAAACCCAAAAACTGAATCTCTGGTTGCTCGAACTCACACTTTTCTGCTTTTGCGTACAATCCATGTAAGCGAAGACGGTCAAGGACTCTGCAGACGTGTTCCCGGTGCTGGCTGAGGGATTCAGAAAAAAAACAAAATATCATCCAAATAAACAATTACAAAAACATCTAAGAAGTCCCTGAATACATCGTTAATGAGATGTTGAAAAGTGGCAGGTGCGTTACATAGACCAAAGGGCATGACCAAGTATTCATAATGCCTGAACCGTGTTCGGAACGCCGTCTTCCACTCATGCCCAGCCCGGATGCGGACCAGATTGTATGCCCCTCTTAGATCGAGTTTCGTAAAAATAGTAGCAGACCTTAGTTTTTGGAATAGTTCAGGTATTAAGGGCAACGGGTAACGGTTCTTGACCGTGATCTTATTCAATTCCCGGTAATCCACACACGGGCGGAGAGTCTGATCCTTCTTAGTCACAAAAAATATTCCAGCACCAGCTGGAGAGGTAGATGGGCGAATGAATCCCTTTTCCAGGTTTTCGTTGATGTAAACCTTTAATGCTTCCTGTTCTTTTTCTGACAAGGGGAAAATGCGCCCAAAGGGAATTTCAGCCCCAGGTAAAAGTTCAATTGGGCAGTCATATGCCCGATGGGGCGGAAGAGAGTCTGCTCCCTTTTTACTGAAGACATCGAGGAACCCATGATATGGTTCGGGTACTGATTGGCGTAGGTTCTGATCAATGTCCATGCAAAATAAGGTGACAGATGATTGGGTAGACTTGTGTTGACAGTGTTCTTGGCAGTAGGGGGACAAGAACCTGATCTCTCTGGTAGTCCAATTGATGGAGGGATTATGGGCCTGAAGCCAGGGAATGCCCAGAATGATTGGGAACAACGGGGAAGAGATAACATCAAGGGTCAGAAGCTCCTTATGCTGGGAGGAAGTGATGGCAGGTAAGGGAAAAGTCTCTTGGGTCACCTGCCCGGAGCTGATGCGGGAGCCATCGGCCAAAAAGACTGAAAGTCGGTGGGTCTTATTCTGTAAGGGAATGTTGTGTTGGCTGGCGAAGGCAGAGTCAATGAAGCAACTGCATGCTCCAGAGTCAATAATTGCTTTAACTGGGATTGTCCTTCCGTGGAGCTGTAACGAGAGAGGAAGAGCAATGTGGGTGGTGTTAGCAGAAAGTGCTGAAAGACTGGCAGGAACAGAGAAAGAGCACTTACGCATCTTGACTGGGCAGTTGCGCACGTAGTGTCCTGTTGCTCCACAGTACAGGCAGAGGTTCAGTTGGTGGCGACGCGTGCGCTCTTCTAGGGTTAAGGTGGGTCGAATCAGTCCCAACTGCATAGGCTCGGAGGTGTCAGGTGCAGGGCGGGTCGGCTGGAAGTTGGGTGGCGGTAGGTAGCGGGCAGCAGGAATTGGAGCTTTAGCAGTCACCCAAGTAGGGCGATTATGTTGGAAGGACCGTTCAGTGCGACGTTCCCGAAGACGGCGATCAATCTGGATTGTTAGGGTGATTAAAGCCTCAAGAGTTTCAGGTATGCCTACCCGGGCCAGTTCATCTTTCAGTCCTTCTGATAGACCCATGCGGAACTGATGCCGTAGAGCTGCATCATTCCATTGAGTGTCTGCACTCCAGCGTCTAAAATCTGAGATGTAGTCTTCGGCCGCCCGGCGACCCTGCTGGAGCGTAGTTAAGGTGGCTTCTGCTGTGGCTACCCGTTCAGGATCTTCATAAAGCTGGGACATAGCTTCAAAGAAGGCCGTTAGTGACTGAATCAAAATAGAGTCCTCTTCAAGGAGTCGGTGTGCCCAGATCTGTGGTTCTCCTAACAGCAGGGAGATCACAAACCCCACTTTAGTGGCTTCAAGTGAGAAAGTCCGGGGTTGCAGGGCGAAATAAAGTTGACAAGCGCTGCGGAAGGCCCGGAATTTAGTTCGGTCCCCTGAAAACCTCTCAGGTATGGGGACCCTCGGTTCAGGTGGAAGCATGACGACCGAAGGAGAGGAAGCAGCCTGAGCAGGTGCGGTAACGGAAACAGGAGCCACGTGTACAGGGTTAATGATGTTCTGGACTTGACCCTCCAATCTGGTGTAACCGTCTTGTAAGGATGTTACGGCTTGGGTGAGGGCTGACAAGTGTGAGCAGATATCTGTCATGGGAGGGGTCTCTCCTGCAGGCTCAGTCATGGCTGTGTTGTACTGTTACGTACCTGGATGTTGAGCCTGACTTGTAGGAGGAGACCTCTCATACAGCGCTGGTTCACGTGCCACTGGAGATGGGGACAGTGGTCACGTGAGTACAGTGGGGTAGGAGTGCCTGGTTGGTAGAAGGAGGTGTTGGATCAACAGGGAAGTCCTCCAGCAGTGCCTGTATGCAGATGGCAGGGTGTAAGTCTGCAGCTGTAGGTGGTTGAAGCAGGATACAACAGAACCAGGCGGCAGGCGGATCAAACAAGTGGGAATCAGCAGAGCAAGGTCAGACAGTCCGGTTGGCAACAGCAGATCAATCAGATGATGGGAGCAGGCAATGGCAGAGTCGGTAGGCAGGCAGGAGTCGGTAACCAAAAGCAGATGCAACAAGGTCAGGCAGGCCGGGTCGGGTAGGAGAAGGCAGAGTAGTCCAAACAGAGCCGAGTCGGTAACGGGAGATCACAGGTTCAAGGTTCAGATCAGGTTTTCAGATGGCTGACAAAGCAGGAAGCTTCAAGACAACACAGCACTGGCTGAGTGTCACTGCTGGGCTTTTAAAGCCCGTTTTGGCGCCAATTGCGCTCCCGCGCATGCGCACATGCACGCGCGCGCCGCCGCGCATGCTAACGCGCACGCTAACGTGCACGCGCGCGCGCCCGCCGCGCACTTGTGTGCGCACGGAAGGCCCGGAAGTGCCTGGTAAGTCCTTGACAGATAGTTTGGCTGTAATCTGAATGCCTAGATAAGTAATGGCATTCTTGTTCCATAAGAATGGGAAGGAGTTCTGGCAGCTTTCCACCTCCTTTTTTGCGAGGGAAACATTCAGGGCGTGCGATTTAGCATAGTTAATTTTTATATAGGACAGGTTCCCAAATTTCTCTATGTCTGTCAGCAAGTTAGGTAAAGAGATATGTGGGGAAGTCAGGGACAAAAGGATATCATCTGCAAAAGCTGCAACCTTGTATTCCCTGTCTCGTATCTGAAGATCTTTAATGTTGGGGTTGCGTCGCAACCGATTGAGAAAAGGTTCCAGCATCAGAACAAAAATCAGGGGGGACAAGGGGCAGCCCTGTCGGGTTCCGTTGCCTATGGTGAAGGCGTTTGACAGGTGACCATTTACCCGCACACTCGCAGAAGGGGCAGGGTATGAAGCCAAAATATGGGACAACATGTGAGGCCGAAGGCCAATCGTCTTCAGGACCTTGTGCATGTAGTCCCAGGCCACTCTGTCAAACGCCTTCTCCTCATCAAGGGATAAGAAGAAGCCTTTTTCGAAGGGTTTTTGATATCGCAAGCCAGTATTTTTTTTTTTTTTTTGGATATGTATTATAGCAGAAAGTAAAGATAATATATATTTTTTTTAAATTGTTGGTCTTCATTTGTTTATAGCGCAAAAAATAAAAACAGCAGAGGTGATCAAATAACACCAAAAGAAAGCTTTATTTGTGGGTAAAAAAAGCAGTGCTGTATCGCAAAAAATAGCCTGGTCATTAAGGGGGCAAATCCTTCTGGGTCTAAAGTGGTTAAAGTTCTTTTACTGCTTGTTCAGAATATGTAAATTGATCATTTAGAATGATATTGATATACTTCTCTATTAATTTATTGTGCATCACTTAACCAATCGTTACAGGATAACAGCAGATGTAGTTTGGCAAAGTCTAATAGTAAAATAAAATAAAGTGTTATTAACCACTTGACGACCAGCCGCCATCATTATACTGAGGCAGGTCGGCAAGATCCTGTGAACCGTCGTAGCTATACATTGGTCCCTTTAAGCAGGATAGCAGGCGCGCCTGCTGCACAGCGGGGGGTGCAAATGCTCGTGACCGGCGGTCGAGATGACTGCCGGCCACAAGCGATCGTGGGCACGAGAGGCAGAATAGGGATGTGTGAGTGTTAAAACACACATCACAGTTCTGTGAGGAGAAAGAGATTGTGAATTCCTACGAGCTGGGAACTATGGTCTCTCATCTCCTATATTCAGTCCCATCCCCCACAGTTAGAACACAGTTAACCCCTTGATCGACCCCTAGTGTTAACCCCTTCCCTGCCAGTGACATTTATACAGTAAGCAGTGCATTTTTATAGCACTGATTGCTGTACAGTATAATTGTCAATGGACCCAAAAATATGTCAAAAGTGTCCGATTTGTCCGCCATAATGTCATAGTTTTTGATAAAAATTGCAGATCGCCGCCATTACTAGTAAAAAAATTTAATAAAAATGACATAAATCGATCCCCTTTTTTGTAGACGCTATAACTTTTGCGCAAACCAATCAATATACGCTTTTTGCAATTTTTATTACCAAAAAAAGGCCTAAACTGAGGAAAAAACATTATTTTTTAAAAAAAAATTGGGGCTATTTATTACAGCAAAAAGTACAAAATATTGTGTTTTTTTTTTTTTCAAAATTTACGCTCTTTTTTTATTTATAGCGCAAAAAATAAAAACCGCAGAGATGATTAAATACCACCAAAAGAAAGCTCTATTTGTGAAAAAAAAGGACATCAATTTTGTTTGGGTACAGCGTTGCACGACCGCACAATTGTCAGTTAAAGCAACGCAGTGCCGTATCGCAAAAAATGGTCTGGTCATTGAGCAGCCAATTCTTCCAGGGCTGAAGTGGTTAAACACTCAAAAGTAAAATGAATATAGTGCTGCAGACTTCACCCCTTATCATTTTTGCTCTGTGTCTTTCATCCCAAGGCGATGGATCCTTTTCATTCTCTCTGTCAAAATCCTCTGTTTATGCAGAGCTACAAAGCAAAAAAATTTACTGGGCATGGGCGTGGCCGGAAGTTGACCAAGATGGCCGCATATTAGCACTGCTCTGGGACTCGGCAGTGATCCAGGGCCTACAGTACAGGTGACGAGCACAAAAAAGCAGCAGTTCACCCTCACACTATTTTAACACAACCGGCAGTATATCCAAGCAGAGAAAGAAGTGATCTGCCCCACGCAAGTTAACTGAGTTTTATCCCCTGCCATTCAGGCCAAATTTCCAAGATGGGACAGGCAGACACCCTGACTCACAGTGTGGTGGGTGGCTGGCTCAAATGAGCATTCACACAACAGAGGGGGACAAGCTTACCCACCACCGCAAGCAGGCATCAGCTCCTTAGGTCCTCATCCTCCAACAGTCCAGTGAAGCCTAAGCCCGGGTGGAGGTGAGCCTGCCTCAGCTATCTATCTCAGGGGACACAGAGCTTCAGAACTCCATAGAAGCTTTCCCTGCTTCCAATCAGCTGGTGTTAGACACCACACTAAGGACATGTTGTTATCCGTACAGAGCTCTATCCACTCTGATAATTTAAACATGGTGCACCATTTTAAATCTGAAATTAAATATTTGGGTGAAAGGGTCACACACATTGAATCCAAGATGGGCACATTTTCCACATCATTTAATGGCTTAGTGGATGTCCACAGTGAAAAAGAGGATGCATTGGATTGGATAAAGGTTAAATTGGCAGACTTAGAGGATCTTTACAGAAGAAACAATATGAAAATTAGAGTTATCCCAGAATTAGTCCAGCCTGCAGCCTTAAAAGATTATTTTACACAACTCATAGTTGCCTTTCTGCCAGGTACCCCTGCAGAACTGGTAATCGATTGCATCTATTGGTTACCCAAACCATTACATCTGCCAGATACAACACCAAGAGATACAATCATTCAGATACACTTTTTCCATGTGAAGGAGAGGCTAATAAGGCCACAAGAAATACCACAACCTATCCTCAACCTTATACCAACCTATCCTTTTACGCTGACATATTCCAGATGCAAAAAACTTTCCACGATTACTAAACCTCTATGTAATCACCAGGTCACTTATAAATGGGGGCCCCCGGTGAAATTACTTACCATTGCAGCCATAGCCATAATGACTGGGATAACACCTATCCCCCTGATGAGATAACTATCTACAGTAAATAATCTATTCAGTTTCAGTTCTACCGACTCTGGCCCTAGCATAGCTGCATGAGTACAGTCCTTTTGCTGCATTACCCTAATATACAGTATAAGTCACGGTTTTGCACCACTCACACAGACTTACACTTTTTTCTTTTTTATTCGATACCTAACCTTCTATTATTCCTAAGACAATTGTTGTAGTATGTCTACAACTTACTGCAGGTCTTTATATATTGTAGTTTATCTTCCTAGCACTGACTATTAATATCTGCCAAGACACAGATCAAGAACTCCCCTAATCCTCTACCACTACAAAAGCGCAACCCACACAGGATTTCTTGACCATAAGTTCACTATTGATTTTAATTTAGACAGCCGCATCTGTGAAATCATTCCACTGATAGCATTTCTACCAGGGCTATTACAGCATACTCCAAACCCCTCTAGATATAATTATGCCTTTCAAGATCACTTCATTAAATGTTACGGGGTTACATAACCCAGGAAATGATACCCCCTCTGGTCTGAATCCCACAAGCTCCAAGGTGACATTATATGCCATTAGGAAACCCACCTTTGTCAAGTTAAAGCCCCACCAGTGGCTCATAAGCATTTTCCTGCTTGCTCATTGCAATCAAAGACACTGGGGTTTATTTACTAAAGGCAAATCCACTTTGCGCTACAAGTGCACATTAAGTGCACTTGTAAGTGCAGTCGCTGTAGATCGCTGTAGATCTGAGGGGAAGATCTGAAATGAGGGGAAGCTGCTGATTTTATCATCCAATCATGTGCAAGCAAAAATGCTGTTTTTTAATTTTCCTTGCATGCCCCCCTCAGATCTACAGCGACTGCACTTCCAAGTGCACTTGTAGTGCAAAGTGGATTTGCCTTTGATAAATAACACCCACTGTGTCTTTTAAGCCTAAAGACAATGTGGGGGTTATTTATGAAAGACAAATCCACTTTGCACTACAATTGCACTGCAAGTGCACTTGGAAGTGTAGTCTCTGTAAATCTGAGGGGTAGATCTGAAATGAGGGGAAGCTCTGCTGATTTTTATCATCCAATCATGTGCAAGCTAAAATGCTGTTTTTTATTTTCCTTGCATGCCCCCCTAGGATTTACAGCGACTGCACTTCCAAGTGCACTTGCAGGGCACTTATAGTGCAAAGTGGATTTGCCTTTCGTAAATAACCCTCTGTGTCTTTTAAGTCTATAAACATCACCACAGATGTACAAGGGTGCTACATCATTCTAGCCTGTGACATAAACAATGCGATGCATACTATCGTGAACATCTATGTCCTAATAAAAGACAAATCTCCTTTCTTCACAAAGTATGGAAGAAAATAATGAAACAGCAACAAAGGCATACTCTTATCTGTGGAGATTTTGACATCAAAGACCCTACATCGAAAAAGCCACATCTATCTACCTTGCCATCCTTTCTGCATTCAAATGATATGATATATGGAGGTGCCAACATTCCCTGGAAAGGGATTACACTTCCTTATCACAAACCCCACTGCACCTATTACAGAATAGACCTTCAAGATGTTTTCACCTCTGATATACACACCATCAGACCACACACCCATCTCGATCCAGATAGGAGAGAAAATCAGCAAGTCATCTATGTCCATGTGGCATAATGATCCCCAGATGGTGACTACTGCTTATAATGCTACTTATATATATGAGAACACCTAAGAGACTTTTTGGAACTCATTGGGCTTCATTCACAAAAGCAGATCGCATGCAGTATTTATGTGATCCTGAAAATGTCAATTCACTATTGCTTTATGCGGTATTTACCACATAAAGAAAAAAAGGCTAGGTAAATACTGCATAAAACAGAAGTAAAAGTAAATTCACAAGAGGAAAAAAATATACTTGCAGGGCGGCGCAGTGGTGTAGTGGTTAGCACTCTCACCTAGCAGTAAGAAGGGTCGCTGGTTCAAATCCCAACCACGACACTACCTGCCTGGAGTTTGTATGTTCTCCCTGTGCCTGTGTGGGTTTCCTCCGGGTACTCCGGTTTCCTCCCACAATCCAAAGACATGCAGGTAGGTTAATTGGCTTCTGTCCAAAAAATTGGCCCTAGTATATGAAAGGGGACTTCGGATTGTGGGCTCCTTGAGGGTAGGGACCGATGTGAGTGTGCAATGTACAGGGATAGGGACAATTGTAGACACTCACTCAGGTTGAACTGGATGGACTGGTGTCTTTATTCAACCTTACTAACTATGAAACTATGAAACTATAAATAAGTACTGGTCCCAGCATGAGATGTTTAAGGAACCGGCAGCCGCTGGCATCCTTAACAACCAAAAAACTGAATTGCCAGAAACTGAAAATTGAGAAAAAAAAAACACCCATCAGGTATGCCCAGATAAGGGTCAGGTATGGATTTTAAGAGGAACCCCAACACCAAAAAAAATCCAGTTTAAAAAAACAAATACCAGACCCTTATCTGAGCATGCAGTCCCGCTGACAGCTGATGACTCATTGGTTGTTAAAGGCGCTGTGGCAACCATGTTGTTTACTGGTTGTTAAGGGCACCAGGGCCACCCGCTCTTTAGCAACCAGCTATTTACAGTCTTTAAGGACAATGGTTTCCACAGGCTTTCACTACTAAAATACCACACAAGTTTATAAAATAGCGCATTAGTTTTTTTGTGAATGGCAAAAAAAATTAAAAACGCTGTGCAGTATCTTACCACATACCCAGATGTGGTAAGATATCGCTTTATGAATGGAGCCTACTATTTCTTCAGTCACTGACCCCTTTCTCTTGTGGTCCTCACACAAGGCCTACAGTCAAGGCATTTTAATTAAAATAAACTCACAGGTCAAACTTACAATGCTTCTGTGTTCTCTGGCACATTTCCAAATGAAATGCTCTCAGCTAACATCATAATGCTTCCAAAAATCAGGGAAGGAGCCGGTATCGCCCCAAAACTATCTCAAAAAGGATGGCACAGAGACTATTTTGCCTCAACTGATACTGTACATACAGACCAAGTAGGTTTCAGTTTGGGCAGACAGGCACCCAATGCCACCCATGAAATCGCTAACCTGTTATATTATACTGAATTCATGAAAACCCTAGCCTTGTCCTTAGCACTCAATGCAGAAAAAAACATTCAAAAGAATCCACTGGGAAAATCTACAGCAGACACTTCTGAAATTCTGATTTAAAGTGATTGTAAAGTCAATTTTATTTGTTTGTTTTTAAATAACAAACATTTTATACTTACTTGCTCTGTTGCTGTGTTTTTGCACAGAGCAGCCCAGATCCTCCTCTTCTTCGGTTCCTCTTCACTGCTCCTGGCCCCTCCCTCCTGTTGAGTCCCCCCACAGCAAGCAGCTTGCTATGGGGGCACCCGAGCCGAGCTGCAGCTCCATGTGTCCCCTTTATCTCCTGATTGTTTAACTGACTTAATTGACAGCAGTGGGAGCCAATGGCGCTGCTGCTGTGTCTTAGCCAATCAGAAGGGAGAGTCTGAAACAGATGAGGGACTCATGGACATCGCTGGACAGAGATGGTGCTCAGGTAAGCTGGGGCGGCTGCTACACACAAAAGGCTTTTTATCTTAATGCATAGAAATCTATACCTAGAAAAACTTCTGCCTTTACAACTCCTTTAATGGCAATATTTTGTCAGTTATTACGGCTTTATATACATGCCCGTCAGCTCAGGTTCTCATAGATGGAGTACTCTTAGACAGGTTTAACATCACCAATGGTACGAGGCAAGGGTGTCCTCTCTCCATTAATATTTACCCTTTTGATGGAACCTTTAACACAAAAAATATGCAACCACAATTCCATTTTGGGTATACATATTTCAGACAAGCAATACAAAATCATCCTATTCGCAGATGATATTATTATGATATTAACATTGACAAATCTGGCCTCTTCCTTGACAGCGGTTTATGAAGTTCTAACACTCTTTAATACTTGTTTGTATTATAAGGTTACTGAGTCAAAGTGGAATATTCTCAGTGTGGGTATACAGGAGTATACCAAACCTCTTCTGCATTCTAAATTCCCCTTTCGGTGGGTAACCTCATCAATGCCATATCTGGGTATCTCCCTAACCTCACCCACAACCAATTTATATGAGAGGGGAGAAGGAAGAGCAGCCCCATCCAAGTGCAGCAGTAAATCAGTTTATTACAAATGTAAAGAAAGCAACTCACTGTGTGACAGGTACATCAGCGCATGTAACAAGAAAGTGGTTCATCCGCTCTGGGGGAAGATGTAGTGCAGTGTTGGCGTATGCAGCCGCTGGTCCTGGTCACGTTGGGGCTCCCAGCGCTTCCTGGAAGCTCGGGAACACACAGGAAACGCTGATGACGTCAGGTCCGTGTCCAAGTGTGAACGGGCGGTGCGCGCATTCATCGTATGCATACTCCTTCTTTAGGCAATCGCGCTTCCTGGAACTGGGGGACACACAGGAATAGCTGCTGACATCACGACTGGGTCCAAGGGTGAGTTGGAAATGCATGTGTTCGGAGCACCAGGCAATCACCTCCTATAGCCTTGTCCCATTCCTGGCTTCATGCAAACAGGACCTCCAAAGAATCAGTAAACAATATATTTCTTGGGCAAGTAGAGTGGCGGCCTTTAAACATGTTAAAGTAGAACTACAGAAACTTTTTTTAATTTTGGATAGAGCAAGAAAGAGTTATAACGCCCGTCAGAAAAATGTTCCTGTCCCATAGCCAAAACAGGAAGTGAGAGGAAATCTTTATGAGCAGAGGGGTTGGCATGGATGACTGGAGAGGATATCTCAATGGCAGTAAAGAAACACCCACTGATAGGGGCAACCCTAAAGATAATTAAAAGAATTTTCAAAAAAACCAAGATATCAATGGATCCAAGTCCCATGTCACCCGTACTAGGTACTCCAGATTTTGGGCCTGGAATTACAGACCATAGATTCGCTGACCTAAGACAAAGAGGGATATGTAGGATTATACACTTCTCAAGGGATGGCAAATTAATGACACGAGAGGAGATAGAAAACGAATATATCTTAGAGTTGGATTACTTTAGGGTAATGCAGCTAGGATCCTATATCCTCTCTAAAAGCAGGAAGTATTCAGAAATTCGGAGGTTGTCGGGATATGAGCAGATATGTCTAGACGGTGAAAATTTGAGACACTCCCTATCACATTTTTATGAACTAATTATAGGACTAGAGGCCCCGGAAAATTTAGGCTTTATACAAGCCTGGGAAAGAGAACTGAAGGTCCTATTTTCCAAAACGCAGAAGGAAAAGATCTTGAAATCCGTTCATAAAACGTCAATAGCATGCAGATATCAGGAAGGGGGATATAAGATCCTTACCAGATGGTACAAAACTCCAAGTAGGTTACATGAAATATTCCCGCAGGTTTCAAATGTGTGCTGGCGATGTGGCGAATCGGAGGGTACGATGTTACACATTTTTTGGGAATGTGCAAAAATCAGAGAATTTTGGAAAATGGTAGAGGTAACAATAAGGGATGTTACAGGTGTGTCTCTTGGAGAAAACCCGGCAGCATTTTTATTGAATGACGTGCCGATGTCGGTTGAAAAATTTAAAAGATCTCTATTGAAGCATCTCCTCACAGCGGCAAAAGCCTGTATCCCGGCCATGTGGAGAAAGGAGACTCCACCTACAGGGGCACAGTGGTGGAATAGAGTTAGAGAAATCCAGCAAATGGAAAATCTGACTCTGGCAATGAAAGAACAAGAGGAGAAATACTGGGATACATGGGCACCCTATTTCTCATACAACGAGAGAGAGAAGGAGAACTAGACTGTAACCAGATGGGGGCGGGGGGGATGGATGGAGGGGGGGATGGATGGAGGGGGGGACGGGGGGGTGACAAGTGGAGAGGAGGGAGAGGACCAGTATATATGATTTTTTTTTTATTTTATTTTTTTTGGGTGGGTACAGTGGGGGGGGGGGGCGACTAAAGGTAAAGACTGAGGAAAAGAGGATGTTGTGAGAAGATTAGACGGTGTAAGGGTCAAATACTATGAGTTAAGAGCAAACGACTGTAAACAGAGGAAATGTCATACAGTAAAGATTAGTGTATATATGAAGTGTAATGTATAAAAAAAATGTAAAATAAAAAGTGAAAAAAAAGAATGCATAAAGCACAACAATTTTTGAGAATTTTAAAGCAGAAAGTAAATATACCCGGCCCCAATTTACAAATAAATAAAAAAATGTATCCATAGGAAGAAGGTGTATAAATAACAGACAGTTATAACTTGGGCGGTACAGTGGTGTAGTAGTTAGCGCTCTCACCTAGCAGTACGAAGGGTCACTGATTCAAATCCCAACCACAACACTACCTGCCTGGAGTTTGCATGTTCTCCCTGTGCCTGCGTGGGTTTCCTCCGGTTTCCTCTGGGTACTCTGGTTTCCTCCCACAATCCAAAGACATGCAGGTAGGTTAATTGGCCCTAGTATATGAATGGGGGCCTTGGATTGTGGGCTCCTTGAGGGTAGGGACCGACGTGAGTGTGCAATGTACAGGGATAGGGCCAAGTGTAGACACTCTTCAGGTTAAACTCGTGTCTTTATTCAACCTTACTAACTATGAAACTTACAGTCTAGACGTCTATCTTAGAAAAAAAAAAAATACACCATTGTAAAAACGATATATTTGATTTAAAAAACCTTCCTCTCCCAGGATATGCATTATTCTATACATAGATCTTCCGTCTGTAGGTTTGCTCGATCCATTGTTTAGTAATTTAATCTAAATCTAAAATGTAAATGTAATGTAAATCATTTAAGTAGTTTTCTATGTAATACCATGAACTGATCTATGCTACATATACCGTCTCAGATGTTGGCTGAATTACAGCAACATCTGATGTGTGAGCTAGCAATGCCTTATGAAAACCTTTATTCTCAATTGTTCCCAGCACTGTGGAATAAGACAGCTATAGGAATACATTTTCATATAATTATCACTGCCCGCACTTGACCTCCAGCTTGTAGGGTAGTAACGGAATTAATTAGATGGAGTGAAAAAAGTAAAAATATTCAAAGAATAGAGAATATTGTTAATATTTCTATGCTGGTAGTTGGAATGTTTTTCTCATGAGGATCAATGACTAGAAATGTTATAGTCTCATCTAAACTTCACACTAATAAAGCTGAAATATATAAAAAAGGTAAAACTGTTTAAACCCTCCCAGCTCTGCTAGTTATTTATCATACCTGTAGCCGTTGAAAGCATTTCCTCTCGCACCTTTGTTTAAAATTTTAAATGGTGCATAGAAGATAAGATTGGCGTGCATGTAAATCTACCAACATGGCAGAAGTTTTAAAAAAAAAACAACCATCTACTAATATATGTAAACTCTCTTCTCTTCTGAAAAATCCTGACAGCCCAGGGAACGCTATATGCAACTCTTAACTTTATATAGACTATCTCTTTTGGCACCTACTATTGGTCAGTAATGCCATCCATAACCCCAAGGAATGAAGAAGAGAAAGTTGTAAAAGGAAGAAAATATGGCAACATTTTGAATTTCTATACTAAGGTAAACATTTCTACAACAGAGCACCCCAGGTTTTGGAAACAATGTATACCCCTGCGCTACCAAATAAACTGCATCTAGTGACTTCCGTTATGTACCATCAGTAATGTGAATTTTAAAGAGAAGGAAAATGATTCCACAAAGACAATGATAAGCAATACTAATGAAAGTGCTGCACTGCTAATAATGTGACTAAATACTTTCAAAACAAATATATTGTGTAACTATAACATAGCATAGTAATACAAATAATACTTAATATATAATGCACCACCTATGGCAATACTACTGTATTTCAATCATAAAGTGAATATAGTCCATCATATAGGTATACTGTCCATTCCACAGAAAACTTCTTATAGTGTTTCAAACTTCAGTGATTAGGTGTACCATTCACCTTATATGTAATGGATATAGCAAGCCTTAATGGTAACAAAATTTGCTTCTTTTAGGCTCTCAGAACTCTCACCTCCAATAAGTAAAAGTTGAGCATATGATATTTGGACACTATAGTATCCCCATTCATCAGGTTAGGACCACATTTGCCTCCTGTCCACAGAGGTTTCTCTTATGATCAATCCACCATGTCTCACAGGAAGGTGGTGCAGCTCCTTTATAAAAGAGGTACAGCCAAAGCTTGTTTGCCTGTACTTCTCCTGTGGATCACAGGAGTGCAGTTTGTTCTGCACTCCTGTGAGCTGTTTTTCAGAAGACAGCGGGTTGAAGCCAGCTGTCCGCTGACATCACAGAGCCGGTCCAGGCTGAGGAAAAATCACGACCATATGGTCAGGATCCACTCAGATGCCTGGACCAGCACCTGGCTAAGCCTATAACAGGAATTCTACATGTCTCTGGAGTTAAATATTTTGCTTCTTTTTCAGGCTCAGGTGTACTTTCTCAAATTCTTTCTTGTATTTCTTTACTTTCATCTTGTTGAGATCTTGTAACACTCATTTTTTAAATAATGAATAACCGCACTTCATAATACAAGAAAGAATTGGAGAAAGTTGTACACCTGGACCTGGAAAAGAAGATATTGGAGAAAACATGTAGAATTCCTGTTATATATACAGTACCTAAAGTACATAAGAACAAAGAGAACCCACCCAGAAGACCCATTGTGAATGGTATAAATTCAGTGATAGTATGGGCGAATATATAGAAGGCTTCCTCCAACCAATGGTGCAGAAGACAATAGATTATTTAAGAGACATGAAATGTGTCTTACAATATACAGACAGAAAAAAATTCAGACATATTAACCACTGCAGACGTATTGTCTCTTTATCAAGCATCATCAAGCGTGTGAAGCTGCTAAATGGGCGATTCAAGAGCAGAATAGCATAAAATCTAGACAAAAAATACTTGATCAAATGCTTGCAATTTTGTTTGAAAAGTAGCTACTTTTGTTAGGATCTGATCAAGCACTTTATAAACAGAAGACCGGCGTAGCAATGGAAAACAAGTTTTCCCCAAGCGTAATTTGTTTATGGCCCAGTGGAAAGAAGAATTCATACAATATATCAGAAGCCCTCAGAATTAATTGTTTATAAAAGATTTATTGATGACATCATATGGAAAGGTACAGAAGAGAGCCTCCTTGAAGTTATGAACTTGAATGATGTAGGTATACATTTATCATGGGAGACCAGCAAAGAAAAAATGTACTTTTTGTATTTAGAAGTTACGATTGAAGAAAATAAGTTTGTCAACTAAAACACACTTCAAATATGGTTGATCGTAACAGCCTATTGGCAGTGAAAAGTTGTCATCACAGCCCCTGGATTTATAACATTCCGAAGGGCCAACTAATGCGACTTATATATAATTGCACAAGGGAGAGTGACTATATAGATCAGGCAAGATTGATTGGGAAAAGATTAATTGATAAAGAATGTAAGCATGGATTTATTAAGAAAAGATACAAGAACAACAAGCAGAGCTAATTCAAATAAGTGCACAAAGAGAACAGCAGTATGATCAAATACCTCAAATTTTGGAATATATTATGCAGTATAAAACAGGTGGAAAAAATCATACAGCACCATTGGCACATATTAAAGGCGGATAAACACTTCCAGACTATACTACCTGATAAACCAAAATTTGGTTATAAGAAAGCCCCAACAATGAAAGACAAGATTTGTAAAGAGTGTCACTGCTTGAATAAAAAAGGTAATTCTCTAATGACATAGGCTTCTACATACTATAACTCCCAATCCAATTATTCCACAAGACCTCTAGTGTTCAAAAGCCACACAGATTGGCCAACAGCGCGGGAAGAGTGCACCCAGTCAGAGATTTCATAACTTATAACACAGAAGGTGTTGTATATGTCTTAGAATGAAGGAAATTTAAAGAAATTCCATGTTCAACATAAAGACACTAAAAACAGCACACATACTGTCATAAATACATACTATATCTCCTAATCCATTTATTCCACAAAACCTCTAGTGTTAAAAGCCACACAGATTAGCCAACAGCACGGGAAGAGTGCACCCAATCAGAGATTTCATAACTTGTAACAGCGAAGGTGTTATATATGTCTAATGCTGGCCATACACTATACGACAAAATCAACCGAAATTCGGTCATTTAGACAGTTTGTTCGTTTTTCGGCCAGTTAATGGGCACAAATCGGTAATCGATTGGGTTTTTAGCTGAAAAAACTAAGGACAATTTTGGAAATTTCCTATCCAAACTGTTTGCACTAGGTATATGTGAAAAAAACAAACAAAAAATTGATTCATTTATGTCTATTGAATGATTTATCGGTCATTACATGATGGCAATACCGTTTGCTCTTACGACCGAATGTATGTTTTTTGAAAAAGGGTTCTTAACCAAAAACAGCACACACTGTAACAAATACATACTATAACTCCATCCATTTATTCCACAAGACCTTTAGTGTTCAAAAGTGATAAAGATTGAGGCGAAAAGCTATTCTGCAACCTGTTAGTACGAGACCCAATACTTCTATACCACCTACCAGACGGTAGCAATGTATACAGAGCATTACCAAGATGTGAAGTGTCTTTAAATATATTAATAACTCGCTGAAGACACCTTCCCTCCACCAGTTCATCAATATGGTAAACTAACTCCTGCAGTAATCTTCTGTAATGGACGCCTGACCTCAGAGCTCCGTCCCGCACCACAGCACTCTGAAAAGCCTGCCCTCCGTAGCTTTCTCAAAAAGTACAGTCTCTGATGAGCCTTGCCCACCAGATGGGATATATGCCCCATACATTACAGGTCCATTATTGTTCTCAGGAAGCTGAATTCCTCTACCCGCTCACCCCCCCCCGCACCCCAGGAATCATTTTTCCGGCCGTTTATTCAAGCCCCACAGGCCGATCGTGGACCCACCTTATGGCATGGACCCCTGTGCAAACAGGTGGTCATGCAAGCAGGTATGAAAAGGGTTTACACAGACCATACTTCTCTCACGTCTCCTTAGATCTCAGCAAGGACGCCAGGTCATGGGTAGAAAGAAAAGATCTAGGCTCGGCCTAAATCGGAAACAATAGCGGGGCCTATACTACCCCATCAAACCCAGGGCCAGGATCAGCCTTTTTACCCCACACGCCCTCAGGCACCTGCAGAGACAGTTTTTGGTGGGCCCTTTTTTTGCCATACAAGGGCAGTTTTATACTAGCCTGCTGGGAGTAGCAGTGCTAAACAAGATGGCGGCGGACAGATCTCCTCAAATCTCCTCAGGCAAGGCGGCCTCCTCTCCCTGGCGGATTGCTCTTCAGGAGGAGGTATGTGGAATTGCACAATCCCCCCCCCCCTCATAGGGAGCCACATTCTCCAGCTTCTACAGTCTCCCTAATCAATCAGGCTTTAGAGGACATGAATATACCCCCCACAGGCCTACCCACACAGGAACCCTCACTACAGCAACAAGGCCCCAGTCTATTCACCTCACACCCCCAGGACATTAATCTGCTGTTTGACAGATTTGCTGAAATGCTTGACAGGGGCCTTGCTCACACAGCTGCCAAAATCACCTCAGATATTACCTCTGACATAAAATCGGATCTTCACATGTTGGGCTCTCGCATTGAGCATATAGAAGACAAATTAGATGCCACTATTGATCGAGTTAACCAGAACACCGATCGATTCCAAGAATTGCACGGGCAGCTAGATGAGGCAATGGCCAAAATTGATGACCTTGAAAATAGGTCCAGGAGACTGAACTTTCGGATCAGGGGACTTCCAGAGGATATCGTTGACATCCCAGGAGCGAGCGGTACACACCCTGATCAAAGACCTGATTCCGGATATTGGTACACACAAATTGGAACTGGACCGTGCTCATAGGGCTCTGGGACCCCAGCGCTCTGATGGCCTACCCCGTGACATAGTAGTGAAACCCCATTTCTACGCTGTGAAGGAAGAAGTCCTGCGGAGAGCTCGCACTATGCCGCATATACAACTTATGGGACATTCGGTTCAAATTTACGCCGAGATTTCTCCCTTCACTATACAACGACGGCGGGCACTCAAACCCCTCCTGGCTGTTCTACAACAGAAAAACATCAAATACTGGTGGCTATTCCCTCTGAACCTGAAATTTGACTTTAATGGCAAACAATACAGATTCGCCACGATTGCAGAAGGGGAACTTTTGCTGAAGAAACTGGGTCTACTACCTTCCGAACCAACTTCTCCGATTCAAGCGACCTCTTTCAACATGTCCAAAAGACCTCCACCTCAGAGCCCTCTCACCCCGGCGTGGCAAAAACCGAAATACAAGAAGAGCAAGGATTCCGCTGCTACCTGAAATAATAACTGTTCTTCAATTTTGCTCTCTCTTTTTTTAACCCTTTCAGGGATTTTTGGGCATGCATGGCCCTTAGGCCCCAATGCCTTTCACGTTATTTACGCATCTGTTTGACTGTCTAACTGACCCCCAATTTACCCTGGGACTATTTTGCATGTTTTTACCTCCCATTTATTTGCTAACCTTAAGCGGGCTATTCCCGTTAAGATGATCTTTAGGGAGGTCTTATAGCTTTTCCCTTACACTTGAGCTCCTTTTATAGGTATATTTTTGAACATCCTATTTTAGGGTTTCCTGGGATAGTTACTATATCCTTTCCGGTTCAATGCCTTACCTCTTGTCCCACTGGTAACCGTTTTTTTTTTTTTTAGTTATTTTTTTTTTTGTTTTGCTCACCTGTTCGCTGTTCCTGGGGGAGGGAGTGGATCTCCACTCACTTCCATTTTTTCTATTATGATACTATAGTTACGGGCGCCGTGTTTGGTGCGGTGACCATGCGCCCCGTCCTACTCTCGGAGCCGGGAAAACTAAATTTTTTCCCTGCTTCTAGATAGGATCACCCCCACTGGGTGGGGGGACCGATTTGATACCTCGGACTATGGTGTACATTTTTTCACCATACTCCTGGATCTTTTTGATTTTTTGTTCTCTCTCTTCTGTCTCTCTTCTCTTTTTTTCTCCCCTCTCTAAACTTGCTTGTCTTTCAGTTACAGATGCGGTAGACTGCTCCAGTGGACCACCTCCCCGATCTGAGGTAAGTGATTGGAGATTGCAGGCATCCCACCCTCTCACACCCTATGGCTGACCACACCACTTCTAATCAAACGCTGCGTATAGCTTCCCACAATGTACAGGGAATAAACTCCCCTGTAAAGCGTCGGAAGATGTTTCAATACTACCATGACAAAAAAATTGACGTGTTGTTCTTACAGGAAACACATTTCCCGAAATCCTATGCCCCTTCTTTCATACACGCTAAATTCCCTGTATTTTATCTTGCCAATTCCGATACTAAGACCAAAGGAGTGGGCATATTTTTCTCCCGGCATACCCAATTCTCACTGATCTCTGAACACAAAGACCCTGATGGCAGGTTTATTTTGATTAAAGGACTCATTGATGATCAACTGTATTCCCTGATTTCCTACTACGCGCCTAATCGCGGCCAATCCAAATTTTTTCAATCCCTTTTTAGCTTTCTCGCCCCTCTGTTGGAGGGCACAGTGCTCTATGGAGGTGACTCCAATGTTGCATTTGATGCGGGAAAGGATAAGTCTAGACCCCCAGGCAAGGATGTTGTGCGTCCCACCAGACAGAGTCTCAATATAGCCAAACAGTTGTTTCAACAGGGCTTGATTGATGCCTGGAGGGAGGCTAATCCTGGGACACGGGATTACACACACTACTCGAGCCCCCACAACACGTTTGCTAGAATTGACCACTTCTTTATTCTGCAAAAACAAGTTCCGTTGCTACAAAAGGTAGTCATCAGAGACTCTGCCTGGTCGGATCACTCTTTCCTACTTTTGGTCATTCACAAACCATCATCACACCAACGTACTTTTCACTGGAGACTGAATGCCTCCATTCTCAGTAATCCCTCTCATGTTAATGAGATTGAAAAAGATCTCAGAGAATATTTTGCTCTCAACGATGTCGATAATATCTCGGCATCGACGTTGTGGGCGGCTCACAAATCATACATACGTGGCAAACTTATACAAATTTCCACGAGGATCCACAAAGCACGCAATCTAGACATAGCAAGGCTGGAAAAGGAGTTCCACTGTCTCAGCAAAATACACAAACATAACCCTTCTCCTAGCTCCAAAGCAAAACTGGAAACTGCTCGCACGGCCCTTAACTTATCTCTCACAGCCTCAGCTGAGAAGAGCCTCCGCTGGGATGATGGGAGATTTTATCACCAAAAGGATAAATTAGGAACTAAGCTGGCACGTAGAATCACTCCCAAGGTGAGAACACGCACTTTCCCCAAAATACGTCTTCACAACGGATCTCTTACACAAAACCCACAGAAGATTATGGAAGCCTTCCATGACTTCTTCCGTTCTCTATATAGTGAACGCACCTCAGAACCCTCTCCCACCTTTATTGACTCCTATCTTAACTCACTACGTATCCCCAAACTAAAAGTACACCATAGGGATAGCCTTGAGGACCCTGTTACAACGGAGGAAATAACTCAAGTAGTCCGCAATCTCAAAAATAACTCTGCTCCAGGTCCGGATGGCTTTTCCACGCCATATTACAAGTGCTTCACCCCATTACTTTCTCCCTATCTAGCCAGATTCTTTAACCTGCTTCGCAAAGGCACCCATCTTGATACTTCTCTTAACTCGGCTTTTGTCACAGTGATACCAAAACCTGGCAAAGACACTAGCTGTGTCACTAACTATCGCCCCATATCGTTAATAAATAATGACCTTAAAATTTTAACAAAAATCCTTGCAAACAGAATATCCTCTTTTATTAGCTTGTATGTTCACAAGGACCAAGTGGGCTTTATTCCCGGGAGACAGGGTCCAGACCAGATCAGAAGAGCCGTTGATGTAATATCGCTCCTACAGTCTGGCTGGGACAAAGGACCATTGCAACAGGGCTTTTTGCTCTCTTTGGATCTAATGAAGGCCTTTGACTCTGTCTCCTGGTCCTTCCTGTTCCCGATTCTTCGAACTTGCGGCTTTGGCGATTCCTTTCTCAATTTGATAAAAGCTTTATATTCCTCACCGTGTGCCCAAATCAAACTGCAAGGTTTTTATTCTCAGCCTTTTCAAATCTCCAGGGGCACTAGGCAGATATTTGATATTTGCCATGGTCATCGAGACACTTGCTATCGCCATACGGGACAATCCCGATATACATGGAGTACGTTGTGGTCCGCACACCCACAAATGTGCTCTTTTCACTGATGACGTGCTTCTTTTTATCACTTCTCCACTAGTCTCCTTACCTAAATTGTGCAGGGTTCTTGATGACTTTGGCAAAGTTTCTGGACTTAAGGTTAATTTCTCAAAATCAATGGCTCTTAACGTGAATTTACCGGACCCCCTTGTTTCACAACTCAAGGAAAGTTTTCGATTTAATTGGGGGACATCTACGATTCCTTACCTAGGTATTAACCTCACGGCATCCATTGACACTCTCTATAAGGCAAACTTTCCCCCTCTATATCTTAAACTTGAGACAGACTTGAAGTGCTGGGATTCACTTGGACTCTCCTGGCTAGGTAGAATTAACTCGATAAAAATGACCATCCTTCCCCGAATCCTTTATTTTTTTCGATCCCTTCCCATATCTATCTTGAAAGATCATCTACCGAAGTTTCAGTCTAAAATTGTCAAATTCATATGGGGCAAAAAGGGACATAGACTGGCTAAAAGCACCCTACATAGACACAGGAATCAGGGAGGTTTGGGAGTTCCCAACCTCCTCTGGTATCACCAGGCAGCACAACTTGCACAATTATCCACCATATACTCTAAATTTGAACATCCGGATTGGGTTCGCATGGAGCGCCAAGCTATCCCCCAGCACACTATGGATTATATCCTATGGGCCTCTGCCAAATCTAGGCCTGCCATCATGGTCCCCACACTATCTCACTCGCTCACATTGTGGGACTCTCTCAAACTCAACCCACGGTTGGTCTCACATTGGCGACCTTTGTCCCACCTGTTCCACAATCCTCTATTCCCTCCTGGAATGGACATTAAAGCATTTCAGTGGTGGCTGGATAAAGGGATGTATAGGATAGGACACTTCACTAATGCCACGGGCCCCCTCACCATGGCCCATTGCATTAGCAAACTCGACATGCCAAATGTGGAACGATTCCGATACAGACAAATTGCCCACTTTATCCGGTCCCTCCATCCTCCTAGATCTAACTCTCTCTCGGTCACGGATTATGAAAGTTGGTGTGGTCAGACTGAGGAGCAGAGGGGTGGGATTACGGTAATCTACCAATCGCTTGCACATGCTGATACAAAAACACTCTATATGAGAGAATGGGAAAACGACCTACAGCATACGTGGAGTGTAGCAGAATGGCATAGAGCCTCTAGGACAGCCTCGAAGGGATTCTTGAATGTCGCTTTGATAGAAGCTAATCTAAAAACTCTCATGAGGTAGTATATGGTTCCATTGCGACTTTCAAAAAATTTTCTTGATGCTTCGCCTTTATGTTTCCGCAACTGCGGACATGTGGGATCTATGTTGCATATATGGTGGGATTGCCCTAAGATCAGAAGTCTATGGAATAAAATATTCCACATCATTAGGAAAATTACTGGTGTTCCTATCCAACAATCACCTCACATTGCTCTGTTAAATTTTCCTTGCTCTATTGCTCCCAAACTTACCCAACGACTCATTCAATTCATACTTATTGGTACTAAACTCACGATAGCAAGGGCATGAAAAACACCAACTGTTTCTCTTTTTATGGTTAAAAGGAAAATCTCGTGGATCATGATTCAGGAAAAAACAGCCAGTATTCTTCTTGACTCTACCGCTAAACATGATGCTATATGGTCTCCTTGGACTAGATATATGTCTTTACCAGACATTGTTTAATTTTGAATCGGGTGCCGCTGGTGAATGAGATTCGCTCTGTTGTTCTTTAGCTCCTCCTTCTCCTTTTTCTTTCTTATCTTCTATCTTTTTTTCTCTTTTCCCCCCATACTGATTTTTTCTTGAGCATAACATACAGGTTGTGAATCAGTAAGCTTTAGTTTTGTCACATAAACTTTATACTACATATATAAAGATGATTGTTTCCCACTATTTGATCTGTCAAACCACCTAATTTTGTCCCTTCTTCTCCCCCCCCCCTTTTTTTTATCTCCCTCACGAGTATCTAGGTGGTATATCATATGATATTTAACACTGAATATAGGAATCTGAATCACAGAGTTTCTGACTTGATGGCATATTTTTTATGACTTCTCCTTTCTTTTTTATTTACTCTTTGGTATAATATCTACATACAGCTATTGGGTCGCGATTTCTTATCCTCGGGACTAGTTCGCGCTTGCCCGACCCCGACTGGGGGGGGACACATTCCGTAGCACGGCACAGCTAGATCCCGATAGGGGTGCCGGACTGGGGGTATGTCCTCTTATTTCGGTCTCGCCCATCCTTAAACTATCTTGCAGGACATCTTGAACTATCTTGCAGGAAATGTTTTAAACATTTAGTTTATATCGCATTACCCGTTGATCGATTTGATGTTATTACTGTTCTTATGTGATACTGATACCTGTTTTGGCATTACATTATGCTTTTTTGTTTCTGAAAACTTCAATAAAAAACTATTGAAAGCAAAAAAAAAAATACTGAGGGTCTTGGGAGATAGCGAAGTCGCACACGGTATTGCTTAACTAATAGAGAGTTTACAGTCATGTAAACAAATACTACTAACTTAGAAAACTTTGATAAGTATGCAAAGTGTATTAGTACACGGGTAATCCTACAGTAACAGTGGTAGTTTATACACTCTTAAAGGATGCTACTAACATTGTCATTATTACTGTAGGGGATTTGCACGACCTCCACTAGGTGGACTCTATCAAGATTTTATATCAGTAGAAATAGGTGGGTTGGTGGTGTTCACAAATGTGAGGAGGCATATTTGGACATTTTCCATGTTTCCCAGTATTTGTGGAAGGTAGGGGCTCTACCTTCTTTATATGCTAATAGTTTTTCCATGGTATATTGGCTATTGACTCGTGAGATCACTATTGCCGGGACTGGTGGTGACGCCGAGCGCCATTCTTTCGCTAGGGCTATGCGGGCTGCAAACAATATGTGTGCGACCACTTTCCTCAACGTAGGAGGATATTGTTCCATGCCAAGGCTAAGTAGTGCTAGGGCTGGGTCAAGGTCCGCTGTGGTATGGGTGATATCCTGTATGATGGAGGAAACTTCCTTCCAGAAGTGTGTGATGATTCCACAGCTCCAAAGGGTGTGGAGTAAATTGCCATGACTCTGGCAGTTTCTCCAACAGAGAGGTGTGATATTTGCATCCATCTTGTGAAGACGGGCGGGTGTGAGATACCATCTATGTAGTATTTTTTGTGCATTATCCCAGTGGTCAATACATGCAGAGGATTTACTGTTTATCTTATTTGCTAGTTGCCATTGTGCTAGTGTAAAGACCTTCTTTAATTCTTGTTCCCATTTGGTCATATTGTTCGTTTTATAATTAAGATATAGTGGTTGAGATTGTTTATAAAATAGTGAGATCCCTTTCTTTTTAACTGAAGGTTTACTGATTAAAAAGTCCCATAGTGATTGGGGAATTTCTATCGATTGACCTCTGTGAGAAGCTGAGTAGTGTTTCAATTGGTATATTCTGTAATCGTCCAGTGGGGTGCTAGACTCCAGTTGGGAGGGGAAATTAATCCCCTTTTTCTTCCAGTCCACTGTGGAGATATGTGGTATGAGATATTGGTATGATGCCAGGGGGGTCTGCATACTTTTGAGTGGGGTGTCGGTGAACTTTTGTCGTGTAAGATCTGACCAGGCTGCAACCGTGGCTTGGATAGTGGGGTACGGTGGTATTTTAGGCTTGAAGTGAATACTGGATGCCATTGCAAGGGCTGGGAGATCATGTCCCGGGGTAATTGTACACTCCAGGTTCGACCATCTGTTATTCGATTGGGATGAGAACCAATATTTCATTTGGTCCAGTATCGCAGCTCGGTAGTAGGAGTAGGCATTTGGCAGGCCCACCCCTCCTAAGTGTTTAGGCTTGTAAAGTTGGGATAATGCTATGCGTGGTTTTTTCCCCGACCAGATGAAAGTGTTAAGGTGTTTAGATAGTTGCGTAAAGAAAGTTTGAGGGATGGGGATAGGTAGAGTTCTGAAATGATATATTAGTTTAGGCATTATTTGCATTTGGTATGCAGCAATTCTCCCCAGCCACACGCTCGGACAATCCGCGGACAAGGTCGGTCGGACTTTGTCCGACGTACTTTGTCCGATGTTGGCGTTGCGTACACACGGTCGGACTACGTTGTCGGAATATCCGGTCCGGAAGAACGTCGTGACGTAAGTCGTCGTCCACGAGATTACAAAAGGGAAGTTCAGCACCACGTCAGGCACCCGTTGGGCTCCTTCTGCTGATCCCGTGTTTATCGAGAGTTAGTGGAAGTTTGGTGACTTAAGATTCGCGCTTCTCAGTTTTCTGACTCAGATCGTTACTGCTCTTCAGTTTGTGCTTGTCGTGCGTATCTGTTTATTAGTGCGTGTAGTCAGTTCGCATTTGTTGGTCATTGCGGCCTATATCTTGATATAGGACGCTTTGATTTGCACTGCTTATTGTCTGCTCGTTGCTGGTATTCACTTCGTTCTTTCAGGCCTTGCTGTTTATCGGTGCTTTCTGTTTGTCCGTTCTGACCAGCCGACCTTTTGTGACCTTCTGAGCGATGTTTCCCGTGCGTACTCGTCGCCGAGTTCGTGCTGTACGCGGAATTGGTGTCGGGCTTTTAGCTTTGACCCAAGACCCGTCCATGAACAGAGTGATGAGGAGTATGTGGACCAAGAATTGGTTGCTTCAGCGTGACCAGTTCTCGCACATGCCTTTGCTTCGTGAGATCCGGGAGAATAATCCTGATGATTTCAGGAACTTTCTCAGGATGACGGACCCCGATTTTCACCGTCTTTTGGCTTTGCTGACCCCCTTTATCAGCCGGCAGGATACCTGCATGAGACAAGCCATTACTCCGGAGCAGAGGCTTGTTGCCACGTTGAGGTACTTGGCGACAGGGAGAAGTCTTCAGGATTTGAAGTTCTCTTCAGGTATCTCTCCCCAGGCCCTGGGAATCATTATTCCAGAGACCTGTTCTGCCATCATTCAGGTCCTGCAGGAGGACTATATTAAGGTAACATTTCTACTTTACTATTCCCTTCTATGTATGCTCTGTTTGCTAATGACTTGTATTTTTGACCTCCTTCCCTAATTACCATGATTGCAATATGTTCTAATATGCTGTGCCCCTTTTCTCCTTCATGCATTTTTCCCTTCACTTACCTCACCAGCATGCTCTTCTGCCCCAATAGACACCTATGGCCTAGTCACTTAAGCAATGTCTTTTGTCTGCTGCATAGTATTGTTTGCCCCAAAACACCCCCTAAAATATGCACAAATGTTTGCTGTGTGGTTTACTTCATGTAGAGCCCCCTTTTTTTTTTTTTTTTTGGTGGGGGGGGGGGGGGCAAACTCATTAGGAACCCCCTCCCCCAACTGCTCTGTCAGATGGTACCAATCCTTTATCTGCTGGCTTTCCCAAGGTCAATACACACTATATACCTACCTCTTTATAGTGCGCATCTTTAGGGATGAATTCAGCAAAGCATGTAGTGCAAGGGACTGCCTCCATACATTCCATTTCCTAATTTTTTGTCTTCTTTCCCTCCTATTAGCTTGCTTGGTAATTTAATAATGTCACACTGTGCCTGCCTTTTTTGGGGGGGGGGAAATGTTATTTGATCTTTCCTGTGGCCTGCCAATAGTGTTAAGTACAGAGGGTCTGGCCAAACTAGGCCACATTATTGAGCCATTTGCCAATCAATGAAGTGCAGAGGGTTACCTGTCCACCACCCCCCCCCCCCCAAAACCATAGTTATTGCCAATGTCCCATCAGAAGTGGGGGGATTGATGGGGGGGTGAGTAATCTGTGAAGGGGAGCCTCTACTTTTCTGTCTAAATACTTTCCAGCCTCCAATTTTATACAATGCTCTTGTTCCAAGATGTTGATTGTCTAATCTGCTTGCAATGTTTAGGTGCAAAGTGACTCATTTTTTTTTCTTGTTTCACTCCACAGTTCCCTTCCACGCCACAGGAATGGCAGACTGTGGCCTCCCACTTTGCCAGCCGTTGGGACTTTCCTAACTGCGGAGGGGCAATTGATGGGAAACACGTCCGCATCGTCCCACCGCCCAACTCGGGGTCCTACTATTATAATTATAAAGGGTTTAATAGTGTAGTGATGTTGGCGGTGGTGTCGGCAACATACGAGTTTATGTATGTGGACGTGGGGATGAACGGCCGGATATCGGATGGTGGGGCCATTACGCACACGGAGTTCTACTGGCGTCTCCAAAGTGGCAGTCTGTGCTTGCCACCTCCAGAGGAGAATGCCGAAGGACTCCCCTTCGTCTTTGTCGCAGATGAAGCGTTTGCGCTGACTCCCCATGTGATGAGGCCGTTCCCGATGAGGACCCTCACCCCGGACCAGAGGGTCTTCAACTACAGGCTGTCCAGAGCCAGAAGAGTGGTGGAGAACGCTTTTGGCATCCTGGCCAGCCGCTTCCGCCTGTTCCTGACGGCATTTAACTTGGCGGAATACAAACTGAACCACATAGTTCTTGCCTGTTGCATATTGCACAACTTCCTCAAAAGACATAACAGGAACTATGTGGTGCCCGTTGGCCCAGATGTGGAGGGCCCTCCAAATGCGGACCTCACAGCCCTTCGAGTGGCACGTCCAGGCTTGCCCCCTCTCAATGCCCGCGTGGTCCGGGACCAATATATGGAATACTTTGTGGGTAGGGGGGCCATTGCTCTGCCTGACGATGTGTGAGAGGCATTTTTTAAATAAATCTGATATTTTAACCAACCTCTGATTTCTTGTCATTTCAGTCTTCTTTTTAGCTTATTTTACTTTGACATTTTTTCCCTTTGCCTTCGACAGTGGTAATGCACTTTCTGGGCAAAAAGAGGTAACAGTCTCTTCTTCCCAAAAAGTTTTTTCTCATGTGTGTTTGCTACCTAATCTTTGGTCTAGAGAAGGTTTGTCCTGCATAACTGACACCCAAAATACTCCTTTTCAGCACCAGGTGTGACATGTGTGTATTCTCCAAAATGCTGTGCTCCGTGTTTTCGTACAAAGCACTGTGGGTGTCATTTACATAAGTCAAATCCGCTATGCTCTACAAGTGCATTGAAAAAGTTCCCTGGGAAAGGAAATTGCAGTGCAAAGTGGATTTGCCTTTAGTAAATAACACCCATTGCCCCCCATATCCTTTACATTTTACATACATAATGCATTGTTTTATTTAAATAAGGAAGCCACACATTTAGAAAATGTAAAAAGTTTACTTGGAAAACATTCACAAGTGCGTTTACAATCTTCACGCCAAAACTGACAACATCTTGGTTATTTACAACATTATTTACAAAGATTACGCAATTTGTAAAACCAGGCATGGAGCTAAGCAGAACCTATGAAGTAGGAAAGTTCAACTTTGTAAAGTGAAGACAAGATCAGACATGACTATATGTTCAAAGTGTGTTTGATCTTGCCTTCATCACATGGGGGGGGCACCCCCGAAAAGTGGAAATTTGGAACATGCACACAATTTGGGTCTGAAAATGGTCATTAGATGGTAAAACACATGCCTAGAAGCTTCAAAAGTGCCATTTTCCATCATGGGGATGAATGGACGTTTTTTGGGGGTGCAACCCCTTCACCACAACCACTTTCGTAGTTCGTAAAGTGTTTGCACCCCCAAAAAAACGTTGCCATTCATCCACCATGATGGGAGCTAGCACATGTGGACACAATGTGTGCATGTTCCAAATTTCACACAGTTTTTAAGTTGCAAATGTGTTCAGAAGCTGGCACAAATGTGTGTAAATTACTTGGTGCTTTTTCATATTTTTCCTAAAACATCAATGATGTTCTTCAATTTTTGTTGAACATCATTGATGTTTTGCTTTATGTAATCTAGATCTCGATTGCAGACCATTATCTCTCCGATGAGTACGTGGGCACTCTCTGTGGTAAAGTGCGATTTTTCTTCCACAACATCCACGTCACCTAAAAACCACAAACCAAAAAAATGGGGTGTTGGAAATGAGGCAGCCATACATGGATTAGCTTACCAGTAGCTGTGTTCTCCCACACTCACCTGTTGTGGTGACAATTTCTCCAAGTTCGATGATCTCTCCTTCCTCCTCCTCCTCCTCTGCTTCTGCTCTTTCCACTTTTTTGGGAGGTGTTGGTTTGGGGGTTTCCTCAGACGGCCCAAGTTTTCGCTCCCCTATGAGAATGTCCAAAAGGAAGATTTAGCAACACAAGCTATTGAGGGCAGAAATAGGAAGTGACAAACATTGCTTGAAAGTGACGGACACTATTTTAGTTTGGCCAGTTACAAATGTCAACTACATGAATGAAGTCACTTTGTAAAGGTGCTAAACTGACTAGCTTTTTGGTAGAAGTTTGTGTGATGGAGACCCCCCTCTAGTATCCACTGGAGCACATGTGTGGAAAAGCATAATAAAAAGGGGGTTTGGGTGTCCCAGCACTAGTGCTCTAGAGTCCAGATGGGTAAACAGCTACTGAGTGACCTCTCCTTTACATTGAATAAATTGGCTTTACATTCTTGATGACATTTCTAGTGAGAACAAACTTCCTTTCCCCAAAAAAACACCAAACATCGTATTATAAGTGGCCGAACGATCGAGGTTGCGTACGATCGAATGCACACACACACGACCATGACAGTGGCAGAAAGATCGAGGCTGAGTACGATCGAATGCACAGACGAACCTGAAAGTGGCCATTTTGGAATGTACAACTTGGTAAAAATCAAAACACAATGGAGCAGTATGCAAGCAAGAAATCAAACACAAAACACAACTACTTACTTTTTTGAAGAATTCTCTTGATCTTTCTGTACTGATCGGCCTCCCTCAGTTTCAGGTCTGACCAGCGTTTCCTGAGTTGCTCCTTGGATCGTTGTACCCCAAAATTATTGTACAGCCTCCTCACAACTTTAGACATGATCTTGGCCTTGCGGACATTGGGGTTGAGGTAAGGCCCATACTTCCCATCATAGTCGCTCCTCTTTAATATGTCAACCATCTCCAACATTTCTCCAAATGACATATTGGAGGCCTTGAATTTCAGGTTCCGGGATCGGGACGTTTCTGCCTCCGGACTTTCCTCGTCCTCCTCCTCGTTGGTGGGATATTTGTGGCGCACCTGCTGTGTCCCCGCCATGTGCTCTCCCCACTACGCCGTAAAGAGAAGGGGTGGGGAATAGACGAGAAAGATCGTCAGGGGCGGGCGGAGTTTGAAGCATGCGCAGTGTATATAAAACGTCACACGCCTGTGTCGTAGCCACGATCTGGGAGACGAGGGGAGAGAAAACTCACACGAGACGATCGCTACAAACGAAGGTACAATTTAACGTTGGTACATAACTAGCCTAGACTGATTTGAACTTGAGGCTTCTTTAGGGAGAAGATTAGGAGAGTTTAGCCTGACAGAATTTTGAGGGTTTTGTGTGTTGTTGTGTCTTGCAGAGATTGATATGAAGGGATTCAACGACATGAGTTTTCTCCCCCTCTTCATTGCCAAATACAGGGATTTTCCCATATTGTGGCAGGGTATACACCCACATTACACCAACAAACCAAAGAGGCACGCAGCCCTGGAGGAACTTGTGGAATTTGTCAAGCCAAAGTTCCCCACGGCAACTGTTGATGATATTAGAAAGAAAATTGGCAGCCTGAGGAGTGCGTATATCAGGGAGAGGAAGAAGGTCGTGAAGTCTGAGGAAACTGCAACTTCAGCAGATGAGGTCTATGTCCCCAAGCTCTGGTACTATCAGAGTCTCCATTTTCTGAAGGACCAGCCTGATGTCACGGAGCCAACCTCAACTCCTCCTTCCACGCTTCCTTGCGCCCAGCCCACCCCTGATGAGGCTTCCGAGGAGCAACCTGGGCCTTCCAGTCTGGAAGAGGTGGAGGAGCCCAGCTTGTTCCAGGTATAGTAGTTTTGTTACCATTTATGGGAATAATGAATGATGTTCACTTAATTCAGGATCGCCAATTGCTTAGTTCCTAACGTGTTTGACATATCAACAGACAGTGGTGTGGGAGACATTTGGGGCCAGAATCTAAACTGCTGGGCTGAGAATTGTATGGTTTGCTATTTGTAAACATTTTGCACCAGTCACTAGATGAGAATTGTGTGTGTTTGATGAACAAATAACTGAAACTATGTCCCTTTTTCCTACACAGGAAGACCTCAGCCAGGAGGTGGCTGTGGAAGGTGGCAGTCAGGAGGAGGCAGGGGTTAGTGGCAGCCACCAGCTGGGTAGTGGCAGCCAAGAGGGGTCTAGGCCTCGGAGCCTGACTGACACCCAAACCCCTCCCCTCCGCCCTCCGTACAAAAGGGCGAGAAGGGGGGGTTATGCGGCACAGTCAGCGCTCCGGATGATAAGAGAGGCTTCAGACTCCCTACATGCCACACCCGCCGACGAGGAGACCTTTGGCTCGGTGGTTGTCACCAAAATGATGGGTATGGAGGTGGGGCAACGCAACATGTGTGAGGGGCTCATCCTCCATGTCCTAAATAAGGGTAGGGCTGGGGAGATGACCCCAGTCACACATGTTTGCCATAGCTACCATGCTCCACCTCCTCCTCCTCCTCCTCCTCCTTCTGCCACCCCACCAGCACGACAGCCCCAGCGTGCAAGGAAGCGTGGAAGGAAGACCTGAGAGTGACGACCTGCAATCAGTCTGGTCTGACAGAAGATGGAGCCTCTTGTAGTACCAGAGCCTGGGGACCTAGATGGCATCTGCTGCAGTTCCGGATACTTTGGACTTCACGACCAGATTGCACTCCCCTTAATATACGTACTCCTCAGGCCCCCAATTTTCTACGCTTGAACAATGATGGTTGCCGTGGGGGGCCAAGACTTTGCAAATTCCCCAAGTTTCACCATGGCTGCGTTCCTCTTTGGTTTGTTGGTGTGACCTAAATAAAGGTTTTTTTGATTTGAAATAATCATTGACTATTGTGTTTTACTTTGCTACAATGACAGTTTTTCTTTGAGTAGGCTGGTACATTTCACTAATCCTAAAGTAGAATTAACAAGGGGCACCAACAACAAACAAACTCCTAGTAAATGTAAGCAAGAAATACAAATGTAAATAATGTGTTTTTGGTAATTTGAGACACACAACCCCCCTCCAAAAAAAAAAAAAAAAAAAAAAAAAACATTCAAATATGTATTCCCCCCAAAAAAAAAAAAAAAAAGACAAATCATGGTAAAAAAATAACAAAGATTCTTTTCCGTTCAGAGTAAAAATAAACATGTAGTGTATAAATGGTGCAAAGTAATAAAGAAGTAAGTTTGTGAGAAGTGCGGGTGAATAGGAGCAGCTAAAAGATGTCATTCTTGTTGCATTGTAAAGAAAAAGAGAATGCGCTGCATTAAAGACATTTTAACATTGCAGCGTGACGAATGTGCTGTGTCGATTAGGAAAGGTAGTTTTACCTGACCGAGCGCTTCCGTCACAGAATTTCTTCTGAGCATGCGTAGCACTTTGTCCGTCGGACAAGCGTACACACGCTCGGATTTGGTGTGATCGGACCGGGTTGACGGCAAATCTTTCCAGCAGGAGATAAGACTTTGTCCGACGGACAAACCGACGAACACTGTCCGATGGTGCATACACACGGTCTGATTTTTCAACAACCTTGTCCGATCGGACCAAATTGATGAAAAAGTCCTGATAGTCCGACCGTGTGTAAGGCTAGGAATGCGCTAGGGGTATTGGTAACTTCCGTGAAACGCAATAGATTTAGCATTCTTCTGGTTCCATCTGGTGCTTGTCTGCCTTTTACAAAGCCTACTTGGTCCAGTCCAAGTAGATTGGGGGTGACCAACATTAATCTGTTGGCCAGTACTTTAGCAAAAATTTTTAGGTCTGAGTTCAATAGGGATATTGGCCTAAAATTTTGGGGGTGGGATGGGTCCTTGCCTGGTTTCGGTATGGTTACTATTATAGCTTGCAGCATTTCTTCGGGGAGTGAGCCTGATGTAATCGCCTGGTTATATACGTTCACTAGTTTTGGTGCTAAGAGCGGGGAGAAAGCCTTATAGTATTCAGCTGAGAAACCGTCAGCCCCTGGGGATTTGTGCATGGGAAGGGATTTGATCACAGAGATCACCTCCTCGCAAGTAATGGGGGAATTAAGGTGGTGGAGTGTGGTAGCATCTACAGAGGGTAAGTTCACTTCATTGAGAAATTCGTCAATTTCGTCTCCTGAAGGTTGGTGAGTGGACGTGTCATGTCTGAGGTTGTAGAGGGAGTCATAGTAGTCTTTAAAGGTATTTGCGATGTCTTTGGGGTTATAGGATATTGTGTGGGATCTGTGGTGTTGGAGTTGTGTGAGATTGCTTTTGGCTTGTCTTTTTTTTAATTGGGAAGCTAGGATTTTGCCTGCTCTGTTATTCTGCGAGTAGAAGGTTACTTTCATACGTTTATATAGTATATCTTGGTCTTTTTTAAGTTCCTGTCTTAGGTCTTCACGGCATTGTGTGAGTTGTTGGAGGATGCCTGGGGTGGCAGTAGTGGGATTTTTATGTAATAATTCCAGGTCTGCTATGGACTTGTGGAGTTGAGTCATGCGAAGGAGTTTCTTTTTGCGTTCCCTAGAGGCTATCTGAATTAGAGCGCCCCTAGAGTACACTTTGTGAGCGCACCACGTCGTGGAAGGGGAGCAGTCACTGTCATTGTTGAATTGAAAAAATTCTGTTAATTTCCCTTCGATCTCGTCCCTAAGTTGGGGGTGAGACAGGAGGAAGGTATTATTGCGCCACAGAGGTCTATGGTGCATTTTATTGGTATCCAGAATCTCAAGTGTTATTGGAGCATGGTCCGACCACGTGATATTGTGGATATCAGATTTTACCACATTTTGTAGTGTTTGAATATCTGTGAGGAAAAAGTCAATCCTAGAGTAACTATTGTGTACAGTAGAATAAAACGAATAGTCCCTCTCGGTGGATCTGGAGCAGCGCCAGGGATCGAAAAGTCTTTCCTCATGACAGAAAGGGCCTAGGCAAGGCCTCTGCTTCAGGGTCACCGAGGAGGAGTCCAATTCCACATTCATAACCGTATTAAAGTCACCACATATTACTAAACATCCCTTCTGAAGGGATCTAGCTTTACTTACTACTTTACGAATAAATTTCAATGGCTTAACATTAGGTGCATATAGGTTTACCAGTGTGTAGATATTTCTATTAATCTCTGCAACCAAGATAATGTAGCGGCCACGTGTGTCAGTGAATTCCTGTAATAAAGAGAAGGTTACAGAGTCTCTAATAGCAATCATTACACCATTTTTCTTGGCGTCATCATTCGCATGGAAAATATATGGGAACTTCTTGTGAGTACATTTGGGTGGGTTGTTTTTGGTGAAATGGGTCTCTTGTGCACAGATTATGTCACAGTCCTTGTCCAGTGCGGACTTCCAGAGCGCCCTTCTCTTGTAAGGGCTGTTGAGGCCCCTCACATTGTGTGACAGGATTTTAACATTCATGTTCTTTCGGTAGAGACGTTGTGTGCTGCCATCTAGTGGAGAGGTTGGATAGATCCTTGAGGTAAGAAGAATTTCTTGGTAGGTGTACTAAGGGCTGGGTGACTGCCTGAACTGACAGTGGGTTAGAAACAAAAACCAAACAAAACCAAAGAAAAACAGAACTAGACCATTGCCGGTCATGTGGAGAGCAGGATATGTGGTTCATCCTGCAGGTGAAATCAGGGGAGAAATGAGTGTTCGGAAACAGCCGAACAGCGGATGCTGTCGTGAGTTTCAGCCTGCAAATATAGTTAGGGTAAGGGCGCCAGGGGAGAGCAGAGGGATATTTTACTTCTGAGGTACAATAGGTACTGATAGAATTATGGTAATGTCATTTACTCATCTGTGTCTTCTTTCCTGGTGCTGGTGGGTGCGTCGGTTCTGGCGAGGGTCAGGGTCCGCAGCTTCTGCATCCGCAGGGAGTAGGTGCCATTGTCGCAGCAGTTCCAATCCTTTCTCAAGAGAAGAAATGACATAGGGATGATTATTCCAGTCAAGCATCAATTTGGCAGGGAAGCCCCACTTGTACAGAATTTTGTGGTTTCGCAGAATTTTAGTAATTGGGACCAGGTTGTGTCTGGCCGTCAGTGTGGCTTGTGACAGGTCAGCGTACAATGCAATGCCAGTGAAGGGGTCAGGCAGGGAAGGGTGTTGCCTGGAGTAGCGCATAAGTTGATCTTTCACGTGGTAAAAATGAATTCTGGCAATGACATCCCTGGGGACCTGTTCAGACAGGAAGGAGGGTTTTGGCAGTCTGTGTGCTCTGTCAATGATAACATCCACAGGCCCTAGGGTGGGGAGGGCCGTGATCATTAGCTTTTGAATATACGCAGTCAAATCAGCCGGTTTAACTGTTTCGGGGACCCCCCTGAATTTAACATTGTTCCTGCGTGCTCTGTCCTCGATGTCGGCCATTTTGAGGCGCATCGCTTTAAGTTCATCCTCAACACTGAAGTGGGCATCCACAATTTCATTATGTGCAATGGTGAAATCTTCCATTTTGTGTTCCACATATGTCACTCTGTTGCTGAGTGCTGATATATCTGCTTTAGTGGTGTGCATAAATGCTACCATATCTTGCTGGAGGGCCCCCCTGAGTGTTTGCAGCATTTCCTTCAGGGTGGTATCTACAATAGGCTGGCCAGAGGTGGGGAAAGCGTCTAGCTGTTGTGCATATGAGGCAGATTCCTCCATAGAGTCCTCCTGTGGGCCTGCTGTGTCAGTGTCATTGCCTAGCTTCCTTTTCTGCTTTACAGGGCTCACAAAGGGGGATGCAGGTAGTGGGATCAGAGCAGAATGTGACTCACCCTCGGATGGCTGCTGGCTGGGATGATTCTGGCCTGATTGAGATGCATAGGCCGCGGCCTGGCGGTCCCCGCGGGCGCCATCTTGGATTATTACACCGGCCGCCGGAGGGAAGAATTCGGTGAGTTTCCGCGGTCCCTCGCGTTCCTTCCTCTTAGCCATGGGTACCGGAGTACTCCTTGAGTGTTCCCCTGGCATGTGGGCAAAATCCGGGCTGTTTACTCGCTGTGAGCCGCTTTATTGAATCCGCTGTGACAGAGCGCTCTCCTCAGCCGTCCATGCGCTCTGGCCGCCGGCTCCGCCCCCAGATCAAAATAATTTTGATCGATCAAAAAAATTAACGATTAATCGAGGAATTAATCTTTAATTTCCACAGCCCTAATATATATATATATATATATATATATATACTGCTTACAGTTTAACTAGATCTCACTGCAGGCCGTTCCTAGTAGACATGTGCACATTTCGCTTTCGTCCGAAAAATGTATTTATTTAGTTACTCCTGAATTTTTATTTATTTTTTTTCGTTAAAAATGCATTCGTGGATGTTACTATTGATAGGATCCACCGCCTCCCCAAGCCGTCCTATCTCCCCGACCAGACCCCAAGAGATGTGATCCTAAGGCTTCATTTTTACCACGCCAAGGAGCAACTTATGGCGATCATGCGTAAAAAAGACCTCATCCCTGCCCAATATCAACATCTCCAATTCTATGCTGACCTGTCCCAATACACCTTGAAAAAAAGGAGAAGCCTAGTTACAATCACCGAAGCCCTGAGAAATCATCAGATCACCTACAGATGGGGGTTACCCACAAATATTACTATCACCAAAGATGGTAAAACCTTTGTTATCCACACCCTGGACAAAGGCATAGCACTTCTAAAAGACTGGCATATTATCCCTGAACCTGAAAACAACCCCACTTACAGCAGGAAGCCACAACAGATGGATGTGGAGTGGAAGACAGTGACCGCAAAAAACTCCAAAAGGCACATCTGAACGGGTTAAATATGCGGGGGTAAACACCAGCCCCGTCATTCTGAGGGACCACCCTCACCTTCATGAACTTAACCCCAAGAAAGTATTTGAATGTCACCCGGATGCATTCAAATTCTCAGTTGTCAAGTTAGTCTAAACAGTTATATCGAGCCCAATATGCCTCGCCAGACTTGCGGCGAGATTAACCTGTTGTGCATACCAGCTCGTTGTTGGCGAATGTTTTGCTATCTTATGTTTACTTTTCTTTTTTTTCTCTCTGCTGTTCAACAGAATTTCTTTCGATGCACTAATAGACCATTCTTCCAGGAAAGCTCTCGGATCTCTCTACCTGATCCAGAAACTCATCCCATAAAGTCGCCTCAAGACCTAGTCGCAACAAATCGCTTGAAATGCCCTGACACCAATTCACACACCGGGATCTCTCCATTAACTGTGAGTACCTGCACCCAACACTCTACACCCTGCATGTGCCCCAAGACCCCTACCACTCACCTTAAAGGAGCGTGGTACGACTCTTGTACAGGCGTAACTGTTGTATTGAAGCTACACCAACTCAGCCACGCCAAATCCTCATGGGAGTGACCTTTTTATCCATCAACGCAAAAGGCCTCATTTACCCGGTCAAAAGAAGGTCACTCTGGAATGAGGTGACAAAAAATAATGCTGACGTCATATGCGCACAAGAAACGCACTTTTCTATCAGCGCACAACCCAAATGCTCCCACAGGAGCTACCCCTTCATATTCACCTCTAACGCAGACACAAAAAAGAGAGGGGTCCTTACAGCTATCAAAGACTCAGTTGCATTTCAGCTACATGAAGAATTCAAAGACCCTAATGGCAGATACCATATCTTAGTATGCGACATTAACTCCAAGCAATACACAATAGTAAATGTCTACTCACCTAACTCCCACCAGCTGAAATTTTTGAAAAGAGTTTTAAAGAAAGTTGACGCCCTCAAACGGGGATCCTTAATCCTGTGTGGTGACTTCAATATGGCCCCTGACAGGGCTATGGATTCCACGACCATTCCTAACCGCACGGGCCCTTCTATGCAAGACACCATCTACAAGCATGATTTATATGATGTCTGGCGCTGCTGCCATGCCGGGGAAAGAGACTTCACTTATTTCTCAGCAGCACACAGATCTTACTCGAGAATAGATCTCTTCTTAGCCGACAATACTGTGTTATCACGTACCCACTGCTCCAAGATCAATGATATCACCTGGTCTGACCATGCATCTGTGTCAATAACTATAACAGACTCATTGTCACCTGGAGCATGCCCAGTGTGCAGAGCCAACCCGTATATTCTCCAGAGAAAGGACACTAAAGAAACCTTAGAAAAACATTTAAATTAGTATTTTGAGTTGAATACTAATTCTGTATCAAACTATGCTACCTTGTGGAATGCCCACAAGGCATATATGAGAGGACTGTTTATCAAAATTGGGGCAGGGCTGAAGAGGCAGAGGCAGAAACACATGACGGAACTCACTGAAGGCATTCGCTTATTAGAAACCCAAAACAAACAATATCCCACGGCTGATCTATCAGACAAAATCTCAAAACTGAGACATGACCTCAGAATATGCCTTCTGGGAGACTTTGAAAAGTCTTCCAGGAGACTAAAAATGCTTTACTACTCCAGTGATAATAGAGCTGGGGAATTTCTTGCCCACCGCCTTCAAGGGCATAGATACAAAACAAAAATCCCATTTATTATCCATCCAACTTCCAAATCTAAACAATACCACCACAAAGATATTGCGAATGCCTTCAGTGAATACTATGGCTCCCTGTATAATCTGAAAAGAGACCCACTCACCCCCCAACCTAATTCAGAAGCAATTACCAACTTCCTGTCTAAATTGCCCTTGCCGAAACTGACAGAAGATCAACTCCAACAGTTGAACCTACCCTTCAGCATACCAGAGATTACTAAAACTATAGCCTCCCTACCAGCCAATAAATCCCCTGGCCCTGACGGCTTTGTGGGAGAATATTACAAAACATTTAATCATATATTAGCCCCACACCTCCAGCGAGTATTCAACGATGCTGCTGCCTCTGCTTCCTTCCCCTCAGAAATGCTTAGAGCCTTGATTATAACAATACCGAAGCCAGGGAAAGACCCTCTACCCCACAAAACTTCAGACCAATTTCACTATTGAATAATGATTTAAAATTATATGCCAAAATGATAGCACAAAGACTGACAGAAATTCTACCCACCCTCATTCATCCTGACCAATCGGGATTTACCCATGGACGTCAAACATCGGATGCCACCAGGAGGATAATTAACATTATCCATGATGCAAACAAATCAGGAGCGCCTTCTCTGCTTCTTGCTTTAGATGCAGAGAAGGCGTTTGATTGCGTCCACTGGGGTTACCTGGCCCAAACCTTGACAACATTTGGATTTGCAGGTCCAATTCTATCAGCAATTTTGGCCTTATACACTGTACCCTCAGCCCAGGTTTTCACTTCAGGGGTGCTTTCAACTCCCTTTGACATCACAAATGGGATGCGCCAGGGGTGCCCTCTGTGGCCTTTGATATTTAGTCTGCTCATGGAGCCCCTGGTGTGTAATATTCGCAACCATCCCCATATATCGGGAATCAAAATGAACGACTCGACACACACAATCAGCCTGTTTGCGGACGATGTCATACTAATGTTTACAGAGGTGGAAAAATCCCTGGCTTTGATATATCACACATTGCAACTGTTCAGTAACTTGTCCTATTATAAAGTGAATGAAACAAAGTCATATATTTTAAGCTTGAATGTATCGCCTTTGACACAACAAAAACTCGCTGCTACCTACCCATACACATGGGAAGCAACTGGAATAAAATACCTAGGCATTATTCTAACGCCCAAGGCAGGTGACCTCTATAAGACTAATTATGTACCATTCCTCGAGAAACTAAAAGGTAAACTCCAAACATTAGAGAAGGCGGAGCTTTCCTGGACTGGAAGGCTGGCGGCCTTTAAGATGAACATACTACCTCAACTTATTTATATGTTCCGCACCCTCCCAATTCCTATACCGAACTCCTTTTTTAACGCAGCACAATCTATCATTAACCACTTCCTATGGCAAGGGAAAAGGGCAAGATGTGCATACTCACGCCTTGTCACAGCTAGACGGGTGGGGGGCATAGGATTGGTCAACTTAAGAGATTACTACTTAGCTACGGTTCTTATGCAACTTAAAGCCTGGTTCCCTACTTTGGACAGTAATAGATGGACTGAAACTGAACAGGCCCAACTCCGACACCATAATCTCCACCACTTACTCTTCCAACAACAGCGAGAGACCATAAAAGATAAAATACTATCCCCACCTATTGTAGCATCTCTTATATCCTAGTAAAATCCCCCTTTCAACAAACGACATTAATAAATATGCCTTCACCAATACAAAGCCTCCAGTTATGCATACCAGACATAGGCGTAGAGCACTGGTTAGAAAAAGGTATTGAACTGATTGAAGATATGATGGTTGGACCAGCATTGAAAACCTTTAGATCCCTCCAGATAGAGTATAACTTGACCCTACAGGACCACTATACCTATCTCCAAATCACCCACTTCTTCCGATCAAACCCCCATCGCCAAATCTCTCTCCCTTGGAATATAGCCCAATTTTATAACAATAAACATTCTAGACGAAAGGGTATCTCCCTATTCTATGGCATGCTGGGTAATAAAGAAGTATTTACAAAAACACCAGCCATGGATGCTTGGGAAAGGGATATAGGAACCACTTTCACCTCAGAACAATGGCAAAAAGCCTTTTCAGTAATCTTCGCTTCAACCAAAAGTGTAAACTTGTGGGAAAATTCACATAAGATAGCACTTCGTTGGTATCTACCACCTCATATAATAGCGAAATTTGCTCCCCAGAACTCTGCCCTATGCTGGCGCCTCTGCGGAGAGGTGGGAACTCTGTACCATACTCTGTGGTCCTGTCCAGTGATCACGCAGTATTGGAGTGGGGTGTTCCAACTTGCCAGTCAGGTTCTCAACTATGCGATTAAATTATCCCCAGAGCTAGCCCTCCTTTCCCTGACTATCGACTTAATTCCTAGAGAACTCAGGATGGTACTATGCCACATCCTTTCAAGTGCAAGATTAGTGCTGACGCGTCATTGGAGACAACCAACATCCCCCTCAATACAGGAAGTCATACTGACGACTAACACCCATGCCAACTACGAACTAATGTACGCAAGTACACTGAATCGTTTATCTCCAGCCTTGCTAACCTGGAAACCCTGGACAGACTGGTATAAGTTACATAATCCCTAGTTTGAGAATACATACTATCTCTGTTATCTGGTATCTTCTTTACAGCGAATGTATAATTTGAGTTTGAATAATCTGAACCTTATCACTGAATAGCATGTTCTTGTTTTTTCAGTTTACTATGTTGCTTTAGTTATTTAGAAAATTTAATCAAAACCAGGTTGAGGAAGGGAGTAACGTCAGCCTAGAGAGAGGGGGTGCCCAAGAAGGTCAAAAAACTGGCAGTCATGTTCTCACAGCTGCAGCATACTGCCAAGTTTGCTCCAGTGACGAGGAGGGAGGGGATGATTTGGTCACTGACTCAACTTGGGTGTTTGATAGAGAGGAGGAGGAGGCACAGCTCCAACGAGATAGGATGCCCTCCAGGGGGCAGCTTAAGGGCAGCCACCCTATTGCATCACACCGCAGAGCTAAGCAGGTGCAGGGTGCTGCTGATTCCCCACATATTTTGAAAGGTTCTTTGGTGTGGCCCTTTTTTGACATGTGTGCAGCAGATCGCACCGTTGCTGTTTGCAACATATGTCTGAAGCGTATCAAGCGTGGCCAAAACAGCAGCCGCTTGGGCACCACATGTTTGACCAGACATATAACGACCTCTCATGCAGTCCGTTGGCAACAGCACTTAAAAGACCCACATCAAAGATCAAGGTGGACCTCTCCTTGCTCCTCATCAGCTGGGATCTCCTACCCCACTATACCTCTAGTGCTCTCAGAAACTTGCACTGAGAGGAATGAAGGTATAGAAATAGGTGTCCCAAGTACTTTTGGCCAATCTGCTAGCGGTACACCAACATCCGATTTTAGCAGGCAAATTTCCCTACCCCAGTTGCTAAACCGTCAAAAAAAAAATTTGGTCCCAGCCATCCACATGCTCAGCGTCTGAATGCTAGCTTGGCCACATTGCTAGCACTGCAACTTCTGCCTTTTCAGCTGGTAGACTTTGCCCCCTTTCGTGAATTTGTGGAATGTGCCGTACCTCAGTGGCAAGTTCCCAAACGCCATTTCTTTTCACGGAAGGCCATTCCGTCTCTCTACCAGCATGTGGAAGGCAATGTCTTGGCCTGGTTGGACAGGGCGGTCAGCAGTAAGGTGCATATTACTGCTGACTCATGGTCCAGCAGACATGGACAGGGACGTTCCCTTTCTTTCACGGCACACTAGGTAACTCTGCTGGCAGCTGGGAAGGATGCAGGACAGGGTTCAGTATTGTTGGAGCTTGTTCCACCACCACGCCTCCAAAATGCTAATGGTGATTCTGCCACAGCTCTCTCCTCCACCCCTCCTCCTCTTCTTCCTCTATGGCCTCTTCCTCTGCAGATTTCTCCTCTGAACCAGCGGTGCTCCGTAGGCGTTCAAGGGGCTACGCAAGCACTCAGGCAAAAAGATGCCATGCAGTGGCGGTGCTTAAGTTGGTCTGCTTAGGGGACAGGAGCCACACTGGGGCAGAGATTCTGGCAGCTCTGCGGGGACAGGCTCAGAGGTGGTTGACGCCATGCCAGCTTCAGCCTGGAATGGTTGTATGCGACAATGGCACCAACCTCCTCTCCGCCCTCCGACAGGGACACTTGACCCATGATCCCTGTTTGGCTCATGTCCTGAATTTGGTGGTGCAGCGGTTCTTGAGCAGGTACCCGGGCTTACAGGATCTCCTGAGGCAGGCCAGGAAAGTCTGTGGTTATTTCTGCTGGTCATTTAATGCCAGTGCTTGGCTGGCTGACATTCAAAGAGAATGCAACCTGACCAAGAACCGCCTCATTTGTGACATGCCCACCAGGTGGAACTCAACGTTGCCAATGCTGCAACGGCTGCACACGCAGCAGAGGGCCATCAATGAGTACCTGTGTGAGTATGGCACCAGGACAGGGTCAGGGGAGCTTGGCTTTTTTTCGCCACGCCAGTGGCTACTGATCAAGGATGCATCCGCTGTCCTGTCACCATTTGAGGAGGCCACAAGGATGGTAAGCAGTGACAGTGCATGCATCAGTGATACTGTCCCTCTTGTCTTCCAGTTGGAGCACACGCTTCGTGGAATAATGGACAGGGCACTTGAGGCAGAACAGCGGGAGGAAGAGGAGGACTTCCTTACCTCTCAAGGCCCCCTTTATCCAGATACTAGTATTCCTGCAGGCCCGCCAATCACACAAGAAGAAGAAGAGGAGGAGGATAACACTCAGCATCAGCAGCAGTCTTCAAGGGATCGTTTGCAGTCTCCAGAAACCCATGGAGTTGTACGTGGCTGGGAGGAGGTGGTTGAGGATCAAGTGATCCTTAGTGACCCAGAGGACTCAGGATTGGATGCATTTGCAAACCTGCGCTGCATGGCCTCCCTGATCTTGCAAAGCCTGCGAAAGGACCCTAGGATTCGTGGTATCAAGAAAAGTGATCATTACTGTCTGGCAACCCTTCTTGATCCACGTTACAAGGGTAAGGTTGCAGAACTTATCCAGCCTTCGCAGAGGGAGCAGAGGATGAAACATCTTCGGGAGGCCTTGCAGAAAGGTTTGTGCAATGCGTTTCCAGAGCCTGGGAGGTTACAATTTCCTGGTGCTGGACAACGTGTTGCTGAGGCTTCGTTCAGTCACAGAAAGAGCGGTGGAGAAGGTGGCCAGCTGACCAATGCCTTCAGGCAATTTTTCAGTCCTCAACGCCCAGGTCTAATCGGTTCCAGCAACCATCGCCAGCGTCTGAATTACATGGTGCAGGAATATCTAGGGGCAAGATCAGACTTGGAGACCTTTCCACCGAACATCCACTGGGTTACTGGGTCTTGAGGATGGACCACTGGTCATAGCTTGCTCAATATGCAATTGAGCTACTGGCCTCTCCTGCATCCAGCGTTTTTTCTGAACGCACATTCAGTGCTGCTGGAGGCTTTGTAACCGATCACAGAGTGCGCCTGTCCACAGACTCTGTTGATCGGGTCACATTCATAAAAATGAATCAGTCTTGGATCACCAGCTACCAAGCACCTAATTCTGATGTAACCAATTGATTTTTCTATGGATGTGGGATCCCTTGAAGACTGCATATGCTGAGTGACTATCCTATTATGCTGAGTGACTATCCTAGTCCGCCTCAATTTTCATGATTATAGCTTCTAAGAATATTTTCGGTTCAGGGCACCACCACCACTACCTAAGGCCCATTTTTTCTGCCCCTGTTTAACAGGGGGTGTAATTACAATTTTTTGATCTAATATTTAACAGCAGGGCTCGTTCCTGTGCTCAACAAGAGTATCTGTGAGGCTTTACAGTGTTGTGCCACCGCCTAAGGACCAACTTTTCTGCCCCTGTTTAACAGGGGCACAAAATTACAATTTTTGATTTAATATTTCACAGCAGGGCCTGTTCCTGCGCTCAACAAAAGTATCTGTGAGGCTTTACAGTGTTGTGCCACCACCACCACCACCGCCTAAGGCCCAATTTTTTTCTGCCCCTGTTTAACAGGGGCATGTAATTACAATTCTTGATATAATATTTCACAACAGGGCCCGTTCCAGCGCCCACCAAGAGTAACTGTGAAGGCTCTCAGTGTTCTGGTACCACCAACCAAGGCCCAATTTTCCGCAGAGTGTATAGGGGAGGCCGTATAGTATATACAGGCGGTCCCCTATTTTCAAACATCCGACTTACAAACGACTCCTACTTACAAACGGAGGGAGACAACAGGAAGTGAGAGGAAATCTACCCCTAGGAAGGGAAATTCTCTCCTGTAAGAGTTAATATGGGGAAAAAAGGTGTCTCCACTGATGCTTTATCACCAATCCTTGTTTCCCTAATAACCCACAATTTTCAAAATCCAATTGTCATTGGGACAGAAAGTGAGGTGAAATCTTCTGAACAGGGGCACAGACAGCAAAACAAATGTTACAGGGGTGATGATAACCCTTCCATATGTTATCCAAAAAGCTTAAAAAAATTTTTTTTTGGCTGGAGCTACACTTAAAAAATGTACCTGTTCCAAATTACAAACAGATTCAACTTAAGAACAAACCTACAGTCCCTATCTTGTTTGTAACCCGGGGACCGCTTGTATACTGCTGCTGTTCAGAGTATATAGGGCTGGGGGCCCCACTCCTTTTTTTTTTATTTGGGTGCGGGGTTCCCCTTAATATCCATACCAGACCCAAAGGGCCCGGTAATGGGCTGGGGGTGAACATTACGGTACAGTTGCAAGCAGTTTAAATGACTTTTTTTCCTTTAGAAATTACATTTTAAATGACTTTTATTCCTTTAGAAATGTCATTTTGTGCAGGGACTGTATTAAAATCACTGCTCCTGAAAAATGTGTTTTTAAAACTTTACAGGCATACTATAGACACCCCCCCAGGCACGATATTTTTAAAAGGAATATTTCACTTTTATTGTTTCACTTTAAGCATTATTAAAATCACTGCTCCCGAAAAAAAACTGCAGTTTTTAAAACTTTTTTTTTTACTTGCATTTATACATGTACCCTGGGGCAGGACCCGGGTACCCCAAACACATTTTATGACAATAACTTGCATATTAGCCTTTAAAATTAGCACTTTTGATTTTTCACGTTCGAGTCCCATAGACTTTAACGGGGTTCACGTGTTCGCACAAATTTTTACTGCCAATACACAGGTACCCACAATACACACATTACTCAGGTACTCACAATGCTCAGGTACTCACAATACACACAATAGTCAGGTACTCACAATACACTGTCAGTCAGGTTTTGTTGTTTGTGTCTAAGGATGGGCCCGGTGTTCGATTCGAACCCATGTTCGAATCGAGCACCGGGCGTTCGCTCGCTCGGCGAGCCCAGAACTATTGGGGCCGCTCGCATCAAATTCGTGTGATGCGAGCGGCCCCGCAATGCATTGCGGCCCGCGCAGTGCAATGCTGGCTGATGATTGGCCAAGCATGCACTGTGACCCCGCATGCTTGGCCAATCACAGCGCCGGCAGCGAGGAGAGCCATAATTGGCTACAGGCAGGATGCCTGTAGCCAATTATAGCTCAGGGGCTTTAGTACACCCCACGGTATAAGAGGCTGCTGCGTCGGCGGCCTCGCATATTCTGTTTCAGTCAGTGTCAGCGTGTTAGTGTGCTGCTGACAATATGTGCTCTATTTCTGGGGATATGTGTCTGTGTGCTGTTAGAACAGCATTGCAGTATCACATCTGGGGGGTGTCTATAGGTGGCCTGTGAAGGGGGGCAGGTTTCCTGTGCTTAGAACTTTCCCTGCAAAAAAGTGTCATTTTTGCAGGAAAAAAGCTATTTAAAAGCACTCGCGGCTAATGAATTGATGGCTCCTGTAACACAGAGAACTGTCATTCATTAATAAAAAACAAAAAAAAAGCGTGGGGGTCCCCCCAAATTCAATAACCAGGCCCTTCAGGTCTGGGATGGATATTAAGGGGAACCCCAGCCAAAAAAAAAAAAAAATGGCGTAGGGTCCCCCCTCAAAATCCATACCAGACCCTTGTCCGAGCACGCAACCTGGCAGGCCGCAGGAAAAGATTGGGGGACGAGAGCGGCCCCCCCTCCCGCCTGAACCGTACCAGGCCACATGCCCTCAACATTGGGAGGATGCTTTGGGGGTCTGTCCCCATGTTGATGAGGACAAGGGCCTCTTCCCCACAACCCTGGCCATTGGTTGTGGGGGTCTGCGGGCGGGGGGGCTTATCGGAATCTGGAAGCCCCCTTTAACAAGGGGACCCCCAGATCCCGCCCCCCCCTGTGTGAAATGGTAAGGGGGTACAAAAGTACCCCTACCATTTCACCAAAAAAGTGGCAAAAATGGTAAAAATGACAGGAGACAGTCTTTGACAATTCCTTTTTTAAAATCTTCTTTCTTCTTTCTTCATCCTTCGGTTTCTTCATCTTCTCCTTCCGTCATCTTCTTCCATCTTCTTCTTCCATTTTCTTCTTCCTCCGATCCGCTTCTTCTTGCGCTGGTCTTCTCGTCCTTCTCGTCTGGCATCTTCTTCCGTTGGCGTCGGCGTCGGTGTCTCTGTCTCTTCTTGGGCCGCTCCGCGCAATGGGAGGCTCCCGCTGTGTGAGGCTCCGCTCCGTCTGACAGGTCTTTTATAATGGAGGGCACCTGGTGACCCCGCCCCCTCTGACGCACAGGGACATCATGGGGAATTCCATGATGGCTTTCCCCATGATGTCAGAGGGGGGCGGGGTCACCAGGTGCCCTCCATTTTAAAAGACCTGTCAGACGGAGCGGAGCCTCACACACCGGGAGCCTCCAATTGCGCGGAGCGGCCCAAGAAGACACCGACGCCGACGGAAGAAGATGCCGGACGAGAAGACCAGCACAAGAAAAAGCGGATCGGAGGAAGAAGAAGATGGAAGAAGATGGAAGAAGATGACGGAAGGAGAAGATGAAGAAACCGAAGGATGAAGAAAGAAGAAAGAAGATTTTAATAAAGGAATTGTCAAAGACTGTCTCCTGTCATTTTTACAATTTTTGCCACTTTTTTGGTGAAATGGTAGGGGTACTTTTGTACCCCCTTACCATTTCACACAGGGGGGGGCGGGATCTGGGGGTCCCCTTATTGAAGGGGGCTTCCAGATTCCGATAAGCCCCCCCGCCCGCAGACGCCCACAACCAATGGCCAGGGTTGTGGGGAAGAGGCCCTTGTCCTCATCAACATGGGGACAGACCCCCAAAGCATCCTCCCAATGTTGAGGGCATGTGGCCTGGTACGGTTCAGGCGGGAGGGGGGGCCGCTCTCGTCCCCCCCCTCTTTTCCTGCGGCCTGCCAGGTTGCGTGCTCGGATAAGGGTCTGGTATGGATTTTGAGGGGGACCCCACGCCATTTTTTTTGGCTAGGGTTCCCCTTAAAATCCATACCAGACCTCAAGGGTCTGGTATGGATTTTGAGGGGGACCCTACGCCATTTTTTTTTTTTTTGGCTGGGGTTCCCCTTAATATCCATCCCAGACCTAAAGGGCCTGGTTATTGAATTTGGGGGGACCCCTACGCTTTTTTTTTTTCATTTTTTTTATTTTTTATCAATGACTTTTTTTTATGAATGAGTTTCAATGAATGACTGTTCTCTGTATTACGGGAGCCGTCAATAACACATTAGCCGCGAGTGATTTTAAATAGCTTTTTTACTTTCAAAAATGACACTTTGCGCAGAGACAGTTCTAAACACGGGAAACATGCGCCCCTTCACATGCATACTATAGACACCCCCCACCAAGTACGAAATTTAAAGGAATATTACACTTTTATTGTTTCAATTTAAGCATTATTAAAATCACTGCTCCTGAAAAAACGTCCGTTTTTAAAAAAAAATTTTGCATTGATACATGTCCCCTGGGGCAGGACCCAAGTCCCCAAACACTTTTTATGACATTAACATGCATATTAGCCTTTAAAATTAGCACTTTTAATTTTGAACGTTCGCATCCATTATAACTAATAGGGTTCTAAAGCTCGCACGGACTTTAGGTCCGTTCGCGGGTTCTGGTGCGAGCCGAACGGGGGGGTGTTCGGCTCATCCCTATTTGTGTCGCTGTGTCACTCTGAACAGCCTTCCCTTGTAATCTGACACTAGCAGTCAGTAACCTTCAGTGCTGCCACTTCTCCAATCAGTCTCACACACTCTCTCCTCCGGTCTGCACTTCACTTACCCAACACCGCTCCCTGTCAGCCTTCCACCTCATGGTTCCGCTTGATTCCCCCCACCTCCTCTGTCTGTATCTGTGGGGTGATACTCCCCTTAGTTACTCCCACTCCACCACCACGATGTCCCGCTCTGCCGCCACTGTAGGTTCCCCTGGGTCACCCGCTTCTGCTCTCGGTTGTGGGGTTTTCATTACGGTCGGGGGGTCCAGTCCACCGTGCTGCCGCTCTTGGTCATGGGGAGGTGGGGGTCCAGTCCTGTCCTCTACACTCCCACACGCCCTCTCACACTGTCACACTGTCCCAGCACTGACTTCCACACCAAGAAACTCTGCAACAGCACCACCTAGCTGTCACCACCAACAGACATAGTCCCACTGACAGATAAATGTGAAGAAAACAAAGCCAGCATTGCCCAACAATATAAAAATGTAGAAAAAAAATAGTGTAGTGTCCCGCACCCTGTCTATACCAGGCCCTTTGGGTCTGGTATGGATTTTAGGGGAACCCCCACACCAAAAAAAAAACAGCGTGGGGTTCCCCCAAAGTCCATACCAGACCCTTATCCGAGCATGCAGCACGGCAGGTCAGGAAGGGGGGGGCGAGCAAGCGCCCCCCCTCCTGAATTATACCAGGTCACATGCCCTCAACATGGGTGGGTGCTTTGGGGCACATGCAGCATGCGCCTGCATGCATGCAGCCCAGGAGGTCAGGAAAGTGTAGGCGGGGGACGAGCAAGTGCCCCCCCTTCTGAACCATACTAGGCCACATGCCCTCAACACACCCTCCTGAACCACCCCAAAGCACCTTGACCCCATGTTGATGGGGACAAGGGCCTCTTCCCGACAACCCTGGGTTGTGGTTGTATAGAATATGCTGCAGCAAAAATGACATTTCTAAAGAAAAAAAATAGTCAAATCCTATTTAAATTGACTCGCGGTTACAAATACCGGCACCCAGCTATTTAAAAAAAATTAAAAAACGGCATGGGGTCCCCCCAGTACATACCAGCCCCTTCGGGTCTGATATGGATTTTAAGGGAGACCCCACGCCAAAATAAAAAAAAAAACGGCGCTCAAATTCCATACCAGACCCTTATCCAGGCATGCAGCCCAGCAGGTCAGGAAAGGGGGGGGGGGAGCGAGCGATCATACCAGGCCACATGCCCTCAACATAGGGGGTGGGTGCTTTGGGGCAGGGGGGATCCACCCCAAAGCACCTTATCCCCATGTTGATGGAGACAAGGGCCTCTTCCCGACAACCCTGGGCTGTGGTTGTCGGGGTCTGCGGGCGGGGGCTTATCGGAAGCCAGATCCAGCCCCCCATGTGAATGAGTATCGGGTATGTATTACCCATATCCATTCACCAACAAAAGTGTCAAAAAATTATAAAAACACAGAGATAGTTTTAGACAAATCCTTTATTCAAAAATAAAAAACAGTGTCCCCGATGTAGATTTGTCGTTGATCCCTTTGCCCCCAGACCCGAAAAGAAAAAAATTGCTCTCGCCGACATGGAGGCGCTATGCCTACTGCAGGCTCATCCATTTTATATTTATTTTATAGGGAAGGAGCGGGGCCACCTGTCTACGTCACCTGGTGGCACCCACCCTTCTGAGTCCGTGGATTTGTCAAAAACTGTCTCAGTGTTTTTATTTTATTTTTTACACTTTCTTGGTAAATGGGTACAGGTACCCGATACCCATTCACATAGGATAGAGGCCAGAATCTGGGGGCCCCCTTGTTAAAGGGAGCTTCCAGATTCCGATAAGCCCCTGCCCACAGACCCCAACAACCACAGCCCAGGGTTGTCAGGAAGAGGCCCTTGTCCCCATCAACACCTTAATGTATTTTGGTCCATGCCAGTATAAATCAATATCCAAAACATTAATAATTTGTGTGTACTATAGAAAGATAAAGATGTGTGTTTTTCACTTGCCTCGGGAGCTGCGCTATAAGTGTGTTTGTATAAAGGCTTGTCTAATTTGAATACACCGAGTCATTACTACAGGGAAAAACACTGCAGAAGGAAAAATCAGAGAAGGTTTCGTTAAGTGCTGGCTGACTTTACAGCATGCACCTAAGGATTCTCTGGATATTTTCAAAAGAAAGAGAGACACTCTTTAATCTGATCAGTAGTTACTTGTCATTAATACTAGTGAAGCATGTTTACCAGTCAAAGAAAATATCATAAATGTGTAACTCTTTCACCATTGACTGTGGATGCACTTGTAATATGCCCTATAATCATTGCTGTTGAACACAGCTTTATAATTTATTGCATCAGTGTGGCTACTATGTCAAAGATTGAAAGCATCTCTTCAAACCTGCCTCATTTCACCCTGATCAAACTGGTAAAGCTGCATGCCTTTCCAGAGTAATTTATTGATATCAAAGGGAGAGCAATGTTAAAAATGTTGGCTCACTCTGCTAAGGGTTTTGCACACAGATAAATCTTTGCGTTTAGATTCATCTCTTTTATCCTCTTTTATCATGTCAGTGATTTTTTTCTGCTAATTTTTGTGCTATACCTAAATTGGATGTAATAGCAAACAGTTAAATTCATGACCGTAAGTGTGAACTGCCCTACCTAACCAATAAAAATGTGCTTATGCAAAAAGAGCATTGTAACCTGGAATGCCAGAATTTTCATCCCATCTTCATTCAATGCTCTGTAGTTTAAGCTGAAGTGCAAGTGCTGTGTGTCGCTATGATTAGCCTGTTTTCTTTATGAGACCTGCCCCCCCCCCCCCGATTTCTAAGTTAAAGTGTTTGTTACCCCAACACTTCATATTCCTGATATGTGCCTGCTGTATCATGTACATGTATTGAAAATTATCCTTTTCTCTTTGTATTGCTTCCTTTGTGTGAAATCCCTGGTGTCCCTGCCGGTCGCTCTGCTTTCCTATTACAAACTGAAAACGCTAAGCAGGATAGCACACTGTGGTCAGTTCTTTAGCTATGCTGGAAAAGTCAACCTGCTCTACTCCAATGATCAGGCTTTGCCTGACATACCCCTTCCCTTCACAGCCTTTCACTGGGGGGATCAATGTGCTGTTGTTTCTCCTACCCCCAGCTCATATGCAGCTGAGAACAGAGAGAATATGATCACTTATAAAAATGGAGATAAAAAAAAGGTATCTATCATTTTTTTTTTTTTTATATCTATACTCAAATATTTTGCCTTTCATTTCTATTTTAAACTGAATGGATTGTTTTACAAGGTGATCTTTTACAATTTAAGTTCATCCCGGACAAGGAAGTGGGTTTAAAAATTTCTAGGACCCGACGATCTGTGCACAGTGTGCATATTTTCAAAAGAATTAAAAAGTAAGCTACAAAAACAATTTTAAAGAAAAAGAATGGCAGTCTTGTATGAATAATATTAATCTATATAATATGTTTGTTTTACAGTTAGAGTTTAGTTAATCTTTAAAGCAATTTAGCTTGGTCATGGACCATCCTAGCTTGTGATTACTTAGGAAAGGAGCAGTAATAAGGTCAGCCCTGTGTTTTACCCTTCTATCATCTAGCACTCTGTCTCTTGTGCCTAGTCTCTTGCTTTATTAAAGTAAGCATGAGGGAATAGAAATGAGAGCAGAAATTAAGGTTTTGGACCTGTCATATTAATGCGTATTTATTTCCACCTAGGATGTCATTGATCTGGAAAAGGAAAGAAGCAAACAAATGCAGAAAAGTAGGAATTGCTGTCCTGCTTGTTTGTTTAAGATCAGTAACTCACTATGCAGTGAAGCCAGGATCAGGAGAAGATCCTCAGAATCCATACCTTTAACAACAACAACTTAAAAACAAATCAGAACAGACTTCAAATTCAAAACATTGTCTCAGCTGCCCTTCTTGCTCAGTAAAAAACTTTTTTTGAGACCAGTGTATACCAATGCCCAAGAAGTAATTCCCCATTTATGATTACTGCTCTCTAAAACCTGAATGTAGAGTAAGCTACTGACAGGTGCTAATCATCTATACATTGCCTGGCTGAAAGCTTTCTTTTTCATGTGAAATCAGGCACTTGCAACCCCTGCTGGACATATTCCACGGTGTCCATTGAATCATAAAATGGCTGTGACATCATCAAGCTTGAAGTTCAAATTATACTAGAACAGTACTTGAACAAAGAAGTCTGTTAACTAAAGCTTAAATTCTGTGACTGCCTGTCTGCTGTCAGACCTGACCTTACGATATAAATGGGCTACACTTTTGGCAGCTTGGTTCTTTGCATGTTTTTCTTGAGATATGTCGCTATTGACTTAACCCAAGACACTTGATCTTTGAGAGTTTTGCAGCCAAATCAAACCCTTCTTCCAAGGGAGAATGAGAGGCACTCTTTATACCATATGCCTTATACCAATCACTTGCCACATGGATAATCAAACTTTTCCAATAACACTTGCTCAGGCTTTAAATTCAATAGATCAGTCCTATCCTGACAACCTGTAACACCTATCTTATATAATTAGGTTGTATCCACTACATACATAAAAAAAAGAAAAGCGTACAACCATACATCACCTAGCTATCATGTTTTATTGTAAAATTGTGTCTAAAGATACAATAAAGGATTTGTATGTCACTGTCATGCTATTTAGCATTATATTAATATTTGAATATGTCTTTTGTTATTTAGAGTACATTGTTCAGACAATAAAGTTTAGACTGGTTTAAAGCTTGGTGTATACCTTTGCAGTTTAGGTGCAGTGTGTTTTATGCGTGTTGTGTTTTACATGCATTTTTAAAGAGTTTCACTATTGAACTCTGTGTAATGCATTTTGATGAAAGGGCATCAAAGGTGGAGTAAGTTATACAATAATTTGTATGTGTTTTGGTGATACAAGGAATTAATGATTTATGCTGTATTTACAGACTGTCTTGGGGCACCTACATGCCTTGTGTTTGCTTGACTCAGAAAGGTTTAATTTTTTTAACATTTTAATTTGATTTTAATTATGATTAAGTGCTTGTAGTGTAAGGCACATTGGTACTCTGGTGATTTAAAATGAAGTGATTATGGAGAACTGCTTGTTGGTGTAACATTTTCTTTCATTATTGCTACTGGAGTTTGTGGAAGACTTTTTCCCCAGCATATGAAATTACTTTTTTCCCATCATGTACAATGTTTTATAGAACCAGAGCGATTCCTTATGGAACACATTCAACTTTCGGATTCATTAATCTGCAACCTACTGGATGTGCTTCTCTGCCTTGTTCATTGGTTCCAGGTTCTTCTCATGCAGCTACTACAGTTATGACGTTGACATCTGTAGTGAAGGTATCAAAGCCATACATTGATCCTTGAGTCAATTCCAGATCCATACTGAATTTCTTCAAAGCGGTTTTCCCTAATTGATGTCTTAAATTAGCATTATTTACCTATTTGATCTAGCTGGCCTTTGTGATTAGGTATTTTGTGAGTTTTCTGATGAATCTGATCATACCTCCATTACTGCGTCACAGTCTTTTCAAGTTTCTTACCCTTAAGCTGATGTATTTCATTTTTTTCACCCTAATCAGCTGGATGAAACATGTTCCCTTTACCCTGGATGACCTGGTGCATCAGACTTTCCAGAAGACAGGAAAGGAAGTAAATTTTCTCTATATGTTTCACCTGGTTCAGAGATTCTAGAAACTAGTGGCCCCTTTTGTCGAGACAACTAATTTGATTAGATAAAACCCTATAAAGTGGACATGCCCATTCCCAGATTAAGCACCTTAATATTTTACACTTAAAAAATGATATTATGATAATAATTGAAACAAAACAGTAAACCAGCAGTGGATACAATACCTCTTTGTACTTACTACCATTTCTTCAAGGAAAGAGTACTTGTCTCTTGCAAAAAAGCACTATTTTTGTACTAACATCAGCCATTGTTTCTGACACTGCTGTTAAAGTATATCTAATGTCAAAAGTTATTATTTTTTTTTTTTTTGGATAGAGTAGGGAAGGGTTAAAATCACAGTTTTTTTTTTTTTACCTCCATCTGTATTTTATGAGGAAGATTTTTCTTCACTTCCTGTTCTTTAGACTCAGCAGGAAGTGGGAGTTTATCTTTCCAATGTGAGGGATATCACCTCTTAGACAGTTATCGCAGGAACATGAATTGGAGGTTCATGTTCCCAACAGTGAGGTAAGTATACAGCAGGAGATGCATCCCAAAGTGTTTAGCAATGAGCTTCTTCAGGGTAACTGGGCAATAATGATAAAACATATGCACATAGCTGGGTTGATTTACTAAAACTGGAGAGTGCAAAATCTGGTGCAGCACTGCATATAAAACCAATCACCTTCCATTTTTTTTTGTCAAAGCCTAATTTAACAAGCTGAAGTTAGAAGCTGATTAGAAAAAAAGGGGGGGGGGGAGTGGACCAAAGGCCCAGACAGGATTCTTCAAAAAGGAAAAAACTGGAAATAGCAAGAAATAAATAGTAATCTTTATTAAAAAACAATTCCACCAAAATATCATTAAAAAAAAGTAAGAAAAATACCTCCACCACATAAATATAAAATATGATAACCTTATCAAAACACAGATGGCCACAAAAAACAAACATTCATTCATTCAACCCTCATTCAAATCATATACCAGCTGGCAATGAAGTGAACCCCTAAAAGGAATTTCCCTTGTATATATAGAAGCAAACATGCTAGTTGATCATTACTGAGGAAATCTTTAGGCTTTACAGCAATCTTCAGCTGGAGACACTAGTACTGTGTATAGAGAGTGATTATAGACAGTCCTAGATGGGTAAGGGAGGAAAGCCACAGGGGGGCAGAGGGGAGCTTACAATGTAATTCAGAGCCTGGAAGCAAATCAGATTTATTTCTTTCACAATAATATTTTATTGCAGATGTAAAGAGAACAACATTTGTACAAATTGTACCAGAGTCTAACCATTGTAAATTCATATACATGAATAGTATGATTGTCATAACATATACTTAACTTCAGCAATTTGTTCCTAAGCAATACACTAGATGAGTTTAAAAAACAATATAGTCAGTTATGTGAAATTCGGATTTTAACACTAAGAAAAAACTGATGTAATCATCATTAATTGTGTTGAATATGGTCTGAGTGTTTGCTCTAATTCGTGTAAGCATGGTATCTGCTATGTGGGCACGAGTAACAATGTGTAACAAGAAGTTTACTGTCGATAGAAGGTAGATTTGAGGGAGAAGAGCAGGGAAAAGAAAAAGGAAAGAGATAAAAGGTATAGAGCAAGTGTTGCCATGATTAGTTTCCAGTCAGTGAGTCATAATATGTAGAGTATTTGAAGATGACCCAAGTCTGCCATGTTTTGTTAAACTTTTCATTTTTTTCTGGGCAGTTTCCCTTATTTCCTCCATTGCGTATAGGTTGTGTACCTCTTTGAGTCATTCCTTAACTGCTTCCCGACCGCCTCACGCAGATATACTGCAGCAGAAGGGCACGTACAGGCAGAATCACATACCTGTACGTTGCCCTTTAAGAGGCAGCTTGCGGGCGCTCGGCGGGAGCTTCGTGAGCGTGATCGTGGGTTCCTCAGACTCTATTTCCACGGGGATACCTGCGATCTTCTCATGGAGAGGAAGAATGGGGAAATGCGAATGTAAACAAGCATTTCCCCGTTCTGCCTAGTGACACTGGCACTGATCACAGCTCCCTGTAATCGGGAGCGGTGATCAGTGTTGTGTTACACACAGCCCCTCCCCCCCACAGTTAGAATCACTCCCTAGGACACACTTAACCTCTACAGCACCACCTAGTGGTTAACCCCTTCATTGCCAGTTACATTTACACAGTAATCAATGCATTTTTAATTGCACTGATCGCTGTATAAATGTGAATGGTCCCAAAATCGCGCCAAAAGTGTCCGATCTGTCTGCCATAATGTCACAGTCATGATAAAAATCGCTGATCGCCACCATTTCTAATAAAAATAAATTATTAATAAAAATACCATAAAACTATCCCCTATTTTGTAAACACTATAACTTTTGCGCAAACCAATCAATAAACGCTTATTGTGATTTTTTTTTTTACAAAAATATGTAGAAGAATATGTATCGGCCTAAACTGTGGAAAAAAAATGTTTTTTTAGATATTTTTTGGGGATATTTATTATAGCAAAAAGTGAAACATAATGATTTTTTTTCAAAATTGTCGCTATTTTTTTGTGTATATAGTGCAAAAAAAACAAAACACAGGAGGTGATCAAATACTACCAAAAGAAAGCTCTATTTGTGGGAAAAAAAGGACGTAAATTTTGTTCCGCAGCCACGTTGAACGACCGTGCAATTGACAGTTAAAGTGACGCAGTGCCGAATCGCAAAAAGTGCTCTGGTCTTTGGCCAGCCAAATGGTCCGGAGCTTAAGTGGGTAATTGTGGGGGTGTTTGTGGATTTCCAATGCCTAGGGATCACTGCTTTTGCAGCAGTGAGTAGGAATCTGGTCAGTGATCGTTTGTCATTGAATGATTCGAGATGTGAAGCAGGCAGCATGCTGCAGTCAATTGGATTGATGTTTCTGTTATATGTTTTATAAGTTCACATAGTTTCCGCCAGAATGGTTGTATAAGAATACAATCCCACCATATGTGTAGTAAGGAGCCCTTCTTCTGGTTACAGTGCCAACAAAGATTCAGAGCTGTCGAGATTCATCTATGTATCTTAATTGGTGTATTGTACCATATAGTCAAAAGTTTGTACAATGTTTCCTGAAGGCGTGTACTGATTGTGCATTTGTATGCAAATACACAAGCATGTAGCCATTGGTCATCGCTAAAAGAGGTGCTTAGAGCAGATTCCAAAAACTCCTTTTGTTTATTCCGCTCTGTGGATCTGGAGGTCTGTAACCAGGTGTAAGTTAATGTTTTTTTTTCTCACTTTCGATCACCTTGAAGCATACTGTCTCAACGGGGGTTAATGCTGTCACAAAAGTATTTGAGTTTTTAGAATTGGAGACATAACTGTGGATCTGGCGATAATCACAGTTTGTCAAGTTTAATTGCCTCCCTTTTGATTGAAGTTCCGACAATGTTTTCAACCTGCCTCCAGTAAAACAGTGTGTGGCTAGAAGGGGGTCTACATTTTTCTGTTTGTATCTGTGTGGGCTTTGTCATTCCTGATGGGAAGTTTGGGTTGTAGCCTAATAGGGTTAAAGGTCCAGGGGAAGAAGTTAGGTCAGATATCTGATTAATCTTTTGTAGGGTCTTAGCGTTGCTTCTAATAGGGGATGTTGTTTTAATTGAATTGGACAGGATTCCCAGGGTATCCACGGGGAGTATGTCACCGATATTGGTCCTATATTGTTCTCCAGAGCCACCCAATCCTTATTTTCTGCATGACACATCCAGTCAATAATTTGTGAAAGATGTGCGGCATAATAATAATGTTTGCAGTTCGGAAATCCCAAACCTCCATTTTCTTTGGCACGTGCGAGCAGTTGGATGCTAATACAGGGTTTTTTCGTTGCCCATAGAAAGAGCATGGAGTTTAGGGCACGGAAGAAGCTCATTGGTAAAAGGATTGGGATGCTTTGGAAAAAGTACAGAATCCTGGGCAGGACTGTCATCTTGTTTATGGCCGCTCTACCAAACCATGAGAAATATTTTAAAGACCATTTCACTAAGTCCCTATTTATGGATTGTAATAGGGGTTTAAAGTTCATTGCATAGAGTGAGTCAAGATTTGGTGTTAGCCATATACCTAGGTATTTAAGGGCCCTTTCCTCCCACTTAAATGTGCAATTATTTTGAATGAGTATTCTCGTATTGTTTTTTAAGGATAGGTTTAATGCTTCTGAATTCTTATAATTTATTATAGAGGTTGGAAATATAGCTGTATTGTGTAAATATTTAGCATAAATTGGGCATAGTTATATGTGGTTGGGTTATAAAAAACAAAAGGTGGCCATACACTATACAATCTGATTGTACAATCTCCTTTAGATCTGCCATCAATTATGTAGTGCAAGGGCCTGCCTTATTGGATACAGAGTGATTGGCTAGATAGGTGTTTCCTCCTATTATATAAATTTGGTAAATCACTGAAGAAATTACACTTTGCTACAATGTAAAGTAGTGACCGTACAGCTTGTATAACAGTGTAAATTTGCTGTCTCCTCAAAATAACTCAGCAAACAGCCATTAATGTCTAAACCACTGGCAACAAAAGAGTACTCTCTCATGCTGGTCACTGGAAGTTCAACATGGCACCTCATGGCAAATAACTCTTAGGATCTGAAAAAAAACAATTGTTGCTCTAAATAGAGATGACCTAGGCTATAAGAAGATTGCCAAGACCCTGAAACTGAGCTGCAGCATGGTGGCCAAGACTATACAGTGGTTTAACAGGACAGGTTCCACTCAGAACAGGCCTCGCCATGGTCGACCAAAGAATTTGAGTGCACATGCTCAGCGTCATATACAGAGGTTGTCTTTGGGAAATAGACGTATGAGTGCTGCCAGCATTGCTGCAGAGGTTGAAGGGGTGGGGGGTCAGTCTGTCAGTGCTCAGACCAAACACCGCACACTGCAACAAATTGGTCTGCATGGCTGTCGTCCCAGAAGGAAGCCTCTTTTAAAGATGATGCACAAGAAAGACCGCAAATAGTTTGCTGAAGACAAGCAGACTAAGTACATGGTTTACTGGAACCATGTCCTGTGGTCTGATGAGACCAACATAAACTTATTTGGTTCAGATGGTGTGTCTTGCCTACAGTCAAGCATGGTGGTGGGAGTGTCATGGTCTGGGGCTGCATGAGTGCTGCCGGCAGTGGGGAGCTACACTTCATTGAGGGAACCATGAATGCCAACCTGTACTGTGACATACTGAACCAAAGCATGACCCCCTCACTTCGGAGACTGGGCCACAGGGCAGTATTCCAACATGATAACGACCCCGAACACACCAAGACGACTACTGTCTTGCTAAAGCAGCTGAGGGAAAAGGTGTTGTATTGGCCAAGAATGTCTCCAGACCTAAACCCTATTGAGCATCTGTGGAGCATCCTCAAACGGAAGGTGGAGGAGCGCAAGGTCTCTAACATCCACCGGCTCCATGATGTTGCCAGGGAGGAGTGGAAGAGGCAACCTGTGAAGCTCTGGTGAACTTCATGCCCAAGAGGGTTAAGGCAGTGCTGGAAAATAATGGTGGTCACACAAAATATTGACAAAATTTAGACATTTTCACTTAAAAGGGTTACTCACTTTTGTTGCCAGCGGTTTAGACATTAATTGCTGTTTGTTGAGTTATTTTGAGGGGACAGCAAATTTACACTGTTATACAAGCTGTACACTCACTACTTTACATTGTAGCAAAGTGTAATTTCTTCAGTGTTAACACATGAAAGGATATAATAAAATATTTACAAAATGTGAGGGGTGTACTCACTTTTGTGAGATACGGTATGTGGCATGTAGGTGGTAGGTGCATCCCCAGAGAAACAAATGTATGCCCTAAGGCCCACCCACCATGCTGTTATATATATGTGTTATGCCGCATACACACGGTCGGAATTTCCGATGGAAGCAGTCCGATGGGAGCTTTTCAATGGATTTTCCGACCGTGTGTATGCCCATTGGTCTTTTTCTGTCGGAATTTCCGACGGACTTTGGATTGAGAACCTGTTCTCAATTTTTCCGACGGAAAACCTTTCTATCGGATTTTCCGATCGTGTGTATGCAATTCTGACACGCAAAATTCCGACGCATGTTTGGAAACAATTCCACGCATGCTCGGAAGCATTAAACTTCCCTTTTATAGTGCTGTCAAACGTGTTTTATGCCACTGTGTTACTGACCATCGGAATTTGGTGTGACCGTGTGTAGGCAAGACAGTTTGAGCGAAATTCCATCGGAATTCCAACAGGAAAACCATCAGAGCTTTTTCCGACGAGAATTCCTACCGTGTGTACGCGGCATTAGACTATAGTAAATGAGTTAACAATGTTAGTGACATGCTTTTTAAAATAGTGAGACATATTAAAAACAGTTTTGTGACTGATAACTAAGCCTAAGAAAATGTATGAAATAACACAATTAAAATAAATGCTATATTGTGTTCATATGTACATACTACATAAAAGAGCCTGTTTAGATCTTAGAAAAATACAGCACAAAGTCTAGAGTTATTAAGCTGTAAGAAAAACAGTGCGGACCAAGTTTTTTTTATACTAATTAATCAAGTGGACAGATTTTACAACTGTGGTAAGATTAGGGAACTGATTTATCTCACTACTCTCTAAATCTATTGCTTAGTGAGGTCTCTGCTCGTTTTTATTTGTGAGGCACCAGTACACTCATAGGCAAGAATTATTATTGCAGGCAAAACAAGAATAACAGTCATTTATAGTCTAGATTTAAATAATTTAAAGAATTATAGTCAATGATTTATATTCCACCTTTAACCATAGCTCCCAAATGTCCCTGATTTTGAGGGATTGTCCCTCATTTGGAACAAAGTCCCTATGTCCCTCTTTCCTACTTATGTGTCCCTCAATTTGGCCTGATCTATATAGTTGTATATAAAACACACTTTTTATCTTTCTTAAAGTATTTCCCAGTGCTAAACCTTTCATCCATATTTTTAAATTGCTGCATTTGTAATTTTTCAAAACCAGTATAAAGGAATAGTAGTGGCAAAAAAAAGCCCTGGTAGGTTTAAGTAATCTTTTTTTATATATAATTCTCCTTTAAGAGTGTGTGGGGTGTGTCCTATGCCTGCATACTTTTGCTAATAGGTGTCCCTCATTTCAATCTCAAAAAGTTGAGAGGTATGCTTTAACTCTGTACTTCATCCTTCACTGCCTCCACACACTAACTCACTCACTGCCCAGGAGATTGCCAATTACTTCAAAAAGATTGATGACATTTATGATGAGATCTCCATTGTACAGGTAGAGTTTTGCTAAAGGGTCGCCTAACATTCCATGTCCACTGGCACACTCAGTACTTACCTCTTTTAACCCTGCTACCATAGAGGAGGTTGCTAAAGTTGTATCCAGTTCTCAACCACTTACCCTATGCTCCCTTGCATCTACTACAATTACCGTCTTGCTCTGTCCTACACTCTGTAACTTACATCTAAAATCTGACCATCTCTACTAGTGTCTTCCCCAACCATCTAAAAAATATGTACTGATAATCCCCATGCCCCTGCTATACCCACCAATCTTAAAATCTTAAAACCAATCTCCTTCCTGCAGTTTACGCCCAAACACCTAGTCTATAACCACCTGAGCTACCACCTTACTGATAACAACCTTTTCAACCCTTTTCATTCTATATTTTGAATGTAATACTCCACAGACACTGCTCTCAGAAAACTCACTCACTAACTGCTGGTCACTAATCTATACTCTTACTTTTGGACCTCTCTGCTGCCTTTGATACAGTGGACTACTCTCTTCTCATAAAAAAAAAAAAACTCCATTCACTTGGCATCCATGACTCTACTCTGTGTTGGTTCTCTTGTTATCTACCTCACTGCACCTTCACTAACACTTAAAATTCAATCACCTCCTCTACTCTTACCATTTTCCCAAGGTTATGTGTTTGGACCTCCTTTATTCTCTAGCTATGCCTACTCCCTGGGTCAGCTGATAGCCTTCCACAGCTTCCAATACCATTTATATGCTGATGACAGGGGATGAGCCGAACACCCCCCGTGTCAGGAACGGTGCTATTACCTGGATCGCCTGCTGGTGTCACTGTTTCCTTTGGCATCAAAGGGTGCAGTTCTGGTGGCCACCAGCAGGGGTCTCCCAGCCGATGGACATTGTCAGGAATGGTGTTATTACCTGTATCGCCTGCTGTGTCACTACTTCCTTCGGCATCAAAGGGTGCAGTTCTGGTGGCCACCAGCGGGGGTCTCCCAGCAGATGGACATGCTAGTAATCAAGCTGCACCTGTTGTGGAACTGCTGAGAGTATATAAGCCTGTCCTTCACTGAAGCTCAGTGCTTCAGTATTCCTTCCTGTAGCCTTGTCGCTGCCTGTTCTGATCCTGTGCCTGAAACCTGAACCTGATCCTGATCCTGATCCTGATCCCTGATCCGCTTCCTGCCCTGTCCTGGATGTTGTCCCCTTACCTGGTTCCTGAGACCCATCCCCTGATTCCTGCCTTGATTTTCCCTTGCTTCCTGTTCCCCCTTGGTCTCTTCTCCCAGCCTTGTATATATATGTGTTCCATTTTCTTGTGTGTATTTTTAGTTAGTTAGTTAGATTAGGGTTTTGGGGTTTGCTGTATATTATTTGCGTTCTTGCTTGTTTGTGGTTTGCTGTGTTGATTTTCACGTGTGTCTTTATTCTTTAATAAATATATATATTTTTATCACTTACCTTGGAGCCTGATTCCTTTAGTGCAGCCCATTGATCTGTTCACTTGTGCCAGATGCCTGTGTTTAGGCTCCTTTCATGACAGAATACTGAAGCCATACAAACATATCGGCTGCACTTGGGAATTGGGTCTGGACACTTTCTATTGCCAGAAAAAATGCATCCGGAAGATATTTTGTACCTCTCGCTCCTGGCAACAGATGACAGAGTTTTTTGTTATCAGACTTTGGGTGGCTATACTAGGGAGCAACTACTGGAGTGCATCCGTATAGCCCATGTTTTCGTTGATCAGGGCAGTTTTCTTTTTGAGGACGTGCAGCCTCTGATCAAGATTTGTCCAGAGCTGGCCCTGCCCTGTATTCCTGAGGGCCATGATGATTTCACTCCCCCTTTTGATATGAATCAGGTTGTATCCCTAGTATGGCTTTTTGAAGATGATACCGACGACTTTTGTGAGCACTACTCTGGCTGTTCCCCACAGGTGATTGCTGAGTGCATTGTGTCTGCTCAGTCTTTTGTTAGACAGGGAAACTTAAAACCACAGTTTGTACAACCCATACTTTCAGCATGGTCTGGCATGATGCAATTAGCCCCAGCCAAACAAACCACTTCTGCCATAAGACACCAGCCTACCCGAATGTATGTTTCCCCATAACCCATACCAAACCCAGTTTCCACCCAGTATACACTGCTCCCAACCAAATACTCATATCCAGTCTCTGCTCCCTGTACCTATCCTGCATTTAACCCCTCTGCCTCTTCTCAGTTGCCTACAAATCCACAAGAACTTCCCCCAGCTACTGTTACCTCTTCTCTGCCATATTCCAATTCTCCTTTCCTGTCTGCTGCACCCCCCACCTACAAAGCTTCAGCGACCAAGTCAAAGAAAAAATGAAAGTTCTTTCCAACCAAAACGATCCTGCCATTAACCCAACCTGCTTCCACACCCACCAATCTGTCCCAGCCTGAGGTGCCAGCGTTCCTGCCTGAAGAGCCAGTGCCAGCCCTCCAGCCTGACGTTTCAGCCTTCCAGCTTGACATCCCAACCTTCCAGTCTGATGTCCTGGTGCCGGCCTTCCAGCCTGATGTTCCAGCCTTCAAGCTTGACATTCCAGCCGTCCAGTCTGATGTCCTGGCGCCGACCTTCTGTTCTAATGTCCCTCTGCCAGCCCTCCAGCCTGAAGTTCCTGCCTTCCAGCCTGAAGTTCCTGCCTTCCAGCCTGATGTCCTAGCCCTCCAGCCTGATGTCCCAGCCCTCCAGCCTGATGTCCCAGCCTTCCAGCCTGATGTCCCAGCCTTCCAGCCTGATGTCCTGGTGTCGGCCTTTCAGCCTGATGTCCCTCTGCCGGCCTTCCAGCCTGATGTTCCAGCCCTCCAGTCTGATGTCCTAGCCCTCCAGCCTGACGTCCCAGCCTTCCAGTCTGATGTCCTGGTGCCAGCCTTCCAGCTTGATGTCCCAGCCTTCCAGTCTGATGACCCGCTGCCAGCTTCCCAGCCTGATGACCCGCTGCCAGCTTCCCATTCTGATGACCCGCTGCCAGCTTCCCAGCCTGATGACCCGCTGCCAGCTTCCCAGCCTGATGACCCGCTGCCAGCTCCCCAGCCTGATGACCCGCTGCCAGCTTCCCAGTCTGATGACCCGCTGCCAGCTTCCCAGTCTGATGACCCGCTGCCAGCTCCCCAGTCTGATGACCCGCTGCCAGCTCCCCAGTCTGATGACCTGCAGCCTGCCTTCCATTCTGATGACCCACGGCCAGCTGCCCAGCCCGATGTGCTCCTGTCTGCTGCCCAGCTTGATGTGCCCATGCCTGCTGCTGATGTGCCCATGCCTGCTGCCCAGCCCGATGTGCCTGCTGCCCAGCTTAATGTGCCCGTGCCTGCTGCCCAGCCTGATGTGCCCGTGCCTGCTTCCCAGCCTGATGTGCCCATGCCTGCTGCCCAGCCCGATGTGCCTGCTGCCCAGCTTGATGTGCCTGTGCCTGCTGCCCAGCTTGATGTGCCCTGCCTGCTGCCCAGCTTGATGTGCCAGTGCCTGCCGCCCAGCTTGATGTGCCTGCTGCCCAGCCCGATGTGCCTGCTGCCCAGCCCGATGTGCCCGTGCCTGCTTCTCAGCGCGATGTGCCTGTTGCCCAGCTTGATGTGCCCATGCCTGCTGCCCAGCTTGATGTGCCCACTGCCCAGCTTGATGTGCCCGTGCCTGCTGCCCAGCTTGATGTGCCCATGCCTGCTGCCCAGCCCGATGTGCCTGCTGCCCAGCTTGATGTGCCCGTGCCTGCTGCCCAGTCTAAAGTGCCCATGCCTGCTGCTGATGTGCCAGCTGCCCAGCCTGATGTGTTCCTGTCTGCTGCCCAGCCTGATGAGCCACTGTCTGCTGCCCAGCCTGATGAGCCACTGTCTGCTGCCCAGCCTGATGAGCTCCTGCCTGCTGCCCAGCCTGATGAGTTCCTGTCTGCTGCCCAGCCTGATGAGTTCATGTCTGCTGCCCAGCCTGATGAGTTCCTGTCTGCTGCCCAGCCTGATGAGTTCCTGTCTGCTGCCCAGCCTGATGAGTTCCTGTCTTCTGCCCAGCCTGATGAGCCACTGTCTGCTGCCCAGCCTGATGACCCGAAGCTCGCTGCCCAGCCTGATGACCCGAAGCTCGCTGCCCAGCCTGATGACCCGAAGCTCGCTGCCCAGCCTGATGACCTGGTGCCCGCTGCCCAGCCTGATGAGTTCCTGTCTGCTGCCCAGCCTGATGAGTTCCTGTCTGCTGCCCAGCCTGATGAGTTCCTGTCTGCTGCCCAGCCTGATGAGCCACTGTCTGCTGCCCAGCCTGATGACCTGGTGCCCACTGCCCAGCCTGATGACCCGAAGCTCGCTGCCCAGCCTGATGACCCGGTGCCCGCTGCCCAGCCTGATGACCCGGAGCCTGCTGCCCTGTCTGTTTTTATTTCCAGATCTAAACTTCCAGACCCTGGTGGTGGGGTACATGTCCCATTGTCGGACTCGGGTGGCACGCCTCCTAGTAGGTTAAGAGACTCTGGTCAGAGAGCGCAAAGAAGTCTGCAGTCACAGAGGAGACTTTTTGGGACTCTTCCACTTTTACACGCACTGCCAGATCTAGGGCAGAATGGAGTGTTCGGAGGCCACTCCTTAGGGGGGGAACTGTCAGGAACGGTGCTATTACCTGGATCGCCTGCTGGTGTCACTACTTCCTTCGGCATCAAAGAGTGCAGTTCTGGTGGCCACCAGCGGGGGTCTCCCAGCCGATGGACATTGTCAGGAATGGTGTTATTACCTTGATCGCCTGCTGGTGTCACTACTTCCTTCGGCATCAAAGGGTGCAGTTCTGGTGGCCACCAGCGGGGGTCTCCCAGCAGAAGGACATGCTAGTAATCAAGCTGCACCTGTTGTGGAACTGCTGAGAGTATATAAGCCTGTCCTTCACTGAACCTCAGTGCTTCAGTATTCCTTCCTGTAGCCTTGTCTCTGCCTGTTCTGATCCTGTGCCTGAAACTTGAACCTGATCCTGATCCTGATCCCTGATCCGCTTCCTGCCCTGTCCTGGATGTTGTCCCCTTACCTGGTTCCTGAGACCCGTCCCCTGATTCCTTCCTTGATTTTCCCTTGCTTCCTGTTCCCCCTTGGTCTCTTCTCCCAGCCTTGTGTATATATATGTGTTCCATTTTCTTGTGTGTATTTTTAGTTAGTTAGTTAGATTAGGGTTTTGGGGTTTGCTGTATATTATTTGCGTTCTTGCTTGTTTGTGGTTTGCTGTGTTGATTTTCACGTGTGTCTTTATTCTTTAATAAATATATATATTTTTATCACTTACCTTGGAGCCTGATTCCTTTAGTGCAGCCCATTGATCTGTTCACTTGTGCCGGATGCCTGTGTTTAGGCTCCTTTCATGACACCCCGGTTCGCACCAGAACAGGCAAAAGATTTGCACGAACAAGCGAACACCCTAGGGGAGGGGCCAGGACGGTGGAGGAGCTTGCATGCATGCTTGTTTTTACAAACTGCTGACACATACAAGTTTGGAACTCATTCGGAGAGGAATCCTCTGCCTAATGCTTTTATAGTTTGGTAAGCTGGGAGCACCTAAAATGTGTGAGTACCCTGATGTTATGTTTTCTAAATACATTTTTAAACTAGCGATAATGCACTATCCAGCCTCTTTCTTGTTTTAAAATTAAGGACAACTTCTCTGGATTTCCCTGTGGGATCGTGCTGAGCCAGTTTCACTTAGAGCCCAGGAATGGTTCAATTGCTTAGGTGGATCAAACTTAGGTGTGCAGTTGGAGATGAGCGCATTCACACGGGGGGGGGGGGGGCATGTGTGTGTGTAAAGTCATCCTCTTCTGATCAGGATTATCATTAGTAGAGTCACTTTTTGGACAGTAATACATATATTTGCATATATGTATTAATTTATATAGTGCAAGTATCACTTTGAGTATTTTAGCACATTGGCGTGTATTTATTTTTAATTTGTGCAAACATTAATTTTTTTTTTTTTTTTTTTTTTTTTGTTATTTTTGGTTAATTTTTTTTTTTTTTTTTTTTTTCAACAACATTTTTTTTCTTTTTTTTATGTTTATATTTGTAAAAAAAATTTTTGGTCTTTTTCTCACAACATATTTTTTTTGATTTTTGTGATTGATTTTTTTTAAACAAACATAAAAACATGTTTTAAAATGGTAAAAAATGTAGGCTTAGCATTAGAAAATATTTACACAATGTAAAAGTCCAGAACTTACAAAGTTCAACAGGTAACTCATGAACAGTAGAAGCCAAATTTAGAATATGCACACTAATTTAACAGGAAAATGGGTAATGTCAACATGTGCTAGTTCCATCATGGGGAATGAATGGACGTGTTTTGTGTGTGTGTGAGTGGAGCCGCAAACATTAATTTCATGATTGCAAGATCAGAGATTGTAGCTGCACCATCCAAGGGACAGGTGAGTGTACTTCTTTGAAAAGTCACCACCTACAGTATTTGTAGATGATGAGCATTTTTCGGGAATTGTGAGCATGACACCCTGCTTAACATATTTATCCCACCCCCCAAAACAGCCTCTGGAGTCCCTGTGTAAGTTACCCCTAAAACCCTTACTACAGCAGTAATTGTATAGATAGTGACAATAATAAACAACCTTACAACTCCAACAACCCAAAGCCAGGTAAACTCAATAAACGTTATGAAGACAAACTGAACTTTCATCAAATCTGCGCAAGTTTTCACGTCCGAATGCTAATAACATGTGCGCAAGTTTCACGTACGAGTGCTAATAACATCTGCGCAAGTTTCACGTACGAGTGCTAATAACATCTGCGCAAGTTTCACGTCCGAATGCTAATAACATGTGCGCAAGTTTCACGTCCGAATGCTAATAACATGTGCGCAAGTTTCACGTACGAGTGCTAATAACATCTGCGCAAGTTTCACGTCCGAATGCTAAAACATGTGCGCAAGTTTCACGTCCGAATGCTAATAACATGTGCGCAAGTTTCACGTCCGAATGCTAATAACATCTGCGCAAGTTTCACGTACGAGTGCTAATAAACATCTGCGCAAGTTTTCACGTCCGAATGCTAATAACATTGTGCGCAAGTTTCACGTACGAATGCTAATAACATCTGCGCAAGTTTCACGTCCGAATGCTAATAACATGTGCGCAAGTTTCACGTACGAATGCTAATAACATCTGCGCAAGTTTCACGTCTGAATGCTAATAACATGTGCGCAAGATTAGACATATCAAGTATAACCATAGTAGCGCACGTGCTTGACTTACTTTTTTTTGATGGCTTTTCGAATTCTCCTGTACTGATCGTGCTCCCTGGATTTGATGTCGGACCATCGCTTGCGCAGTTGATCCTTGCCCCTTCGTACGCCGAATTTCTGCTCCAGGGTGCTGACGATTGTAGTGAGAATCTTGTCCTTGCGCAAATTGGGTCGAGGGTAGGGGCCATTTTCCCCGTCGTAATCTTCCTTTGGAGGATGTCCACCATCTCCACCATCTCTTCAAAGGCCATATTGGTGGCCTTATATCTGCTGCTGGATGCAGATGTGTTCGCTTCTTGCTTTCCTCCGCGCTACTGGCTGAGAATGTGTCCGCCATCTTCATGAATTTATTCACCCACAATGCAACGAGGGGAAGCGGGGCGGGGAATACTCGTCAGGAGGAACGTCATGGGCGGGCGACGCGGAGGACGCAGGCGGACTTCGACGCGTGCGCAGTGTATATAAGGCTGTTTGAGGGCCCCACGTGTTCCCGAACGGAAGTAGCGAGCGCTGTGTACGAAGGTAAGTGTTTTCTAGGATGCATTACTGTGGTTTACTGGGTTTTGGGCCTGCATTTTTTAAGGATATGTGTGTGTTGCTGCCTGTGTGTAGGGGTTGCTGCCTGTGTGGGTGTGTTGCTGCCTGTGTGTAGGGTTGCTGCCTGTGTGGGTGTGTTGCTGCCTGTGTGTAGGGGTTGCTGCCTGTGTGGGTGTGTTGCTGCCTGTGTGTGGGTGTGTTGTGTAATGTTTGGTTAGAAAAACTGGATGTGCGTTTTTAGTAACATTTGTGTTTTTTGGTCTTTTGTATTGCCATTACTAACAAAACAGAAACAAACATGTCAGCAGCCCAGTTTAATCCATTCAAGGACCAGCAGTTCATGTCCGAATTCATTGCGCTGTACAGAAAAAATACCAACCTGTGGCAGCTCAAGAAACCCTTTATATGGCAATAGGGATGTCCGGAAGGCAACACTGGGGGCCACTTTGTGGATTTTGTGAAGACTCAAGTCCCCAACGCAGACACCAAGTTTGTTGAAGCCAGAATTTCAAGTTTAAGGCACATGTACAAGCGGGAGCGCAAGAAGATTGAGGAATCAGTCAGATCAGGAGCAGCAGCAGAGAATGTTTATGTACCCAAGCTGTGGTACTACAACCAACTGGCTTTTATAGGTGACCAGATGGAACCCAGGCAATCACTGTCCACTCTTCCCTCCACCCTTCCCTCCACTCTTCCCTCCACTCTTTTCCCTCCACCCCAGCTGAGGCTTCCACGGAAGGAGAAGACCCCTCCACCTTGGAGCAGGCTGATGCGCCCAGCTGGAGCCAGGTATATATTTAGTATCCCAAATTGTGATTGTGTGAATATTAATGCTGTAAACGTTAAAATGTGAAACAATTAACACCCTGAACTCAGAATTGTGAAAAAAAGCTGACAAAAATTGCGCAAACTTCGAAAAAGTGTGGGTGCAACATATCGATACATATATAGTGTATACATACATCCATAGTGGCAAAAAATGCCTTATACAACATTGGTGATCTGCTTGGAAAATGCAGGGGTCCAAATGATAGCCTTTTGGATCTTTTTTAAAAATTTATCTGCTCCTTCATAAGTTTACAATTGGATGATTGAGGAGGCCATAAACCAAAAACCAGGTGTTTGATTTTTGTTTTTATTTGCACACAGGATGAGCTGACCCAGGATGATGCCCGGGACAAGTGGTATGGAGGAGGAGGACATGACCAGCGAGAGCCAGGAGGTGGCTGGCCCAGCACGAGCCAGAGTGACAGCCAGACTGTCTTAAGAAGTCTACCTCCACCCCTGCCCTTACCCCCAAGAAGGCCCAGGAGGATGACCATTGTTGAGGAGGAATCACTCCAACTTATTAGGAAGGCGAGTGCGATTCTCGACAAACCCCCCATTCCAGAAGAGGCCTATGCCACCTACTTGGCCAGCAGGTTGCTGGAAATGGAGAAGGGCCAACGGCACCTGTGTGAGGGCCTCATTTTTTTTAGGCTATTAAGGGGGGTTTGAGGGTCAATTACGAGAATCCACCCGCCTGACACATGAAGGCCCGACACCAACTTTCTCCTCCTCCTCCTCCTCCTCCTCCTCTTCCTTCTTCTCCTCCTCCTCCTCCTCCTCCTCCTCCGACCACAAGTCAGCCTCCAAGGAAGCGTGCAGGGAAGACTGCAGGGAAGAGTGCAGGGCAGCGTGGTGGGAAGAGTCGGAAGTGATTGCCTGGCTTCAGTCTGGTCTCACAGAAGACACAGGCTGTTGTAGTGCCACAGCTTGGGGACATAGATGTCATCTGCTGCTGTTCCTGGTCTGTCTGATTCCTGGTCAATCTTCTTATGCTCCCTATATGGATGAAATGTGCCCCAAGCTTAATTTTTGGCTTCACAAACTTGATGTCTGCCGTTGGGGCAAAAAGTCTTCGCAAAATCGCAAAGTGGCTCCAGTGTTGCCTTCCTATTTTGTTTTGCCTTGTTTGTTTTAACCAGAATAAATGGTAATTTAATTTTCACAAAATAATGATATACGTGCTTGTTATTCAAAAAACATAGTTTCTTTAGGAGTAGGCAGGTACATGTCTAAACATTCATTTGACAATACAAGTGTAAAGTGCAACTTCAATGGAACTGCAAGTGCAGTCGCTGGAAAGGTGAGGGTTAAGATCTGAATTAAGGGCAAGCTCTGCTGACTCCACAATTGTACATTCTCAGATTCTAGCAGCAGCACTTTACTTATTTTACTACATTGTGTCTTTTTTCACATAGGTGTGCGCAGGGGTTTATTTGTTTTATACATATCCAGGCACCCTTTGCCATCATATATTGCCCAATCTATACCACATCATATATTACATATATTTGTAATTTCTGGTTCTGTTCCTTTTTCAGTAACCTTACCTAGAAGCAATTATTTTTTTACTTCTAAAGCCTTCACCGCACCATTACTAAGCTTCTTATACTGTGAGTTGTCATCTCCTTTTGATTACCTTGACTACCTACAGTCTATACCTCTGTGTCAATCTATATATATGATGGTCGCACAGCTGTACCCAATATGCACCACATACCTTCACGCTATCTTTATACTGTTTACTTTTGTACTTTTCGTAATTTTCACTAATGAACACAAGGACATGCCTTTTTACAAATCCTCAAGATAACAACATCAATCCATCTACAGAGTAAAATAAATAGAAAATTTCAAATTTCAAATATCAATACACTTTATAACATAATACAACTAAATCAATAACATCAAAAAAGAAAGAATATTTTACACAATTGGATTGCAATTGGTTCGGAGTGTGTGTTGGGCCCTGATGTGTGGTTCCTCCTGGCCTGTGTCCCTATATTTGGCTTGGCCCATAACTTTGCCCCTAATTGGCAGATTTCCATTTGGGGATGTGGACTTGGGCTTTTACTTCTGCCTGTGCTTCTAGCTGGATGGAAAATGGTGGATGGGTGATGACTTTGACATGACTTCTGGTTCTAGATGGAGTAACTTTCGATAATGCTGTTTCTAGTATGGCTGCTGCATCATTTCTGGCATTCTTCTGTGATATCTGCTTTTTTATATATGTAGTAGGTCAATCAATCCCTATACTTAGCCTTCTGAGCTTCCCCGCAGACTGGAAGAGCCCTAATTATCCGTCTTTGAGCCATGTACACATTGTTGGTTTTAGGTAAGAGTGAGGTGGGGTGGAATAACATAGGTGGTGGCCGTGTGTAGTATTTGTGTCATGTGATATGTGTTCCCCTTTTTTTTTCACCATTTTGAGGGACAGTTCTTTTTAATTTAAGTTTATTGTAATTAATTCTTTCTTTTTGATGTTATTGTTTTAGTGGTACTGTGTTATAAAGTTTGATATTTTCAATTTGTAATGTTCTACAGTATTTACTTACCCCGGTAGATAAATTTAGATTATCGTGAGAATTTTCAAAAAGGCACATTCAAAGTCCTGAAGAAGTGGAATATCCACAAAATGTGTAGACACACAAAACAACTCATTGTTGGGATGTTTGACCTTACTAATGTATATTACACAATCCAACTTTTTTTATTTGTTAACACTTGATTTTAAAACAATGTAATAGCCACGCCTTTTGTTGCAAATAAAACTGGTTGTTAAACCAAAAGTAAATGTGTTTAGTAGACATGTGCACGCTGAAATATTTTGTTTTGGAATTTAGTTTTCGTCCGAAAAATACATTTATTTAGTTACTCCCGAAATTCATTTTTATTTATTTTGTTTCGTAAAAAATGCATTCGTCCGAAAATCCGAAATAATTAAGGTTGAATCTGTCATTGAAGGCTTATGGTGTCTGTCGAATATTCTAAGAAGATTAGATGGAATAGCTTGTAGGCGGAAGATTCGGAGCAGATAAACTGTACGATTGCAATCGCAATCGTACATTTCCGGTCGAATGTTCTGCCTACAAGCTATAGTAGAGTTCTAATGTTGTATGACACTAGTAATAATTATATTTATTAATCAGTCAACCAACATTAGAATTCTTCTATAGCCTATGGGCGGAGCATTTGACCATAAATGTCCACTCGCAGCGACTGCTTCGTCAAATCTTTTCTCTCTATGTCGAATAATCTTGGACTAATAGAGTTAGGTTAGGCACATTCAACCTTTTTTGCTATTGTCTCTATAATGTTGAATCTTTTCTCTCTATGTCGAATCTTTTCTCTCTATGTCAAATCTTTTCTCTCTATGTAGAATAATCTTGAACTAATAGAGCTAAGGTTAGGCACATTCGACCACAGGTTCGATGGACACAGATTGTGTTTGTCAGCTTCATGTCGAATCTCCTATCTATATCGAACTGTTGTCACAACGAAAACGGAAATAAAGCTTTTGTTTATGCCAGGTCTTTTGGTTTTCGGATTCTGCACGTTCGCTATTGTTTGTTAAAACCATAACGAAAATACCCGAAATTCGGATGAAAATGCATTCGGATGAAAACGAATGCACATGTCTAGTGTTCAGTAGCATATGTGAGAAGTTCCATAATGTACCCCCGTTGGACTGCAGGGATCGTATCGCTCCGGGCTAGATAATGGTCTACAGCAGAGAGCCCAAGCTCATGTTGTATACAAGTGTACAGGGCTGCCACATCTGCTGTGACTAACAAATAGTCATCATAGTAATCTACTTGTTCCAGGAGCCTGATAGTATCCCTAGTGTCCTTGAGAAAAGAGGGAATAGACTTCAACAAAGGCTGTGAATGAAAATCGATATAGCGTCCTACACAAGATGTGACGGAATTGAATCAGCTAACGATAGGGTGACCAGGGGGGTGTGCGGCATCCTTTTCCTTTTTATCTAAAATTTCCAGTTGTACAATCCTATCGACAAGTGCCACCAAAGTTTTTTTTTTAAATCAGAGGTGGGGTCCTTTGGCAGTGGCCTATAGGTGTCCAAATCGTTAAGGATTATAGTAGTCCTTTTTATCTAAAATAACTATACCTTCTCCTTTATTGGATGGGCGTATAGTGAGATCTTTACATTCACATAATTGTTTAAGCCCAGCTTAGATATTGGGATTATCATATATTCTTTTTTTAGGCAATGAGTCTAAATCCTTCAGTATCAAGTCTCAAAAGACATTGCTTGAAGGTGCAATAGGACCTGGAGGATTAAAAAGGGAAGGGTTAGAAGGACCCAAGTGAACAGTACTTCCTACACTTTCCTTGCTGAGTTGAGTTGCTGGTCTTGAGGGATTATTAATAAAGTGTCTTTGTATATTCAGTTTCTGTATAAATTCAAATGTAGAGAATTTTTAACAGCTTCCCGACCCGCGCACGACGATGTACGTCGGCAGAATGGCATGGACAGGCATAAGGGCGTACAGGTACGTCCCCTTTAAGATGCCGCCGTGCCATCGAGCGCACGCCGCCGGTCGGGACCCCCGTGAGTCCGGTCGCGGGTCCCGCGGACTCGATCGCTGCGGGGATACCCGCGATCGTCTCACGGGAAGGCTGAACGGGGAGATGCGGAAATAAACAGCATCTCCCAGTTCTGCCTAGCAACTAGTGACGCCGATCTCTGCTCCCTGTGATTGGAGCAGAGATCAGCATTCACTAGATCACAGCCACGCACCCTACAGTTAGAAACACGCCTCTAGGAACATATAACCCTTACACTGCTACCTAGTGGTTAACCCCTTCAATGCCAGTGTCATTTACACAGGAATCAGTGCATTTAAATAGCACTGATTGCTGTATAAATGACAATGGTCCCAAAAATGTGTCAAAAATGTCTGATGTGTCTGCCATAATGTCGCAGTCACAATAAAAATCGCTGATCGCCACCATTACTAGTAAAAAAAAAAAAAATTATTAATAAAAATGCTATATAAACTATCCCCTATTTTGTAAACGCTATAACTTCTGCGCAAACCAATCAATAATCGCCTATTGCGATTTTTTTACCAAAAATATGTAGAAGAATACGTATCGGTCTAAACTGAGGAAAAAAAATGTTTTTTTTATATATTTTTGGGGGATATTTATTATAGCAAAAAGTAAAAAATAATGCGTTTTTTTCAAACGAAAGCTCTATTTGTGGGAAAAAAAGGACGCCAATTTTGTTTGGGAGCCACGTCGCACGACTACGCAATTGTCTGTTAAAGCGACGCAGTGCCGAATCGCAAAAAGTGGTCTGGTCTTAAGCCAGCAAAATGGTTTGGTCTGAAAGTGGTTAAAGATGGAAAAGAAAGAAAAAAAATAGCTACAAGAAGCTACAATAATGAGTGTCGCCGTCCTCTATGGTGGGTTCACATTCAGCTTCCATTTACGGTTCAATTATCTTTTTATTATATATAGCGCAGTGTGGGAGAGCAGACCCATGCCCCAGTAGAAGTCCCATAGGACAAAACTCGCCGGATCTCTGCTTAGCTATGCACATTGCGCCAAATTTTATGAATTTCTTTGTGATCACATTTTTAAAGCACACATTTAAATGATGTTTGTACCTTTTTATTAATAAATCCATACGTTGTTTGATCTACGCCATGTGGAAGCCTTCTTTTTTGTTTTTTATGATCATCCTTTATCCATTGCTGGAGAAAAATCTTTAAGGATACCACACAAGATCAGGATATTGTAAAAAAGGATGTTTGTTATGCTGGCCCACCTATATCAAACACCTCTCTGCGCTCAAATGGATGATAGTATCTTGCTGTTTGTAAATATATGTGAGAAGTATATAAATAAATAAATATATACGTGATCAAGTGTGCAACCTTAAAACTTAGTGCACTGCTAGCAGCTGCTTAAGAAAAGGATCATATGTAAAATTACAATAAAACAACAGGTGTAAAAGGTATAAAACCAAAACCTATTAAAATACTGTAGCAGCGCTCAATATCAGAGAATAAAAAACTGATAAAATAGTGGATAGAATTCATATACCCCTGTGCGGATAAACAGTATATATAAATAATAAAATGTGGCAATAAATATGTGGCAATAAATAAGTCAATAAATAAATTGATATAAATCAATTGATATTGATATAAATAGAGGATTGATTAATCATTCATTAATTCATAAACAAAGTCCGGCATTATCCATAATAGGATGAAACAGAGAGATGATAGTTCTATATTGAATGTGCCGCAAACTGATCAGTCCATCCACCAGTACACTCCACCACGTGCTTAAAGGTTCCCCTTTGGGGATGCACTCACCAGAGCTAAAGAAAATATAGGCATATACAATTTCTCATCAGGACACTGCTCCTTCCTTTGCTGGTGTCCTCCAATTCTCCTCCACAGCCTCTTATTCAACAGCTCACCATTGCCAGACAGGTCATGTGTAAAAAGAATTTAAGATCAGGATATTGTTGTTGCCTCCGTGCTTCTGGTTAGTTTTGCCTATCCCACTGCTGAGATTGTGTGTCTGCACCTTTCCATCATTGGAGATCGTGACCTTGGACTTGGGTGTCCATACATGCTCGTTCGACTCACCCCTGTTGGTGTATGTGTCCACGCCCTATGTTAGGAGTACCTAACCCTCTCCCCCAGTGGTGGAAGCACAGTGGATGTTTTAGAAGCACAGGAACATCACCATCCATGTCTTTGGGATTTATTTGACACTCATGTAGAAGAGTACATTATGACATTCGTAATTTGATTGAATTTATATTGTGATAATGTGCATTGAGGTGGATTCTATTATTCACAAATAATTCACTGATATGTTGTTTATATACATTTTTTGTTTTTTATATTTGGTTCTTACTTAACCACTTGATCCATAAGGTATTGACCTTATGGTACCACATACCAGCACTGAATCTATTGATTAGTGTAGTTTTACATTTTGACACTTCATTTTTGCATTGTTGATTGTGTGTTAGCTTATTACCCAGTTTATTTCTGGAAATTATACGTAGTTGAAGTGCTGAACTTCCTTTCACATCCTCTGTTCACAATTAGCCTTATTGTTTGGTGCTGGCAGCTTTTACTGTGTTATAATTATCTTCTCACTAGTAGCACAGTCATTTTTTCTTATACTTTTTATTATTTCAAAAACTGGTGTTTTTTCCATGTTGCCCTCAAGATGAAAAAGGAACCTTTTTTTTTTTAAAGTACAGTATTCATTTATTTTATTTTTGCTTTGTTATATGTCCCTCATGTCAATGCCCTGCTCCCTGTGTCCTTTTTTGATGATAGCTTGTCTATAAGCCTTGAAAAAGTCCAGAATTTGATATCATGATTTGCCTTCAATAGGCTTATATAGGGTTCACAGCTAAGTTCGGTTTTCATGGTTTTAAAGCAGAATTTGACTAACCAGAGCAGTCAAGGTAAATGTGGAGTCATCCCATCATGAATCTGTATAATTTCTATGAGGACATCATGCCAAATAGACACAACAACAGCACAAAATTGTTGAAATAACTTTTTAATATGCACCCCAGGAAAGTAACTCAACAATTTCATAAAGCGGGACATTAGTATTACATAGTTTTAAAATCAACTGTTATGGGGGCTAAATTTGCCCCCAGTTTAGCTAACCTTTTTATGGCCCAATGGGAGGAGGATGTTGTCTATGCCCTCAAGAGACCTGAATTGGTGCTTTGGGCCAGGTACATAGATTACATCCTCCTCCTGTGGAGGGAGGATAAAGACTCTTTACGAGACTTCATGATGATTTTGAATGACAATGAGAGAGGCATCATATTGAGTTATATTCAGGAGACTATTCTATTATACTATTCAGGAGAGAAAAGTAGTGGGGACCAGTGTTGGTCATCTTATTTTAAAAAGGAAATTAGTTAAGTTACAAATTACTTCTCCCAAAAAGTAATTGCGTTAGTAACTCAGTTACTACATTGGAAAAGTAATTAGTTACGCAGCAAAGTAACTGACTTTTTTTTTTTTTTAAATATTCTATACGTGTAACTAAGGGGCGGGTCTAGTATTACTGTAACCAAGGGGCGCATTTATTATTGTTATATATCGTGTAACCAAGGGGCTGCTCTATTATTACTCTATTATTAACAGATCTGTTATAGCGTGTAAGCAAGGGACGGGTCTATTATTATTATTATATCGTGTAAGGGGCGGATGGCTACAGAAGAGGGCGAATGTTAAATTAATGGGCAGAGCTCGATATATAACAATAATAATAAATGCGCCCCTTGGTTACAGTAATACTAGACCCGCCCCTTAGTTACACGATAAACGCCCCTTGCAGAGTAGCACGAGCATCAGGAGCGTGCGGCATCGCCTTGTACAATTACATGTTAACTGCCCCTGCGCGGTGTAGAGTTCACTCAGAGCTGTTTAGGTTCAGCAATTTTCGTAAGCTCCGTAGTCCTTTGTACTGTGCAAGCCCTGCGCCTGCGCAGTACAGGTGGTCCTTATCCAGTGGGGGAACTTTTTTGGCAGGACACCCGAATTACACTACTCCCATCTAGTGGCGGTAGATGTAATTGGGGTAACTAAGCCAAAGTAATGGGAACTGAGTTACCATGAGGGGAAAAGTAATTAGTTAGATTACTCGTTACCCTCTAAAGTAACTGCGTTATGTAACTCAGTTTATTTTAACTCAGTTACTTACATCACTGGTGGGGACTGAGGGGAGATACATTCTTGGCTGTCAGTGGTGCCAACATGGGTAGAGGGTTGGAAATCAAATTTGTCTACAACAATGTCAGGAAAGCCTGCTTCCACCTCTTCCACGTTGCCAGGGGAACAGTGATCATTAAAAACAGTAAACTCTGTCTCCTTGCTGATCACTGTCAAGCTCCCTGTAGTGCTGGTGGTGATGGCACTGGCAGCAATGGTGGTGGTGGTGACATCATCATGAGCCTCAGCCTACTGACATGTTTCCTGCTGCATGGCCAGGATCTCCAGCTTTGGCTGCACAAATGTATGTGCACTGGGAACCCCTTTAGCCTGCCCTCTTCCATAAAAGTTACCAATGGGCACCATGATACCAGCAGCAGTGGCAGAGGTGGTAGCGCCACTTTTGCTATGAACTGTGCTGTTGGTTCTAGGAGGTAAATCCTGGAAGAGCTGGCGACGTGCAAATGTCATCTGTTTGCCAGGCTCTTTACCACCAGCAGTCTTCACTCCGGTTCGCCTCAGCTTTATGGGAGGTGAGCTGAGCTCAGAGAGCGCAGAGACAGAACGTCCCACCTGCTGCTCATGTACACAGCTCATAGCTCTCCCTCTCCCAGCAGCACTCTTACTGCTTTTTTGGCCTTGTTTGCTGCTCATTTTTCCTTTAAGAGTTAGAAAAATATAGACAAAAAAAAAATATGATTTTGATCGCAGCAAACTAACACCAAAATCACCAAATGTACAAAAAAAATATTATACCAACAGAAAATAACAAAAAATATTAACTAAATGAAACAAGAAATAAAAAAAGAAAATTATCTCTCAAAACCAACCAAAAAACAAATAAAACCAGAAACTAAACACTAACAGATGATACACTCGCACACTACAACAGATATAAACTAAAATGAACAACGAAAAACAAAGGATTGCAAAGATATTCGCTCAGATGCACAGACAAATAATTGTGTGATCTGCTCCACTACACTAACTAACCAACAAAGGGAAGTCACATGATTGGGCCTGCCCTGTAGGCCTCAGCATCAGAAGAAAACCTCTGATTGGTCAACCAACAGTCACATGTTTCCGTAGTAAAGAAATTTGGACCGAAAAGTGAACGCATCAAACGAAAATTCGTATTTCGGATCGGAAATTCTTCAACAGAATTTCGTATAAAAACCAAACTACCATCATCGACATCGACTGCCATATTGAGATGGTATATATATTTTTGCCTTTAAATTCTTTATAACGAATGTTCGTAATTGTTACGAAAAGTTAACGAACCTAACGACCATACGTATTCTGTACGAATCGAAACTGAATTTCGGACACGAATTACGAAATACTAATTAATTCTAATACGAACCTGGAACGGAACGAAACGAAACAAATTTATTGATTTATTCATGTCTATTACCAATCGGATTGACTGCATGTCGAGAGCAAATGAGGCAACTGTCAGGATGGGGGTGCAGGTAAATGTCAGCCTAAGATCAATATGGGCTTGGAATAGTCAATTCCCAGATCTATTTAATAACAGGTGGGCCGCAGCAATTGAGTTCCAGTGATTGAGTATGGACTGGCAACAAAAAGGGACAAGGTGTCAATGTTGTATAAAGACCAGGGGCCACAAGCTGAATTATACAGGTGGACAAGCAGAGGAAAAGACCCGCAAACAGTATAGAAAAGCTGATATTGATCCATCCATGAACATACACGGTTATTAATGGGGCCTAAAGTCTATGGGCACATATGTGAGAGAGAAAAAATAATATAATACTAAGATAAGATGTATAATATATCTATTCACCAGTATTTGCTTCTGTAGAATGTCGGGACAGGAGCTAACCGGAGCCTTCAGTGAAGCTCAAAAATCAGTGGGTAACACCAAACAGTCCCTGTCTTCATTCATGTGCCCGGTTTTAGGTATGGCAATAGTTAGAAAGGTTCATACCTATATATATTAACTGTACATACAACTCATAAGATGCCTAAAGGAGCCCAGAAATCTGAGTTACTTACATGTATTTGTAATCGTGTCAGTCTGTATGGCGTCTCCCCTCTCTCTGCAATGCCTGCCTAGTGAGTGGCCCGGGGGGGTCTATTTATATGATGGCGCCGAACGCCAGCCCATGCGCCCTGGTATGTCGCAAGTGCACGTGCGCAGTCCGGCAACTCGGCTGAGCGGGCGCATGTGCAGAACGTGCAGGTCGGACGAGCAAAAACGTAACGCAGCATGCGTGTCATGCTAAGAGCCACCCAAATGGGGTGGCACTGCACATCAGCAGCTGACTGTCCCCCCCGTGACCGCAACAAGCCTGCGCCCTGCACACATCCACAGGGCACCCGTCCCAAAAGATCAATCCAGCCCATCCGCAACGCACCAGACGAGTTGCCGCTGCTACCCTGGATACCTAGGACCTAACAACATCTTCACCAGCATCTCCATCACCCCAGTGCCATCTAGTAGAAAAAAGTTATATAATAGTCAAAATGCCTCATACATAGAATCACTCAAAAAATTAAGATATCTATTGCAGACCTATATGGTTAAGGAACCGGACAAGTTGTAGGGTGTTGATATAATTAGCCCATTCAACATATTAAGACAGTTATAATTATTAATATATTTAATTATCTACAAAGTAGAAGGCCTAAATATTAATTATTAGTATGGAAAGGATCGAGCACAGGAAAATCCCAAAAAGGAGAAAGAGAAAGAAAAAAAAATAGCTGTGGATGCCAACTGGGGGAATCAGGATGTGCATGCATGAAGACAGGGACTGTTTGGTGCTACCCACTGATTTTGGAGCTTCACTGAAGTCTTCGGCTAGCTCCTGTCCCGACATTCTACAGAAGCAAATACTGATGAATAGATATATTATACATCTTATCTTATTATTATATTATTTTTTCTCTCTCACATATGTGTCCATAGACTTTATGCCCCATTAATAACCATGTATGTTCATGGAAGGATCAGTATCAGCTTTTCTATACTGTTTGCGGGTCTTTTCCTCTGCTTGTCCACCTGTATAATTGAGCCTGACAAGGTGTTAAACTGGAAACGCGTTGGATACCAGGGATTAACATCCACTGGAGATTATTAGTGTCATTTTATATGTACTGTTGTATTTTTCTTTCTGTCATGTTTGTCACATGTATACAGTATTAGACGCCAGACGTCTTTTAATATTTGATAATTTGTTTGATCTGGAATAATCTTTTCTATGTAATAAAAATGTTTTTCTTCGCATATCAGTGTTTGTGGCCTTTAAAGTCCCACTCGGGGGGGGGGGGGGGGTATTTATTTTGTTCTACACATTCCAGGGATGTGGCCACTACATGTATTTTGACATGGTGGAGTTACCAGCTCAAACCATATTCGCCCTTTAGAATGAATATTGATTGGGACATAAATACCTTTATCAATAAGGCATAGAGTTCAGATGGCGTCGACAGATTTTTTGATGATCCACTACCCTCTCATTTTTCTTCAAATTTATATTTTTCCATGATTATTCTTTTTTTATTAATTACATCTATGTATGTTACCATTGTGATTTGATGTACATTGTATTGGTCTTACTACAATTGTGACCCCTTGCTGTAGTATAAGGTCATTAATTAGCTTTCAGTTTTATGCATTATTAGATTGTGTTATCAACCGTTTTGTAGAGTTAGAGATTTCTAGCATGCCTACATTGAATTATACTATAGTGTGGTGTGCCGCTTATTTGTGTCTGTGTGATCTGTCACCTGATCTGCCATCATTGTGTTTTGACACATATGGGCGTGGTTTGGACGCAGTATAGTACAATGCTGGAGGCGTCATCGTGCTGCGCCTAGCTGTACGTCCTTTGACGTATTGGGTGCCATGTGATCACAACCACAACAAATCTTGGATGTTTGCTCCCAGGATGTGATGATGGTGCATGTCAGATGACTCAGTTATCATATGACTCTGATACCGCTTGTCCCTGATTGGATAGCAGTGCTGTGGCGGGAGATTCATGCTGGACACCGTGATGATGGGATTCTGACGTTGCCCCCCTGCCATTGGTGTGTCAGAGCGAGGTGATGCATGCACACCTTCCTCTAGGGTGGTTTCACATTCAGCTTCCATTTACAGTTCAATTATCTTTTTATTATATATAGCCCAGCGTGGGCGAGCAGACCCATGCCCCAGTAGAAGTCCCATAGAATGAAACGTGTTGGGTCTCTGTCTGCTTAGCTATGCACTTTGTGCCAAATTTTATGAATTTCTTTGTGATCACATTTTTAAAGCACACATCTTAAACGATGTTTGGACCTTTTTATTATTAAATCCATAAGTTGTTTGATCTACGCCATGTGGAAGCCTTCCTTTTTGTTTTTTATGATCATCCTTTGCCCATTGCTGGAGAGAAATATTTAAGGATACCACACAAGATAAGGAAATTGTGGTTGCCTTCTGGCTTCTGGTTCGTTTTGCCTATCCCACTGCTGAAATTGTGTGCCTGCACCTTTCCATCATTGGAGATCGTGACCTTGGACTTGGGTGTCCATACATGCTCGTTCGACTCCCCGCCGCTGGAGTGTGTGTCCACGTCCTATGGTAAGAGTACCTACCCCTCTTCCCCGGTGGTGGAAGCACAGTCCTGGGTGTTTTAAAAGTACGGGAACATCACCATCCATGTCTTTGGGATTTATTCAACTTTTAAATAATATGCTTGTGAGATGCCTTTAAGCTGTATGCAGTGTTACAGTATAGTACAATTTTCACAAGCAGATTCAGTGACACAGTATTCTGGCATCATATATTTGGAATGTGTAATTGATTTTTTGTTCAACTTTTATATTTAGCCTGGCTTAAACACAGCATTAGTAGCCCAATCTGATTAATCTGACTCAACTTGGGGCTTTGTAGGTAGTTTTGGCTACCACTTTTTTTTAAAAAGTGGAACTAAAGTCTCTCAATGAACTGCCTCTACTGAAGATGGCCACAGCTAGAAATGCGGGAGGGGGGTTTCAAAGTGATTTCTCAACAAAATAAAGCATTGAGACATGGATGGATACATTTCAATAACAATCAATAAAAAATGATATTACAAAAATATAAATTTTATTAAACAGATATATTTAAAAAGAGAAGAACAATTTTACATATAAAAAAGAGCATAATAAAGCTCAGTGGTCACAACAGCTTTAGTAGGACCTTAATACATTACCACTAAAACAAAGAACAATGAAATAAACTTTAATGAAAAAACAAAAAAAAAAACAAAAACAATAATACAGGTTAAAAAATCATACATTTACATAACTAACATGACATATAAATCGTCTGATGGAGCTGTAATTTAAGTGAGAAATTCACTTCACTAAATTCAATAGCAATAGCAATTCAGCTTCCTGATCTCACTTAAATAACAGCTGTAGATTAGCCAATGATGGCTTCTATCCCAGCAGTGAAGTCAGATGCCGCTGTGATTAGGTTGCTATTTAAAAGCCCAAAAGCTAGGAGAGATTGCTGTGGCAAGACTTTTAAACCAAGCCAAAAAGTAAGTTAACAACTGTTTGATTCTGGCAGCTAGACGTCAGTTCCTTGTGGATGAATATTCGCTTTCCTAACACTGAACCGCCTCTCCGCCAATCAGGTGCTTGGGTCTGTTACCCGTCACCTGATTGGCTGAAACGACAGGCACTGTTATTGGACACCGCCATCACCTGCTGCCTCACCGAGACAGGGTAAGTGCCAGGCAGACGGCGGGCAGGGGGGCACAGTGGGAGCATTTGATGACACAGTGGGAGCATTTGATGGAGCACAGTGGGAGCGTTTGATAGGCACAGTGGCCGCATTTGATGGGCACAGTAAAGGCATTTTATGGGCACAGTGGCTGCGTTTGATGGACACAGTAGCTGCATTTGATGGCACAGTGGCTGCGTTTGATGGCACAGTGGCTGCGTTTGATGGTACAGTGGCTGCGTTTGATGGTGCAGGGGCTGCATTTGATGGGCCCAGTGAGGCAGCAATTGATGTTTTTTTTTCAGAATTTTTCAGTTTGTTTGCAGCACCCCAAAAATTTGGAGCACCAGCCACCACTGAAGTTGACCCTTGTCACATTGCTGTAAATGTTTTCTACACTTTCAAAACAAAATCATTGATTTATCAAAACAGCAGCCACTGGGTATTTTGTTTATACTGTTTTGATGTACAGAAACTGTATTGGTAATTTTTGTCTGAGGCAACTTGTGTTGTTTGCCATTAAAAGAAACCCTGCTGGGGTCAGCTTCACTCGGTCTTATTGTTTGGCGCTGGCATCCTTTTTTTTGTTATTTTTTTTCTGTTCTAATGCATGTTTTCTGAAATGATTGTCTTGAAAATGGATAATACTTTGTGTGAAAAACAAATTCTCTGCTGTTTAACTGTTCTGATCAAGTTTTGCATGCAGATGGATAAAATGTGAAATGCAATGAGCAGAGAAAAATATTGCAGTGAACCCCCTCCAAGAAAGTACGTTTTATTTCTCCTTCTTATTATTTTTTTTTATTGATTTCCTCTAATCTGTTAGTAAATGTGTGATTCTAATTGATAATAGCTATGGCTTTTTAAATTGTTTGGTAATAAAATGTATCACATGACAGTACTATCTGCTACACAGACTTCATTAATCTGCCGTGAGCAAACATCTGAGCAGCAGGAGTTTTTGTAGCTGACTAGTAATGGCAATGACACTCAGGTGTCTAAGATCGACCCAGTGTAAACAAATTAGTTAGACCCCATTCACACAGACAACAGGCCGCGTTAGTGGTAACGCCGCTTTACTTTCGTTTGGGGGCGCTTTTCAGTCACTAGCAGGGTGCTTTTAACCCCTGCTGGTGGCAGAAGAAAGGGTTAAAAATGCCTGAAAAGTGCCGCTGCCGAAGCGCTGCCCATACATTTCAATGGGCAAAGGCGGTGGAGGAGCGGTGTATACTATTTTTAGCCCAACTTCGCCTAAAAAATGCCCCAGTATGAAAGAGGTCTTAAAGGGTTTGTAAAGTCAGGTTTTTCTTCTCTTAATGCATTCTATGCATTAAGACAAAATGCCTTCTGTGTACAGCGGACCCCCTCAGCCCCCTTAATACTTACCTGAGGTCCATCTCTATCCAGCGATGTCCACAAGTGTCTCGGCCATTCGAGACTCTCCCTCCTGATTGGCTGAGAAATAGCAATGGCGCCATTGGCTCCCACTGTCAATCAAAGACAGTAGCCAATCAGGAGAGAGAGAGGGGGAAGGTGGGTTGCAGCGTTGTGTCTGAATGGACACAGGGAACTGCAGCTCGGCTTGGGTGCCCCCATAGCAAGCTGCTTGCTTTGGGGGCACTTAACAGAAGGGAGGGGCCAGGAGCACAGAAGAGGCACCTGAGAAGAGAAGGATCCACTACAACAGAGCAGGTAAGTAAAACATGTTTGTAATTTTTATAGAAAAAAAAATTAACTTTACCATCACTTTAACCTGTGAGTCTAATGACTTTTGGAGTGAAATGGCCTTAACCACAGATGTTGGGGATAGTGTTGGCTGCATTAACTGAAATTTAACCTTACTGTATCCCTTAAAGTCATTGTAAAGTCTCATTTTTTATCCTATAAAAATAACAAACATGTTATACTTACCTGCTCTGTGTAATGGTTTTGCACAGAGCAGCCCAGATCCTCCTATTCTCGGTCCCTCTTTGGTGTTCCTTGAGTGCCCCCACAGCAACCAGCTTGCTATGGGGGCACCCGAGCCAAGCCGCAGCTCTGTGTATCCATTCAGACATGGAGCTGTGGTTTGGCCCCACCCCTTCTCTCCTCATTGGCTAACCTACTTTGATTGACAGCAGCAGGAGCCAATGGCACCGCTGCTGTGTCTCAGCCAATCAGGAGGGAGAGTCCTGGAAGGCCAAGGGACTCGTGGACATGGAGATGGCGCTCAGGTAAGTATTAGGGGGGCTAATGGGGGCTGCTGCACACAGAAGGCCTTTTATCTTGATGCAAAGAATGCATTAAGATAAAAAACCTTCTGCCTTTACAATCAATCCTTAAAAAATTTAAAGCCTCAACCCATCTCCTGTCAAATCCCTTACTTTTTTTTTGTCTGTGTACAAATCTCGCTAGGTAGCTAGGTTTTCTGAAACACCTCAACTTCTCATTTAATCTGTAAGTTTAATGTAATCATTAGGGGGCTCCACTCAGTACAAGAAAATAAGCCACAATGTTGGTAAACTATTAATTATGTCACTTTACTTTATTAGGTACAAATATATATTAACAACTTTTTTTAGTCAATCAGCAGGTTAAATGAAAAAAATTACCAGATTCCCCCATCCACATTCAATCACTCCTGCTGGGCTATTGTATTCTGACACTGAGGTGACTTCCCCGCCTTCAGAATACACTGGTCAGTGCTGCTGGCTATAGTTGGTGGCACTGATTGCTCAGGAAACCAGCCTGCCCATATATGGATATCGAAATGGTCCGTGCTGAACCAGACACATTTTGGTCCATGTATGGCCACCCGTATATCCTTCTTAGGCTGGCCATACACGGGTGATTATTTTTTTTCCATTCAACCAATGGGTTAAATACCAGAAAATGACTGAATTTCCCCATTCACACACTCAGAATGGATGGGGGAAATTCCTCCTGCTGAGCCCTATTCTGACAGCGGGCAGATTTCCCTTCTATCAGAAAGCATTCATCAGCACCACCAGCTATAGCTAGCAGTAGCACTGATCACAAGAGCATTTTCCATCAGGAGGGCTGTACACAAGTTGATTTATAGATTGACTTGTGTACAACACATGGATTGTTCAACCAGCCCCTGCTGATTTGGCTGAATTTTAATCCATGTAAGGCCAGCTTTAAGCTTAGACACTTCTTGTGCAGATGCAAAGAGAGAAAAAACAAAAACAAAAAAACAAACAAAAGAGAGAACAAAGGCAGCATCATAAAGTGATGAAGGTAACCTAAGAGCAGGGGTCAGAACCATGTGAACAATGTAGGTCTAGATGGCTATATGTCAGAGAAATATCGTGCGTCAGCCCGGTTCCCTAGGGTACGCATGCGCGGTAGAGCGGCTCAGCAGCGCACACAGGTACGCGGGACAACGGGTGCGCATGCGTGAGTTTGCGGCGCTCGGGTATGTGTCCTGGCTCACCCAGCGCGGCGCACGTCTGTGCACGGCCCTGACAGAAAGCGCGTGTGCATGTGCGCGCGCCCAGATACCCCACCTGACCACTTACCTGGCCTATAAAAGGCCTTCTCCTTCCCCTCAGAAATTGCTGGTTTGTTGTCTCTATTTCCTGAGTACCTGGCTTCCTGTATCCTGTATCCTGTTCCTTGTGCCTACCTGATTACCTGTGCTTGACCCGGACCTCTTCTGACCACCGCTGCTACTCTCCAGTGTTTGACCCCTTGGCTTGCCTCTTGGATATCCTTCTGCCTGATTACCTGTGTTTGACCCTCGGCCTGCCTCCTGGACATTCTTCTGCTACTTACCAGTGTTTGACCCCTTGGCTTGCCTCTTGGATATCCTTCTGCCTGATTACCTGTGTTTGACCCTTGGCCTGCCTCCTGGACATTCTTCTGTTACTTACCAGTGTTTGACCCCTTGGCTTGCCTCTTGGATATACTTCTGCCTGATTACCTCTGTTTGACCCTCAGCCTGCCTCCTGGACATTCTTCTGCTACTTACCAGTGTTTGACCCCTTGGCTTGCCTCTTGGATATCCTTCTGCCTGATTACCTGTGTTTGACCCTCGGCCTGCCTCCTGGACATTCTTCTGCTACTTACCAGTGTTTGACCCCTTGGCTTGCCTCTTGGATATCCTTCTGCCTGATTACCTGTGTTTGACCCTCGGCCTGCCTCCTGGACATTCTTCTGCCACTTACCAGTGTTTGACCTCTTGGCTTGCCTCCTGGATATCCTCTTGCTTGATTACCTGTGTTTGACCCTCGGCTGGCTTCCTGGACTTTCTACTACCTTTAACCGTGGTGTTCCCACATATGCACCCCAGGACTATCTCCCAGTGTGTGACCTGGTTCCTCTACAGCCTCTGCCTTGTGTTGGTCCTGCCAGGTGTCTACTTCCAGTGCAGCTTCATCTACACATGGTCAACAGCCTCACTGCACACCACCTGCAACCCACCTGCTGGCAACCCGTGCATCTTTGTGCTCTGTGCCTTCTGTACCCACTCCAGGGGCATCGTGCACTTAGTCGCAAGGGGAGCAGCTCTCAGCATCTCGGCCCGGGTGAGTACCTGTGACACTATAAGACACAGACAGAGGGAGAGTGGTAGCAGAGACTAGAGGTTGTGTCACAAGTTGGTGGCAATGGCTCCAAGTAAGAGGGCAGACTGTGGCTCTTTCTGGAGACAAACAAACTTACAAAGACAGACTCCAGATGAACAAACAGACATTAGATCAGAAGGTTGCAGTGAGCAACCACACAGATTCAAAAGTATCCTAAAAGTTAATGTTGGAAGATATTTTTTCCAGGAAAGCTGACATCTACTCAAGATTAGAGGCAAACAGACAACAGAAAGTAGATTGGAAAGTTGCTGGAAGCAACCACACAAACAGAATCAACCTGTCAGCTTGTCCTGGAAAAGAGATTTGCCAGGAAAGCAAACAGTTTAGAGTAGAGCAAGGCTAAATACTTAGGGAACAAAAAACAATCCAGAGAGTGATCATGGATAAGACAAGTACTGCATGTTCCAGGTAGAGGGAAATGGACAAACTCCATTAAATAACAGAAACACCACACAGGTGGGGATAGGACAGAGAGATGAGCAGGAGACATACAACAGATAAGTAAGACGAGTGTGCTTGAACTTACTTTTCTAAATTGAAGTTACTAAAACTTAAATTTTTAAAACAAGGTTACCCCCACATGTTCTAGACAGCCCTCTAAATATGGCCTGAAAGAGGTTCACTTAAGTATCACGCAGCAAAAGAAACACCTGGGTAGCAGTCGAATCTGTAGACTGCGATCCCATATCCGTTGTAAGCATGCTATGGTTTCAACTGAAAGATAGAACTTCTATTATATATCCCATTACAAAACATTCTCTAACTATCTGGGACAAGTTTAGGGACTCGCAAAATCTACAATCTCCTCATAACTCTCTCATTTCTTTCCTTAGGAACCCTGCATTTTGTCCAGCTTTGGAATCTCCCGTGGCATTCACAGCCTGGTCCGATGCTAACTTACTCCACAAACTGGTCTCCAACAATTCCATCCATACATTTCCTACCCTCTGTGAGTCTTATAGACTCCCAGGGTCTAAATTATTATTCTACTTACAAATAATTTTTTTTTATATGCCATTCCTCAGAACAGGATCATTACTGATTCAGAAGACACAATTCAAGCGTATTTGTAAGAGCGACCCACATATTAGAGGCCTCATTTAAATTCTATATCAGCAATTGAACGCCACTCCAAATAATGCACTTCCATTCCATACTGATAAATGGGCACATGATTTAGAGTGCACATTTGAGATCGCAGATTGGTGTAATATTTGACTGGCCACTAAATTCTCCTCGCCTAATGTCTTTGCAATCGAAACCAACTACAAGTTCCTAGCATGTTGGTATCTTGTACCGGCAAGGATTGCAAAATTTGTCCCATCATATCCAGGGAGGTGTTTTTAAACCTTAAGCCGGGTGAGCTTACCCGCACCCAGTTCCAATTAATATTACAACTCACCACAGCGGCCAAGAAAATTATAGCCAAGGCTTGGAAATTGCAGACTTTGGTTGTAGCTGCAGCTAAACATAGAATGAACAGAGCCCTTATCTATGCAAAAATAACAGCCATTGAAAACGACAAAATACTGAAATTTCAAAAAATATGCCAACCTTGGGTCAAGCACTGCTTACCCCCTGACTTTGACCAATCCTTATTATTGCCTTGGTAGATATACTTCTCTTTTACTTGCTTGTAACATGTCCTGGACTGGAACCACTCTACCGTATTGGGAAACTTCTCCCCCTCTGAACCTGTTTCTCCCTTTTCTCTGTCTGACCTTCTGGGTGTGTGTGCGTTCTACAGTACTCACTGGCAATGCACCTTCCAAGATCTTGGACATGCACGCACACATACTTCCTTCTTTCACCCCTCTTCTATTTTGGTATTACATCTTCACCTCTCCGAAACATCAGTTAGTGAGGGATGAAACACATTGGGGAATGTGACTGAAGGTGGAAGGCTGTGTGCCAGATGCTACTTGCTTGTCTAAAAACAAATAGAATTTCGAAAATGTGCAGGTGTGCAGCCCATTTTCCTGAATTTAGAAGAAGTTTGTTACTAATATTGCAACTCTAATGTTTGTAGCGTGACAATTTGTGGTTATTTTTTTCTCACATTGACACACAGGACTCAAATTCTTTATTAATGAATGTTTTCTCTGCAATACGGAGTTTTGCATTTATCTGTTTGTTTTCGTCCGAATGCATTTTCGTCTGAATTTCAGGTATTATCGTTATCGTTTTAACAAACGATAACGAAAGTGCAGAAATCCGAAAAACGAAAGATCCGACATAAACAAATGCTTTATTTTCGTTTTCGTTGTGACAACAGTTCGATATAAATAGGAGATTCGACGCTGACAATAACAATCTGTGTCCATCGAACCTGTGGTCGAATGTGCCTAACCCTAACTCTATTAGTCCAAGATTATTCTACATAGAGAGAAAATATTTTACGTAGAGAGAAAATATTTGACGTAGAGAGAAGATTCGACGTAGAGAGAAAAGATTCGACGTAGAGAGAAAAGATTCGACGTAGAGAGAAAAGATTGCTGCTGGAATTGGGTGGGGGAAGTAAAATAAAAATAATGATGATGATGAATGTTATTGGCTGATTGTAACCAAAGAGGAGGAGCAGTAAAATAGCTAGAACTAAGTACACACTTACAGCCAACTTACTTTCACTTACTATCGCTAGCAGAGAGAGACACACAGTGAATCATTTCAGAAGACAGTCAATCCTAGCTGGTCCGTTTGTCAGAGAACCTGAATTATTTAGCAATTAAGCATAAGCATTTCATACTAATTTCATACTAATCTGCTGCTATTGTGTTAGTGTTGTGAACTTAATAGTGATACTAGTGTTGCTAGTGTTGTGATAGCCTCAGAGGCTGCCCGTGTTGTGGGGGGGGGGGGGTGTGATTTATTATTATAGATTCTATATTATAGATTGAGATTCTATATATATTCTATATACCCTATCTTATTACCTGTCTGATCAGTGATCACTATCACCAGTCCATTTTCTGTTTGAACTATATACATTCAACATGAACGACAAAGATTCGACAAAGCATCGAAAAACATACAAACGTTGAATCTTTGGCTTATGGTGTCTGTCCAAAGTTCTAAGAAGATTCGACGGAGCAGCTAAACTATACAGAGTCATATAGTTTAGCTGCTCCGTCGAATCTTCTTTGAACATTCGACAGACACCATAAGCCTTCAATGACAGATTCAACCTTAATTCATTTGGATTTTGGTACGAATGCAATTTTTAACGAAAAACTAAATAAATAAAAACTCATTTCGGGAGTAACTAAATAAATAGATTTTTCAGACGAAAACAAAATTCCGAAATTAAATATTTCAGTGTGCACATGTCTAGTAAGGATGGTGACAGAGATAAAGCTGCAGTGTTAATCTTTCTGGATCCATATCATAAAAATGGTAAACCAAGGGGATTAAAGCGGAGTTCCACCAACTTTTTTTTTAAAGTCAGCAGCTACAAATACTGCAGCTACTGACTTTTAAAATATGGACACTTACCTGTCCAGGGCGCACGCGATGTCGGCACCCGAAGCCGATCTGTCGCTTGGCTCCCCTTTTGTTGAGAAAGAAAAACATCCCCCCCCCCCGGTGTTCAATGTACATTGCAAGGATTTTAACTAATTTTTTTGCAGATTCCTACCTTTTGTTATGCTGAAGTGTGTGTGTTTCTCCTCAAAAATTTTTGTTGCAGGGGATGCCTGAAATCTGACTTGTATCTTAGTACAGACTTCTGGGAAAATCAGCAAGCCAATCACACAAGCAGGAAATTATGTTTCTGGGGGACATTCTGTGTACAGAACACCTCCAGGTAGCCATATTTCATTACATTTACAGAAAATTACAGCACTGCAGATTGAAACAGAAAGGTCATTTTTAATAACATTTAATTACAATATGACTTATGTCATAATTGTATATGTACATATAAAAAACATTTTATTTGCCACCCCCCCCCCCACAAAAGTGGAGTTACCCTTTAAGTATGGGGTGCTCTATACTCTACAGACCTTGTATTCAACATCCTACTCTCCTGAAAAAATACATTAAAGGAAGAGGCATGCAATTCATTGACTTTATAATATGGTATGCTTCACATGTTCTATTTGCAGTGGGATATCACTTTTAAGTGGCTCTAACAACTGGTCCCAGTGAGTTAGCAAATATATATATATATATTGTAGAGGGTCAGCCTGGGGCAGGGTTAGGAAGGGGTTAATCGAAGAGGGCAGGTACTTCCCCTTCAGACCTGCTTATATTCAGGTGTGCTGAAAATGTCAGAGAGGAGCTGTTTGTGTAGGAGAGAGAGAGACACAGCGGCATGCTGTGTGGAAGTGTCCATTGCTGGACGGTGTACCTGCTGGGTGAGCTTATAAAAACCATATAAAGACTGTAGCTTTTTGGAGCCATGAACTGTGAACCATATAAAGACTGTAGCTTTTTGGAGCCATGAACTGTGAGCTGTACCTGTGTGCACATCCGCTTGCTAAGACAAGTCTATCTGGCCTTATGTTTACTTTTTGTTTGATGTTTTGCTGAATAAAAGACATTTTTATTTTACTGGACTGTCTCTGAGCCCGCTCTTCACCCCCTGATCCCCTACAATTGGTGGAGCGTGCATCGGGCAGTTTGAGGGGTCCAGTCTAATCCCATGTCCTGGGTTAAAGCCGCACAGACAGTGAAAACTTCTGAACAAGCCATGGAGGATGTGGTTAAGCAGCTGGTACTGGCTAATACACAAGCGCAGGCCCGCCATCAGGAGGCCCAGCAGGCCCTGGTACAAGCACAGGCTCGGCAGGAGCAGATCCTGGTGCAGACAGTCGCTGTGCAACAGGAAACAAATCGCTTACTGAGTGAACAGATAGCGGGATTACAAAAGGCGGTGACCCAGCAGGCTGAAATTATGAAAGGTGACCCCGCTGTAAAGAGTAACCCCCGGAAGGCAGTGCAGCGGACCCTGCAAAAGATGACGGCCTTGGATAATGTGGAAGCATACTTAGCTATGTTTGAGCGGGTTGCAGCAAGGGAAGGTCTGCCTGATAAAGACTGGGCAGATGTACTGGCTCCTTTCCTGACCGCAGACCCCCAACAAGCGTACTGTGACTTGGCCCCTGAATCCGCACGTGATTATAAGCTCCTGAAAGCAGAAATCCTAGCAAGGATGGGAGTGACTGTCACTTTAAGGGCGAACCGAGTCCATGGCTGCCCGTGCGCAGCTCTACCACCTGATGCACTTGTTTCAAGATTGGCTGAAACCTGAGGAAAAGACACCCACTCAGATTGTGGAAAGAGCTGGCCCGTTTAAAGAAGTGCGTTCCAGCACCAGTGTGCTTCCCGGTGGTCGCATAGTGGCTGCTCGGAGGGATAATACAACTACCTGGAGCACATCAGGACCTAAGCTTCCAGGGAACCGACAGGGGGAACTCCGTGAGGTTCGCTGTTGGTCCTGCCATTAACTGGGTCATCTGGCGGCCCAGTGCCAAAGTCGGGAAGAACCAATGGAGTGCGACATGGGTCGCCGTCGCTCCATGTATGTCCATGCATTATGTGCTGCGACCAACCTAAATCCGCATGAGTGTGTGGTGCGGGTCAATGGACAGGAGGTGGTAGCGCTCCTTGACTCTGGGAGTGTCGTTACCCTGCTCCGATCGGACGGGTTGCCAAGAAAGCTGGTACCAAGGGAACAGGTTGGGGCCATCTGTGTGCATGGTGATGTTAAAAACTATCCGGTGGCCTGTGTGACCCTGTGTACACCAGCAGGAACGGCTACACTAAAAGTGGGGGTGGTCCCGGGATTACCTAATGATTTACTAATCGGGCGAGACTGCCCCATGTTTTGGGACTTGTATGAGCAAAAGCTCAAAGGTTCGGGGGTTTCCCCCAAAAACCAAGAACCCACAGAGGTGGTAAATAAAACTGTGTTGCAGGAGGATGTTACTAAGGATCAGTACCAGGTTGCTGAACCTGCAGGAAGTGAGCCCGGTCCCCTGGAGGTGTTTGCGGGATTGGAAGTGGAAAGTACCTCCTCTGAGCCAGATATGTCAGATCTTGGGGGCGCCCGGGAAGATTTCCTTAGTGCTCAGATGAGGGACCCCACTTTGATCCCCGCCAGGGAACAGGCCACGGTCTTAAACGGTGAACCACAGCACCCTGGGGCAGACGTGAAGTTCCCCCATTTTGCTGTGAATCATGACTTGTTGTTTGCCATAAGAGAGGTACCCCAGGCCTCCACGGTATTCTCCCCCTTTGAGCTGGTTTATGGGAGACACCCCCGTGGACTACTGGATATAATGAAAGAGACGTGGGAACAGGAAGCTTCCCCGTATCGGAGTGTGGTAGAACACGTGTCTCAAATGCAGGACCGAATAACAAAAGTTATGCCCATAGTACAGGAACATTTGCAGGCTGCGCAAAACACCCAGAGTCGTGTATACAACCGATCTGCCAAGATTAGAGAGTTTAAACCTGGGGATCGGGTGCTGGTCTTAGTGCCTACCGTCGAGAGTAAGTTTCTCACCAAGTGGCAAGGGCCCTTTGAGATAGTTGAGAGGGTGGGCAAGGTCAACTATAAAGTCCATCAGCCCACCAAACGTAAGCCCTACCAGATTTACCACATCAACTTGATCAAACCATGGAAAGATAGACAGGTTTTGACAGTCAGTCTGAAAGTCCCAGAAGACCATGATGCTCAGATTAAGAAGGTAGAGATTGCAGAGGCTCTCTCCCCTTCTCAAAAACAGGAGTCCTGGGAGTTTTTGCAGAGGAATCGAGACATTTTTTCAAATCTACCGGGCCTAACCTCAGTAATTGAACATAATGTCATTACAGACCCTGGCGTTTGAGTAAACCTCAAACCCTACCGCATACCCGAAGCTCGCCGGAATATTGTCTCGGCCGAGCTTAAGAGTATGTTGGACCTTGGGGTTATTGAGGAGTCTTCAAGTAGCAGGTCCAGCCCTATAGTCCTTGTACCCAAGCCGAATGGAACCTGGCGGTTCTGCAATGACTTTCGCAAGTTAAACGAAGTCTCCAAGCCAGACGCGTATCCCATGCCCCGGGTCGATGAGTTAATCGAGAGATTAGGACCGGCCCAGTACATCACCACTCTTGACTTGACCAAGGGATACTGGCAGATCCCGCTTTCCCCAGAGGCTAAAGAAAAAACTGCATTTGTCACAACTGAGGGCTTATGGCAGTATGTCCGAATGCCATTCGGGTTACATGGGGCCCCAGCCACTTTCCAGAGGGCCATGGACTTCGTCCTGAGACCTCATAAGGGGTTTTCAGGAGCCTATCTTGATGACATTGTCATCTTTAGTCAGGACTGGGAGAGTCACTTACCAAAGGTCCAGTTGGTCTTGGATGCCCTCCGAAGGGCGGTGTTCACGGTAAACCCAGAAAAGAGCAAGGTTGGGTTGGAGGAGGCCCGCTACCTGGGGTATGTTGTAGGCAGGGGTGTGATTAAACCCCAACTAAACAAAGTGGAGGCTATTCAGAAATTGCCACGTCCACTCACAAAGAAGCAAGTGCGTTCTTTCCTTGGCATTGCGGGTTATTATAGGAGGTTTGTCCCAAACTTTGCCAGTCTAGCAGCACCTCTGACTGATCTCACCAAGGGAAAGAACGCAACTGTTGTTCAGTGGAGTGCAGAAGCAGCGTTCTGCCGGTTGAAGCAAGCTTTGTGCCAGGAACCAGTGTTGGTAGCTCCCGACTTCCAAAAAGAATTCCTGGTACAAACAGATGCCTCAAAATTGGGTCTGGGTGCAGTACTGTCCCAGATGATTGGGGGGGATGAGCACCCTGTTGTGTACTTGAGCCGGAAGCTCACGCCAGCTGAGAAGAATTATTCCATTGTGGAAAGGGAGTGTCTCGCAATAAAATGGGCTTTGGAGACACTCCGCTACTACTTGTTGGGCCAACCCTTCAAGTTAGTTTCAGATCATAAGATCATTAACTGGATGGCCCAAAATAAAGATAAAAACTCCAGAATCACCCGGTGGTTCCTTGCTCTACAGGACTTCAGCTTTGTAGTGGTACATAGACCGGGAAAGGTACATCAGAATGCGGATGCCCTTTCCCGGGTCTACTGCCACTGGGTTAGTGGTGTCCAGACCCCTGGCCTGGAACAGAGGGGGGGGATATGTAGAGGGTCAGCCTGGGGCAGGGTTAGGAAGGGGTTAATCGAAGAGGGCAGGTACTTCCCCTTCAGACCTGCTTATATTCAGGTGTGCTGAAAATGTCAGAGAGGAGCTGTTTGTGTAGGAGAGAGAGACACAGCGGCATGCTGTGTGGAAGTGTCCATTGCTGGACAGTGTACCTGCTGGGTGAGCTTATAAAAACCATATAAAGACTGTAGCTTTTTGGAGCCATGAACTGTGAACCTAATAAAGACTGTAGCTTTTTGGAGCCATGAACTGTGAGCTGTACCTGTGTGCACATCCGCTTGCTAAGACAAGTCTATCTGGCCTTATGTCTACTTTTTGTTTGATGTTTTGCTGAATAAAAGACATTCTTATTTTACTGGACTGTCTCTGAGCCCGCTCTTCACCCCCTGATCCCCTACAATATATATATATATATATATATATATATATATATATATATATATATATATATATATATAGCTATCAAGGGTGCTACATGGAGATACCAAGCTGGCAAAAGGTTGCTTTATTTTACTCCCTTCCCTTTTACTTCAGTTGTAAGAATATATTACAGATACTTTAGTGAAATCATACTTTAAGTACTTTAGCAATGTTAGGATTGTCTAAGCTCGTGGCTTTTTGATTTTTTTTTGGCCTCTGTCTATCCGTGGTCTGTATGTATGGCATAGGTGTGCACAGCCTATTGGATTAGGGTGTGCACCCCAAAGCTTAAACACACATGTCTTTCTCTGCAGCCTCAGCTGCACTGGACAGTGAATGAATGGGAAGTGCTCTGGGCTGAGCGGCTTCCTGTTCAGTCACAAACTAAAGCATAGCAAACACAGTTTACTATACTTCAGTTATAATTGAACACAGTGAGTGTGTGTGTTCACTGTGTTCATTTAGAAACGGAAGGGGCTGGTAAATGACATATTATCCCCTTCCCCCACTCTCCATCCTAAAACATCTCCACAGAAGCCAGGGGGGGGTGAGAGAGTAAGGGAGCAATTAGCACTGCGGTAGCGCAACACAGGGGGTAGCCCAGGCAGTTGGGGGAATCAGCACCACACAGAGCACCCCCTGTGCACACCTATGATGTACGGGTTGATGCATATTGTGTTTTCTGTGACCCCTATGTCCACTTAAAATACTTTTTATATTGTCATCATAGTCCCGCAACATGTGATCATTTTGCTTTCTGTTATGTTAACTTATAAAAAGCTTTCCATGTAAAATTGTTGGTAACTTCTGTTTTTTTTTTTATATGTAGTATATCATCTGTTTACTACTGTTTCTTGAAGAAGTGTAATTTCACACAAAAGTGATTGTAAAACGTTGAATGTATATTTTTGAAGAATAATGTCTAGAGATGTGAGGCTATAACGCACCACATCCCAATTAAATAATTTTGGTAGGAATATGAAGAAGGGATTTTTAAGGTGCTAAAGACATCAATACAACGGTATAATAAAATAAAGACATTTTATTTATACATATTTCAAAAAAAAAATTAACAGGAAAAGGTAATATTTCATAAAACCAGGTAACAGATTCATACGGTCATTATGTAAGTATAATGGTTTCCACTCAACATGTTACACTCTGTCGAATGTATATGTTTGTAAAACAAAGAAAAGAGGGTGCACCAATCTTGCGCATTACCCAGGTGGTATCTTTAATAGTATATAAAAGAGAGATATACTCACAAACATGTTCAAGATAAAAGCATTTCACAGTCCATAGTAGTTGAAGGACCTTCCAGAAGGCTGATGTGTTTCGAGAGGTGATCTCCTCTTCCTCAGAGCCAATCTGAGATGTTGCATTGACCAGCTTAATATAGCACCAGACTAATAATAATGTATATGTTTGGCAGGGATCTGATCCTGATTTTGGGCGGTGTTCATATATGACCACTTTTTTATGGTTTTATGTGGTTTGGTATTACGTTTTTTTTTTTTTAAAGAAGATAAAAAATAATAATAAAAATGTATGATGTTACAATCAGTGTGGTTTACCCTATGTTATACCTCTAAAGTCTGTATTGTGGAGCTACAGTTATCTATGATCTCCACAATCTTGCACTTACACAATGCCACCAAATCACCACTATCTTATTCATGGTACAAGGCTTCAGTCGCTGCTTTAGGCATATCAATAGCAATGATCTCTGACCAGCTGGGTATACTGTATATGAGTATTGTTTTTGTACACTATGAGGGTTATTTACTAAAGCTGGAGAGTGCAAAATCTGGTGCAACTCTGCACAGAAACCAATCATCTTCCAGGATATTGCTAAAGCTTATATGAACACGATGAAGTTATAAGGTGATTGGCTACCATGCACAGCTGCACAAGATTCTGAATGCTGCAGTTTTAGTAAATCCCTGCTTATGTCTCTGTCTTTCACCTTGTAAAAAGAGGTCATGGTGCTTTTGAATCGTTGGTGTATTTTTTTTTATGCTATGAGATTCTAGTAAATCCTGCTCCATAATTTACCTTTCGTGTGCTGGTTTTCTCTTCATAGTCAGCACTAAAAGCCCCTTAGTACTCTATTCAGAAATAAAAAAAAACTTTTGGCTAGATACATTATAAAAAGATTTCCAGTTTAAATGTGATTTCCTTCTCTGTTTGGCTCATGCAGTTAATAATATATATTGGGGCCCCATCCAACAAATAAAAAGATGACACTGTGCCTACACTGAGAAGTCAAAAATAAATAGTAGAATTACATTAAAGATTGAAATTCTCCTATTTAAAATAACTTTATAGTTACTGAGCTGAATATAGATACATGTACGCATTTGAGAGTAGTGCTTTAAAAATACCTAAAACTGCTTTCAGCACTTCAAGATCCATCCATTATTTCCTGTCGTGCTGATATCTCTCTATATAGTACAGGCTACAGTTAGACTGATCATTTGTGATATTCCTGAGTCTAGAATAATATTCTTCCAAAGATTATTGTCTGTTTTCTTTCTAACTTAATTTATCCAGGGAAGGTTGAGCACATCCGCATACGCATCTTTCATCAGCTACAGTATAAAATCAAACCTCAAAATGCTTTGCGGTACACAATGTATGTTTCCACAAAGATGTGAAATGTTTGCTGCAAAGTGAAAATGAGCCTATTGTTGAAATCCATTTGGTAAAGTAAGGTATTGGGGTGGGCATAGCTGTAAATGGACACAGATCTCCTTATTGCACCTTTGTAATTTTCCAGTATACATAAATACTCTGTTTATGTCCATTTAAATACTCTAAAACATTCTAATACAAATAATTCAGATGTTTTTTGTATCTATGAAAAACTTGGTATGTTCCATGCACTGTTGTATATAGAGTGTCTTGTAAAATTTAATTGCCTGCTTGTGTGATTGACTAGTTTTCAAATAAGACTCCACAGAGATGGAAATCAAACTGCTGGCAATCCCTAAAATAGGAGTTTTACTTTTAGTGAAATACTTTTAAAGAGCTTGCATACTCAAATGGATGCAGATGATGCAAGATTTCATATTAAAACAAAAATAACACTCATAAGGTGATATACAGTAGAAAGCAGATGCTCCTGCTTGGACACAATTTTGGAAAATACTTGCAAGGTTTACAAATTTAAAACTAAGAAGCAACTCCGCGCTTTAGGATACTACCAATCAGGTATGCAGCCCGCCCAGGGAAATTTACCCCCTAGAGGGTAAATTGAGTATGGAAATAAACGTAAAAGGACGATTGGCGCTCCCCTATGTGCTTAAAAAATTCCGTGGGTACCTTAATTATAGATAGGAAAACAATAATATATACTTGCTACTAAATGCTCCCAACTCGAGTGAGGGTAGCAATGTGTATTCCCCGGCCCTTGTGGGGATTGGATACGTGGTCCAATAGTGCCTTAGTGACTATAATCCATAAATTATAAGTGAATAAAAATCCTATGTTAAATTAGTGGTCCAATGTTGATACCAACTAAGTGCTTAATAATTGGTGCTCAATGATACCCTATATGTGGTCACCTCCATAAACCATGTTGGGAGTGACCCAAATACCTCTAGTTATCAGTGTTATTCAGATCTCACACATTCCTAAAAAAACCATAGAAATAATATTTTATATAAAATGTCCGTGAGGAGCTAAATTAGCATAAATGTGAAACCAGAGTGCTCCAGTGAATTAATTAATAATTAATGTGATAGTCCAATGAAAAATAAGAAATATAAGAATATTAATAGAGTTAATGATAATACTGGCAGTCCATTCCAAAACAAGTTCCTCAAAAAATCTTCATCGCAACAGTTTTCAAATGGTGATTCATAGCGGTGATTCAAAGATGTGACTTTAGTGATTCAGAGAAATGACGGTGACTTTGTGCTGTCCCCCTTTGCTCCCTCACTCACCAAAAGTAGGTACCCCTACAGGGGTAAACAGCTTCCAAAATTATCGATGCCAGGTGCTCCACAGGGTCCCCACTGGAACGTGTCCTATCCGATCGCGTTTTTTCAGCCCGTCCACCCGGGTCTCCTAGGGTTAGGATATCCAGCAGCGATCCCCAGGGGGGAGTTATACCTCACAGGGAAGCAAGGAAAAACGGAGGTCCCATGTGCATTACCAGATTTAAAAGTTTGATGTTTATTAAAAAGTTTAAAAACAAAAGCAAAGTCAAAAAACAGGGTATTTAAAAAATACACCTGTTTCCACCATCCAGGTTCAAACACAACATCAATCTGGGTATAGGGCGGCTTGCACTCCAAAATGCGCTCCACGCCTCTATGTCCTACACCGGATGTGACGTCAGCACGCCTTACGCGTTTCGTCGTCGGCGTTTCGTCGTCGTCGGCAGCCTTTGATAACGTCTGACGACGAAACGCGTAAGGCGTGCTGACGTCACATCCGGTGTAGGACATAGAGGCGTGGAGCGCATTTTGGAGTGCAAGCCGCCCTATACCCAGATTGATGTTGTGTTTGAACCTGGATGGTGGAAACAGGTGTATTTTTTAAATACCCTGTTTTTTGACTTTGCTTTTGTTTTTAAACTTTTTAATAAACATCAAACTTTTAAATCTGGTAATGCACATGGGACCTCCGTTTTTCCTTGCTTCCCTGTGAGGTATAACTCCCCCCTGGGGATCGCTGCTGGATATCCTAACCCTAGGAGACCCGGGTGGACGGGCTGAAAAAACGCGATCGGATAGGACACGTTCCAGTGGGGACCCTGTGGAGCACCTGGCATCGATAATTTTGGAAGCTGTTTACCCCTGTAGGGGTACCTACTTTTGGTGAGTGAGGGAGCAAAGGGGGACAGCACAAAGTCACCGTCATTTCTCTGAATCACTAAAGTCACATCTTTGAATCACCGCTATGAATCACCATTTGAAAACTGTTGCGATGAAGATTTTTTGAGGAACTTGTTTTGGAATGGACTGCCAGTATTATCATTAACTCTATTAATATTCTTATATTTCTTATTTTTCATTGGACTATCACATTAATTATTAATTAATTCACTGGAGCACTCTGGTTTCACATTTATGCTAATTTAGCTCCTCACGGACATTTTATATAAAATATTATTTCTATGGTTTTTTTAGGAATGTGTGAGATCTGAATAACACTGATAACTAGAGGTATTTGGGTCACTCCCAACATGGTTTATGGAGGTGACCACATATAGGGTATCATTGAGCACCAATTATTAAGCACTTAGTTGGTATCAACATTGGACCACTAATTTAACATAGGATTTTTATTCACTTATAATTTATGGATTATAGTCACTAAGGCACTATTGGACCACGTATCCAATCCCCACAAGGGCCGGGGAATACACATTGCTACCCTCACTCGAGTTGGGAGCATTTAGTAGCAAGTATATATTATTGTTTTCCTATCTATAATTAAGGTACCCACGGAATTTTTTAAGCACATAGGGGAGCGCCAATCGTCCTTTTACGTTTATTTCCAAGGTTTACAAATTACCTGGATTGGATGATTTTCTCCATAAACTGCCATTTGACTTTAAACAGTAAATGTATCAGCCTTTAAAGCAAAATCATTGTTGAAAATACTCACCTTTACTCCAACAATCCAAAATTAGTAAGGTCTTTCAGCATCAATGGATATGGGATCTAATTCGTTTGGATCAGCAGCAGGTACTATAGCAAAATATATGTGAAAATAAATGTCAATTTAATAAAGACCACTCTGAAAAAAGCTCAATAAGTGCAAAAAGTGTAAATAATTATTATGGAACCTTCAAATTTAAAGCGGGAGTAAACCCGCTGACATTTTTTTTTTTTTTTTTACACCTGTAAGGGAAAAGGCATAATGAGCTAGTATGCACCGCATACTAGCTCATTATGAAATACTTACCTTAGAAAGAGGCGTCGGTAACTCACCTGGTCCACGCCGAGGTCGCTGACATGTTGCCTCGGCGTGTCTTCCGGGTATCGCGACTCCAGCGCTGTGAGTGGCTGGAGCCGCGATGTCGTCACTCCCGCGCATGCGCACGGGAGACTTCGTCCCGGCAGGGTTCGTATTCTGCCGGCCTTTCAGACGAGAATCCCCCGTGCGCATGCGCCGCTGCAGTCAGCGGCGTATTGCACGGGGAATATCTCCTAAACCGTAAAGGTTTAGGAGATATTTTTTGTACCTACAGGTAAGCCTCATTATAGGCTTACCTGTAGGTGAAAGTGGAAAATGTGACTTTACTTCCACTTTAAAGTAACAATGCGGCCCAGAATCAACAACAACATGGAAATTACTAAAGTACATTGCAAAATCACGATGTAGCGTATCCTGCCTTAAAGAGACAAGAACATGCCTCTTTTTCTAAGATTTACAAACACTTTAAAGATGATTTTCAGTTATTAATATTTTATACACAGTTACATTGGTCCAATGTAACTATGCATATACCATACCTTGCTGATATCCCTGAAAGTTGGAAATCACCAGACGACACGGCTACTCCAGTGATGTCCAGTTGCTTCTAGGTCCCATGCTGAGTGACTGCCCTGCTGCATGGGACAGCAGGTAGGAACCCTAAATAACAAATTTAACTTTAAAATAAAAGCAGACAAGTGTTGGATTTAATAAGGCTGCGGCTGTTTATTATTGGTTTCAAAAACAATATATTAATTAATCAAAAGAAAAACAAATATATAAACTTTAAACAACCTAGCCACTATGACTCAGGCTGCATATAATATATTCCCACCTGTCCCAGAACCTCGCACAGCGGCCATTTCAACGCAAGAATACAAGTCTGTGTTAAAAATATTTAACCCGATTTCTATTCAATTAATCCCAGCCTTCATATACAAACCCTTTATACCTCTCTCTAACCCCACATATCTGAATGATAAAATACCTAAAACTTGAAGTAATTTAGACACTGCTCTATTCACCTTTTTTCTAATTTTTTCCAAAGGGCACATTGAAGGAGGATAAAGCAATCCCAGCCTTTGCACTACCTCGGAAAAAACGATAACAGTGTGAGGCAAGGACAACTGAATCCTGTGTAAATTGTCACTAATTCTGAAAATTTATATCTAACGTTTTTCGTTTTCCAATATAATTTCCCCCAAGATGTACAATTAATACATCTGGTGGGGGAAAACGCTGAAGCAGCTTCCCTATTTCTAAAATTAAATCAGCCCACACCATACCTCTTTTACCACTCCAAAAAACCCTAAACTTCTTCAGATTTAAAACTAAATTGTTATGCTACGTACACACGATCAGAATTTCCGACAACAAATGTTCGATGGGAGCTTGTTGTTGGAAATTCCGACCATATGTAGGCTCCATCGAAAATTTTTTGTTGGAATTTCGGACAACAAAAATTAGAGAGCTGGTTCTCAAATTTTCCGTTGTCGGAAATTCTGATCGTGTGTACACAATTCCGATGCACAAAATTCCACGCATGCCCCGGAATCAAGCAGAAGAGCCTCACTGGCTATTGAACTTAATTTTTCTCGGCTCATCCTACGTGTTGTACTTCACCGCGTTATTGACGTTTCGGAATTTACGACAACATTTGTGTGACCGTGTGTATGCAAGACAAGTTTGAACAAACATCCGTCGGAAATAAATCCAGGATTTTGTTGTCAGAATGTCCTATCGTGTGTATAAACTCTTTTCTTAGTTACTTAGTTTTCTGAGTTCTTATCTCAGTTGTGCCCAAAAAACGTAGCAATGTCCAATAATCCATATTACTCTGCATTTACCTGAAATGAATCAAAAATAATGATTAGGACGAATATATAACAAATAGCTATCAGACTTCCATCTACCTACTTTCTTTATTACGTTAGCATCTAACCATAACCTTGATGCTTCAGTAGCCGCTCCAGTTCTAAACGAACGAGATGTGAGATGATATGCTACTACAAGCATATAAATTGATCCAATTACCTTTTCCTAGTTTATCTATTTTTGACCAACTAATAAATATTGGTACAGTTGTATCAGAAATAATAATATCAGAAGCTTGAATAAAAATCAACTCAGAAACGCTAAGTGCATCGAAAAATGTAACAGAAAATACTACTCAAAAAAGTACTGACTCAAATGAAGAAAAACAAACCTGTTCAGTAACCGAACAAAGTTTACTCAAAACATCTGGAGTAATAGTTTTATGTGGATCTGATTTAAAATTATTTTTATTATAACCTTTCAAAGCTTGTTTAACTGAAAAATATTGCAAACAAGAAGGCAAATTATTACGTATAAGAAAAAATGAAACTCCAGACAAGGTCTTTTGTACATATGACCATGAATATTACTTAGTAAATAAAAAATTCAAAAATAGCAACACTAAACCTTCAGAAAAAGAACCCGCAGGTTCTTGCATAAAATTAAAAAAGGAAAGCCATAGTTACCAGGCCGATTGATATCCAGCCCAGGTCGAAGGCGCCACAGAGTTCTTAATAAATTAGGTAGACACGGTATTCCCACTTGGTCCGCATCCAGAAACAGCTGGAAGAAGCGATCCATCTGTAGGTGAGATAATGAAACCGCTAAGTCATTGTCCTTCCCAGCCACATGAATCGCTTTCAACAAAATATTCAAACTTAGACACTTGAAGATCATATGGTGCAACAGGACAATGACTGGCTGAGACTTGGATGTTAAGCAATTAATAGCATACATAACTCCCTTATTATCAATTCTGACCAATATCCGCTTATTTTTTATATAAGGACCCCAACTCCACAATAGTTGGAAATAATTCTGTTTTTTTTAAATAACCTTTCCCTTGCCAGCTGGGATTACAACGGTCCGCTCACCAATGGGATTGCCAAACTGCAGCAAAAGCACAAGACACAGCAATGTCAGTGAATAGAAAAAAAGTCTTTGTCCAAATTAAATTCTTCTTGCCACATAGTCCTACCATTAAAATATGTAAGAAATTGCAGCCAAACTAATAGATCTTCCCTCATATCATGTGTAATTCTAATATGAGTAAAGGGGGATTTTAAACCATACATTGCAAGATATAATCTTCTAGAGAACACTTTGCCAATTGGCATGATCCTAGAAGCAAAAATAAAAAGACCTAGAAGTGACTGCATTTATTTTAAACACACTTTCTTTTTGCAAATTATAACCAATAACAGAGCCCTAATCTTGTTTACCTTTTCTTCTGGTAGCCAAAACTCCATTAATTCAGTATCAATAGTGATACCCAAGAAATCCAGACAAGTTGAGGGCCAAGCCGTCTTTTCAAAGGACAATGAAATACCAAAGTAAGAATAAAAATTCTAATAATAAAAGAACAGTCAGAAGAATTGTCCGGGCCTAAAAATAAAAAGTCGTCTAAATAATGTATTATAAACCGGCTTCTGTACTAATCACCCATTCTAAAAAAGAAGAAAATTATTCGAAATAAAAAAGACAGTGAACAACCCATCGATAAACATTTATCAAAAAAAAACGAATAAATTAAAACATAATGGATTAATTGGACGAAGACGGAAGGCCAATTTAACATCAGCATTCGCCATGAGAGCTCCTTTCCCCAAATATCTAAGCTTTTTTAGAGCGTCTTCAAAAGAAGCATAAGTAACTGACACCAGGCTATCATTAATTTGGAAAAAAAAAAAAAAAAAAAATATATATATATATATATATATATATATATATATATATATATATATATATATATAAATATATAAACTTGAGTTATTAGTGTGACAAAAAAATAATAATAATAATAAATAAAAAAGTGAAGAAATGCAGCTGCTATACACAAAGTGCTAATTACTTGAAAAAAACATGAAAAATATAAATATAGCGCTCTCAAACATAATAATTAAATAAATATGTAGAAATATAATAAACCAACACAAAGTTTAAAACAAGTAACTCAAGGTGCTCCAATCCAAGGTAAACAGAAGAAAGGTGCTTGAGATGGCATCCTTTTCCATATAACTAATGAAAAGGTTTGCCACTGACGGGGTACTTAACTCCCCTTTTTTGCCTGAAAAACTGTTTATCATAGCAAAAATGTTTTTGACTCATAACCAAATCAAGAATTAATCCCCTACCTTAAGGCTCAAATTGGCACCCAATGTTTTTGACCCTCCAAGGAAGGTGTGTACTTTTTTGGATCAGGTTGGTTCCTTCAGCTGTGGGAAATGTGTTATCTGCAGAACATCTAAGCACAGGGTGAGGAAAACCACTGAATTCATAGCCCGTTCTACTGGGGAGTCCTTCAAAATCAACAAGTTCATCACGTGTGGCACTACCCCCGTCACCTACCTTCTGTCCTGTCCTTGTGGGTTGCATTATGTGGGGAGGACCACTAGGGCATTGGGAGTGAGATTAAGAGAACATGTTAATAGGATCAGAAAGGGTTACAAACATCATAGTTTGTCTAATCATTTCAGACTTTTTCATGGAAGGGACACTAGTGTTCTCTCTTTCTGTGGCATTGATAGAGTGGAGGGACATTGGAAGGTGGCAATCTTAAGAGAACCATCTCTCGCAATGAGACCCAGTGGATTCATTGTCTCCAAACGATGAGCCCCCTGGGGTTGAACATTGAATTGGATCTGAACTGCTTCCTGTCCAATTTTTAGCTAAGTCCAATAAAATTCAGTTTTTTTTTTTTAAAGTTTTTATAGAGTAAACAAAAGTGTAACAAAGATTTCTCCCTCGCAGGGGAGTCTGAGAAGTACAGCAAAAGAACATATGAATCAGTAGCGATTATCTAGAGCAGATACCGGGAATAAATGGCACTAATAAAAAACAACTGAGTGCCCTGGGGGTACCATTGAGGGGCAGTTAAACAGTTATGCGGAATGATGCACAAAGATGTTCAATAAAGTAACCTACCAGAGGGTCTGGTGCCCCCCGACACCCCAGCTGGGTTCAATCTGTGTCGGGGCCCCAGGGCCCTCCGGTCATGAGAAGCCTAGGAAGTCATTGTGCACTGGTTGAGTGTAAGAGACTAATGATGGACTAAAAACTAAGAGGGACATTGAGTCCCCACGGTGAGATCACTGTTGGTCTCTAGATATATAAATGCCCTTAAGAGCAATATTGGTACTGTCCTATGGAGGACTGACCAACTGGTGTGTGGCACTTGAGAAAATTAGAAAAAAGAAAAAAAAAAAAAGAATAAAAATAGATTTTTCGCCACTGATATTTGAGTACCTGGTCTCAGGAACATGAACGCCCATCCTTCCCACCAGCAGGCGCTGGCGAGAAGGGTGGGATAAGGAGGAAGAGATAGGAGAAAGGAGGTAGGGGATTGAGAGAAAAGGGGTGCCTGTTTCGAGGAAAGCCTGAGGAGATCAAGAGGGGTCAGATCTGGGAGGTCGTCTGAGTATGGTCTTGGGTCGTGGATTAGAGGAGAGTCCCAATGTATTGGGCCCAGGGTTCCCACACACATTTACATTTTTCTAGTTTGTCGAGGATGATGTTGGAGGTTTTCTCTTGGAACATAATCCAGGTAATTTTTTGTTAAGTCAAAGGGAAGGAGACCTTTGGGGATTTCCAAGAGTGGGCTATTGTCAATTTAGCTCTGATGAAGATGTAATGAATCAAGATTTGGCTATTTTTGGTGGTTTTAGGAATTTTCAGATTTAGGAGGGCTATTGTTGGTGATTGGGGAACCGCAACGCCAGTGACTTTGCGGATTAGGCTAAAGATCTTGTTCCAATAGCTTCTGATTCTGGGACATTCCCAAAGGATGTGTAGGAGAGATCCTAGATGGCCGCAACCCCTAAAGCATAGGGGAAAGGACTGGGGATAGAATTTAGCTAGACTTGTCGGTACCAAGTACCAGTGGGTGAAGACTTTAATGTCTGTTTCCATTAATGATATGTTAAGGATTCCCTTGAAGGCATTTGTGAAGCAGGAGTGCCAGGTGTCCAATTCCCACTCGAATTCCAGGTCGCGTTCACAGCCCTGCATGTATTGCGCTTTCTCATGGGGTTCAGCTAGGGCAGAGTAGATGTCAGGGCTTCCGTCCGCTGCGCACGCTAGTGCGCAGGCGCACGGGTTCAGCTTCCCGGCTCATAGCCAGTGACAGGGAGAAGATGCGGCGGCGCGTGCGCACTCGTGTTCCCGCCAAGCGGCGCGCGCGCATGCGCAGTAGCGCGGCATCACCTCATGTGACCTCAACGGCCCTATAAAAGGAGGGCCTCTGTGCCCAGACAGACGCTGGTTCGTCTGACAAGCTGCTTCCTGTTTGTATCCTGTACTTGACCCTTGAAGATTGTCTTACCTGTTGCCAAACCCGGATCGTCCTGACTACTCTGCCTTCTCCTGACCTTGACCTTTGGATTGCCTACTTGGATTTGCTACCTTCTCCTGCCCTGGACCTTTGGCCTGTACCTTGGACTCTCTTCTGAATCTACCAGTGTTTGATCCCTAGCCTGCCTTGGACTCTCCTGCTCAAGGATACCTTTGCACCTAATCTACCAGTGTTTGACCCTCGGCCTGCATTTACCTAACCTGCCTGTGTTTGATCCCCAGTCTGTTTTGCTGTGTCTCAACTAGGAGTTCGTGGACGTACTAACCTGCTCCAGTCTACCCTTCTCTACAACATCAGGAGCCCACGCCTGGTCACCATCCCACCGGTGGCTTGTGCCTCTTGGTGCCAACCGTCCCTGTGTCACCTTCAGGGCAGTGGGCGCCGAGTCGCAAGGGTAACCGCTCTCGGCATCTTGGCCTCGGTGAGTACCTAGTTCATGACAGTACGAACCAGCCATGACAGAGGCCAACAGAGCGGTTTCTCCACTGGACATGTTATGTCAGCAGGTGTCTGCCCTCACGGAAGCGGTACAGAAACTACAGGAGGGTTATGCCCAAGTCGATACTCGACTCCAACAATTGACCACGGCCGCCCCTCTAGCAAGTTCAGCTTCCGGGTCTACTAGTGGGAATTCTGCACCTCAAGCTCAACCTCCACCTGCCATGATGATGGCCGTGCCTGAACCCAAAGTACCAATTCCAGAACGATTTTCGGGTGATCGCAGGAAGTTCAGGTCCTTCAAAAATGCTTGTTCCCTGTACCTTGCCCTGCAACCCCGAACCTTTTCCTCAGAGATTGTCAAAGTCGGGTTTATCATCTCCCTTCTATCCGAGGAACCCCAATCTTGGGCCCATGGTCTCATGGAACAAAGGAACCCTCTCCTTAATACTGTTGATACATTTTTTGAAGCAATGGGCCAACTCTACGATGACCCCCAACGTAAGGCCACGGCTGAGGCCACCCTGCATACCCTCTCTCAGGGGAAAAGGCCTGTAGAGGACTATACGGCGGAGTTCCGCAAATGGTCTGCCGATACCACCTGGAATGAGGCAGCCCTCCTCTACCAGTATCGACTGGGATTAAGGGAGAGTCTAAAGGACGAGTTAGCCCGGGTGGAGCCTCCTACTTCGTTGGAGGAGTTGATCCAGGTAGCCACCAAACTGGATCGACGTATGCGGGAACGTCGCTCAGAACGTATACAAGGGTCCCGACCAATATGGGTTTCCCCAAGGATGCCAGCTGCTTATCCGACCGTCCCATCCGGTCCATCGGCCCCTGAAGGGGAACCAATGCAGTTGGGTTTAGTCCGTCCCCGCCTTACCCAGGAAGAACGGCAACGAAGAAGGAGATCCAATCTGTGCCTCTATTGTGGGGGTTCAGGACATTTCCTCCTGAATTGTCCCATCCGGCCTAGTAAGTTGCCACCTCAGCCTTTCATGAATTGTCAAGCCGTCAATCGGGCCCAAACTTATGTGACTCTTTCTGTTTCCCTACAGCTAGCGGGAAGGAAGATCCGGCTACCAGCCGTGATTGACTCAGGGGCTTGCAGCTGCTTCCTGGATATCTCTATCGCCAAGGAATGGCACATTCCTTGCCTCAACAAAACAAATCCTCTATTGGTCCATTTGGCTGATGGGTCCCTTCCACAATCTGGTCCAGTAACTCAGGAGACTTCACCTATCCTCACTACCACAGATTCCGGCCACCAAGAGTTTCTACGGTTTGATCTTATATCTTCTCCAATGTTTCCAATTATCCTTGGACTTCCTTGGCTGCAAGCTCATGACCCCCAAATTCACTGGAATAGGAAGGAGGTCTCCTTCTCATCACCATATTGTCACCAACACTGCATCTCTCCAACTCCCTGCTCTGTCCTATCGGTCATCTCGACATCAGAGAATCTTCAACACATTCCCCCGGTCTATCAGGACTTTAAAGATGTCTTTGACAAAAAGAAGGCCGACCATCTACCACCACATCGGGCCTATGATTGCCCCATCGAATTGCTCACAGGCTCCGCAATTCCCTTTGGGCGCATATTTCCTCTGTCAGAGACCGAACTAAAGGCCCTCAAGGCCTATATTGATGAGAATCTCGAGAAGGGCTTTATCCGGCCATCCACCTCTCCAGCAGGGGCTGGTATTTTCTTCGTTGGGAAGAAAGATGGTTCACTCAGGCCCTGCGTTGATTATCGAGAACTTAATAAAATCACTATCAAGAACCGATATCCTCTACCACTTATTCCTGAACTCTTCCAGCGGTTCCGGTCAGCTAAAGTTTTTTCTAAACTCGACTTAAGGGGTGCCTACAACCTTGTCAGAATCCGTGCAGGGGATGAGTGGAAGACGGCCTTCAGGTCTCGCTTTGGCCACTATGAATACTTGGTGATGCCATTTGGCCTATGTAATGCTCCAGCCACTTTTCAGCACCTGGTTAACGACATTTTTAGAAAATATTTGGATGACTTTTTAGTCGTGTACCTAGACGACATTCTTGTTTTTTCAGCCACTCTGGAACTACATCGGGAACATGTCAGAAAAGTCCTCACCATCCTCAGAGCCCATCAGCTCTATCTTAAAGCTGAGAAGTGCGAGTTTGAAAGATCTACCGTACAGTTTCTGGGGTTCATCATCTCCACTAAAGGCACCTCCATGGACCCACAAAAGGTCAAGGCAGTGGTAGACTGGCCACCTCCTAAAGATAAAAGAGCTGTACAGAGATTCATCGGTTTTGCCAATTTTTACAGGAGGTTCATCGCCGGTTTCTCTGCCATTGTGAGTCCAATCACCCAACTGACCCGCCTACACAGCCGTTTTCAGTGGTCCCAGGAGGCCCAGGAAGCTTTTGTCAAACTAAAGACCCTCTTCACGTCTGCTCCTATCCTACGGCACCCAGACCCACTGCTACCTTTCGTCCTGTAAGTGGACGCCTCGGAGTCAGCCACAGGCGCCATCCTCTCCCAACGCCATGGGCCGAAAGCCCTGCTGCACCCAGTGGCCTTCGCCTCCCGAAGGCTCAATCCGGCCGAGAAGAACTATGACGTTGGTGATCGGGAGCTATTGGCCATTAAATCCGCGCTGGAGGAGTGGAGATACCTCCTCGAAGGAGCAGTCCACCCAATTACCATTTTTACAGACCATAAAAATCTTGAATACCTTCGCACTGCTAAACGCTTAAGACCCCGTCAAGCCCGTTGGGCACTCTTCTTTTCAAGGTTCACATTCCACATTTCCTATCGGCCAGGGTCAAAAAACGGCAAGGCAGATGCTCTATCCCGTATCTTCCCAGAGTCCTCGCAGGTATCAGAACCCAGCACCATTCTTACTCCTCAGAACTTTCTACTACTCACACCTACTGACCTGATCTCCACTCTATCCACCGCTTCGGCTCACTGCAAGGATTCCATTCTGGACACCCTAGAGAGACGTGAAGGTTTATTCTGGCTCCAAGACAAGATTTTCGTCCCTACAGAGGTGAGACCTGTAGTCCTGAAAGCTCTACATGATCATAAATTAGCTGGGCACTTTGGGGTACGGAAAACAGCAGAACATATCTCTCGCACCTTTTGGTGGCCAGGCTGGAGAAGTGACTGCCAAAAATACGTATCCTCCTGTATTACATGTCAACGAAACAAGGGTCCTAAAGCAAAGCCATGGGGGTTACTAAGGCCTCTACCCATCCCAGAACGACCTTGGGCCGACATTTCGATGGATTTCATCGTGGAATTACCTCCATCACAAGGCTTCACCACTATCCTAGTGGTAGTGGATCGGCTGTCCAAAATGAGTCACTTTTTGCCCATGATCGGCACCCCCTCTGCCTTGGAGACCGCCAACATTTTTGTCAAGGAGGTTGTTAGACTCCATGGGGTACCCAAGAGCATCGTCTCGGATAGGGGCCCACAATTCACCTCAAAATTTTGGAAAGAACTTTGCAGAACATTGGATATCAACATTTGTCTTTCATCTGCCTACCACCCACAAAGTAATGGACAAACTGAACGCACTAATCAAACTCTTGAACAATACTTACGATGTTTCTGTTCTTCCGCACAAGACGACTGGTCCTCTCTATTATCTTTTGCAGAATTTGCATATAATAACTCTTCCCATTCGACCACAAATCAGACTCCGTTTTGGGCTAACTTTGGGTTTCATCCATCTTTTCTCCCTAATGTTGTCTCTGAATCACGGGTGCCCGCTGTACAAGAACGGATAAGTTACATTCAAACCAACTTCAAAAGACTTCAAGACGCCATGCAACACGCCCAGGAAGGATATAAAAAGTATCACAACAAGGGGAGGAGGGAGAATCCTCATTTCAAGATTGGTGAGAAGGTATGGCTGGCAACTACCCATCTTAAGATCGCGTGTCCTGCAAAGAAGTTGGGTCCCAAGTTCATTGGACCATTCGAAATAAAGAAGATGGTAAACCCTGTGGCCTTTGAACTTGCCTTACCCAGTTCCTACAGAATACACCCAGTATTCCATGCCTCCCTACTGAGACCCTTGGTCCCCAGTCCTTTCCCGAACAGAGAAGAAGTTCCTCCTCCACCTATAACAATTGATGGAGTAGAAGAATACGAGGTAGAGTCGTTACTTGGCTGCAGGAAGGTGGGTCGTCAGCTTCAATTTTTAGTAAAATGGAAGGGCTATCCACCAGAGGATAATTCTTGGGAACCATCCAGAAACTTCCATGCCCCAAGATTAATCAAGATCTTCCGACAAGAACACCCTGAATTGATGGAGAGCCTGGGCGTCCGGAGGCCGCCCCTCAGGGGGGGGCACTGTCAGGGCTTCCGTCCGCTGCGCACGCTAGTGCGCAGGCGCACGGGTTCAGCTTCCCGGCTCATAGCCAGTGACAGGGAGAAGATGCGGCGGCGCGTGCGCACTCGTGTTCCCGCCAAGCGGCGCGCGCGCATGCGCAGTAGCGCGGCATCACCTCATGTGACCTCAACGGCCCTATAAAAGGAGGGCCTCTGTGCCCAGACAGACGCTGGTTCGTCTGACAAGCTGCTTCCTGTTTGTATCCTGTACTTGACCCTTGAAGATTGTCTTACCTGTTGCCAAACCCGGATCGTCCTGACTACTCTGCCTTCTCCTGACCTTGACCTTTGGATTGCCTACTTGGATTTGCTACCTTCTCCTGCCCTGGACCTTTGGCCTGTACCTTGGACTCTCTTCTGAATCTACCAGTGTTTGATCCCTAGCCTGCCTTGGACTCTCCTGCTCAAGGATACCTTTGCACCTAATCTACCAGTGTTTGACCCTCGGCCTGCATTTACCTAACCTGCCTGTGTTTGATCCCCAGTCTGTTTTGCTGTGTCTCAACTAGGAGTTCGTGGACGTACTAACCTGCTCCAGTCTACCCTTCTCTACAACATCAGGAGCCCACGCCTGGTCACCATCCCACCGGTGGCTTGTGCCTCTTGGTGCCAACCGTCCCTGTGTCACCTTCAGGGCAGTGGGCGCCGAGTCGCAAGGGTAACCGCTCTCGGCATCTTGGCCTCGGTGAGTACCTAGTTCATGACAGTAGATCAGAGAAATTCCCCCCCTAATGTCCATGGCTGAGGAACACCATTGTTCATATGGGGTAACAGACATGATCAGGGGTCTATATTTAGGGGGGCGCCAGATGAGGTAATCGATGGTGAACTTGGAGATAGCTTGTCTTTCCATTTCTAACCAATCAGGTTTGGGGCCTCTAGAATAAATGGTCAATGTTTGACTTAGTTGAGCTGCCTGGTAATACCACCAGAGGTTGGGCAGACCTAAGCCACGTTTCCGTCTGGGTCTGAATAGGGTTTGTTTGGGATTTCTGTGGTTTGATTTGCCCCATGTGAATCGTATTATTTTAGATTGAAGGTTATGTAATTGGGCTTTGGGTACCGGTATGGGGAGTGAGCGGAAGAGGTATAGTAACCTAGGAAGGAGGGTAATTTTAACGGCATTGAATTTACCTAGCCAGGACAGTTTATGGAGCGACCATTGTTCAAGGTCGTTCTTAATTTTCTTGAACATGGGTGGGTCGTTGTGGCTGTATAGTTGGTCAATGTTGGGTGTGAGGTGGACGCCTAAATATGGGATGGAGGAAGAACTCCAAGAGAAGGGGAAGTGATTCTTTATTCTATCCACTAGGGCCAGTGGGGAGGAGATATTGAGGGCTATCGATTTAGCCATGTTAACTTGCAGACCCGAGACCTGTCCAAATTTGTGAAGGAGTTGAAGGATATTAGAGGTAGAAATGAGGGAAGAGGTGATGAAAAGGAGGACATCATCTGCGAATAAGGCACATTTATGTATGGATTGTCCACATTTGACCCCGTGGATGTCTGGGTGGTTTTTGATGGCTACAGCTAAGGTTTCAATACTGATTGCGAAAAGGAGGGGGGAGAGTGGGCAGCCCTATCTAGTTCCTTTATCTATAGGGAATGTGTCTGATAGGTGGCCTTGGAGTCTAACCTGTGCTTTGGGTTGGGAGTGAAGGGCGTCGAGGAGGTGTATAAAATGCGCGCCAAAGCCCCATCTTTCTAATATGTTGAATAAATATGGCCAGGTAATTGTATCAAAGGCTTTTTGCAAATCAATGGAAAGGAGAAAGCCTTCTTGTGGAGGTCCGCCGTCCAATCTCGACTTAAGTAGGGAAATGATGTCCACCGCCCTCCTTATCTGATCCGGTCCCTGCCTCCCAGGAATAAAGCCCACTTGGTCTTTATGTACATAGGACCCTATGAAGGACCCTAGTCTGTTAGAGAGGATTTTTGTTATTATTTTTAAATCATTATTAATTAATGAGATGGGTCTATAATTGCTCACTAGGGTCTGGTCCTTGCCAGGTTTGGGGATGACAGATATGTAAGCAAGATTGGCAAGAGTCCAAGGGTGAATTCCCGTTCAGGACCAGATAAGGAGAAAGTACTTCGGAGAAGGTCTTGTAGTACTGCGTCGAGAATCCATCTGGGGCAGGGGCTGAGCATTTTTTAAGCTCCTTTATGACTTCCCTAACTTCTACTTCAGAGATGGGGGCTTCCATGATTGAGCGGTGGGAGTTTGAGATCTTGGGGAGAGGGATGTTGTCTAGGAATGAGTTGATTGACTGTGTGCTGCCAGGGTCTGCACCCGAGTAGAGATTTGTATAGAATGCGTGGAAGGCTTCCCGGATTTGTTTGGGGTTTTGTGTGAGGGAACCAGATAGAGATTTAATTTTGGGTAGGGCATGGGCTCTGTACTTAGGTGAAAGTTTTGCCGCAATGTGAGGGCAGAATTTATCTGAGTTGAGAATCTACCACTCACCCATCTCAAGTGTTTTTCTGCGCTACAAGTGAGGGCTGTGTTTAGGGCAATCCTGGTTGCATCCAGAAGAGCGAGCGGAGTGGGGGAGGGTTGTTTTTTGTGAGATTTGCTTAAGGTTCGAAAGTTTTTCTCTAAGTTGGTTATGTCTATTTGTTTTTTGCATTTTAGGCGTGAGGCTAGCTGGATAAGTTTACCCCTCATGACTGCTTTGTGTGCCCCCCATAGCACACTGGGGGAAGTGTCATTGGTGTCATTGAGGCAGAAGTATTCTTTAAGGTCATTTTCGAGCATGGTGCAGTGTACAGGGTTGGAGAGAAGGGATTCTTTAAGGCGCCATTGTGGGGTGCTTGCTTGATTAAGGAAACCAGAGATTTTGAGGGAGACTATGGAGTGGTCGGACCATGGGACCTAATTTATAGTGGCCTGAGATGCTAGCTGAATGTGGAGTGGAGGAAAATATGGTCTATGCGGGTGTATGTTCTATGGGGTGCAGAGAAATGGGTGTAGTCCTTAGCAGTAGGATTCAACTCCCTCCAGGAGTCTATCATGCCCATAGAGTGGAAGAGCCGAGCAATGCTGAGAATCTGTTTGGGGGGTCTTTTGAGGCAAGATTTGTTTTGAGATGATTTGTCTATTATATGATCGAAGACAACGTTAGAGTCGCCGCCTATGATCACTTTGCCTTCCATGTGTTGTGAAAGGGAGGTCAGCATAGAGGAGAAAAATGGGGCTTGGCCTTTATTAGGGGCATAGTACGAGATAAGGGAAAAAAGTATCCTGTTTATAAATCCATTGACTAGAATATATCTTCCCTCATTATCCCTGATGATTTGGGATAAAGTAAATGGAGTGCATTTGGAGATGAGGATGGCAACCCCCCTTTTTTTTGTCATCTGCATTAGCTAAAAAGAAGGTGGGATAGTTTCGGTGTAGAAAGGTAGGGTTGAAGCTTTTAGGGAAGTGGGTCTCTTGAATCAGGATGATGTCTATATTCTTGGAGTCATAGTTATGGAAGGCCTTGCGTCTTTTCATTGGGGAGTTCAGGCCCTGTGTATTGTGGGAGGCTATCTTGAGGGACTGTTGTTTGGGGATTTCGTCAGCCATGAACATGAGGATGTGGGTGCGAATACATGCTAGTGTTCCTTACCTGATCCATGAGCGCAGGATAGTGCAGCCAGGGAGTAAGAGACGAGCCCAGAAGGTGTGAGTCGACAAGCACTCCTTGAAGGAAATTGGAGGGGGGGAGAGAAGGGAACAAAGGGGGTGAGAAATGACCAGAGAGGAATAGAAAAGAGGAGGAGAGAGAAAGAAGGGAAGCCCAAAAAAAAAGAAGTCCTGGACTCCCTTTCTGCAGGGTTGGAAGGCCAAGACCTGCTCCGATGCCCTATAAGATGAGGGGATCGGGTGGAGGGCAACCCTAAATGCGATTGCAGTCCTGATGTCACCATGGGAGGATGGATCCTCAGGGTCACAACAGGTGGAGTGGCAAGCGGTCCCGCTTCAGCCGCAAGGCACCAAATAGAAGTAAACCTTAGCATAAATATAAACAAAAACAAGGGAAGGCCCCATGAAAAAAAAGGCGAGTGTCTTTCTGACATAACTTATTAACCGGACAGTGAAACACAAGTCTCCTAGATAGAGACTAACATTAAATAACGTTTTAAGGCAACCGTGTCAAAGAGGGTAGGGGGAGGGAAGGGAATGGGGAAGGGAGGGGGAGTTGGGGTATGGGTAAGGATTTGGAACGGCTAAAGTCATCGGTCCAAGATCTTGACAAAGTTTGTGTTGCTGCAGGAGGGGGGGAGAATGGACCGTGAAGCAAAAAAAAAGGGGGGGTGCAAGGGGGCGAGATGAAAAAAAAATAGTTAGTATAGCTGAAAAAAAAAGGGGGGGATGAGGGCAGGGGGGAATTGGTCCGTATGCCCCGGGAGGGCTCGGTGGGTGTAGAATCCGTCTCTACACCATCAAAAGTTCCGACAAGGACGGACAATTGGTATCAGACCCCTAGAGGTCGGTTGGTCACGGTGTTCATCTTGGCGGGATGGAGTCACGGTGTCTCTTTGGCTGCTGTTTCACCCATAGGGGGGTTAGCGGGCTGTTCGGAGGCGGTCTTATGGACAAGCTTGGGCGGGTCTCCATCTGGTCGGGAGAAAGTTCCTGGGTGATAAATCCTAGTTGGAGAAGTAAACGTTCGCCGTTCTGGAAATTTGTGATGTTGTATGATTTTTCTTTGTATTGGAATTGCAGGCGAAAAGGGAAGGCCCATCTATATTTGATCATCTTCTGGGAGAGAATGTCCAGTAGAGGTTTAAGGAATCTCCTTTTCTGGATCGTGGTGGGGGATATATCTGCGAAGATTTGAATTTTATTGCCGTTCAGGGAGATGTTGTCCCTATTGCGGGATCTCTTCATAATTTCTTCTTTAACCCCATAAAAATGTGGTTTGACCACAATGTCCCAAGGAAGGCCATATTGGCGAGGGGGTTGCAGAACTCTATGGGCTCTGTCCAATTCCAGCTTGTGATCAGGGATATCTGGGATAAGTTCTTCAATCACGAATTTGACTGTGTCATTCACGTCAGTATTGGATTCGGGTATGCCTCTGATGCGAAAGTTGTAGCGTCTGCTCCTATTCTCTAAATCGTCTATTTTGGAGAGGGCAGTTTCAAGTTGATCCTGTAGTGTCTGGATGCATGCTGTGTTCTGATTCGTTCGTGCTGCAGCTTCAGCCACTGATTGTTCAATTACATCCATTCTGGCCCCCAGGCTCTGTATGTCAGCTTTTATTGAGGAAGTGATCTGCATTGCATTTTGGGCTAGACCAGCAGCTAACATATTAGAGAAGCTGTTTAAAAGCTGAGCCATTTTAGGGGGGTAATTGGGCTGAATGGGAAAGGCCTGCAGAGAGTCAGTCATGCTGTTAGGAGTATTAATCAAGGGAGAATACTGATTGTCCATCTGCAGTCTGCCCAGGAGAGACTCTGTTGAGGCAGGAGAGGAGAAGGGGTTCTGGTTGCTACTCACTGTTAGTGGGGCAGTCAGGATAGGAACTGCTGTGGTGCTTAGAGTAGCGGTGACACCGCATGGATTAGTTGCGGTCGCCATCTTGGAAGGCTCTGGGGCTGTTAGGCCAAAGTTCAGCTGACGATTAACGTCCTTTCGGGTGTGCGATTGCGATATACGGGCGTGTGCCCTGAGTTGTCCGGAGGTCGGTGGGGGTCGCCCCGAGTGTGTCCGCTTACGGATGCTAGCGATAGGCGCCTTGGAGGACCAGAGCAATGCGGAGCTCCCGGCTAGCGTGACGATCCGGAAGTCAATTGGAAATATTATTTCCTATTTTTATTTTCATTTTTATTTTTATTTTTAATTTCATTTTTTTTTTAACTGTATTTGTACTTTTATTTTAATTTTAATTTTTATTTATTTATTATTATTTATTTTTTTTTATCTTAATTTTTATTTTTGTTTTCATTTAATTTAATTTTCATGTTTATTTCATATTTTTTCCATGCTGTTTATTATTAGTTCCAATAATTAACCGGAATTGATGTCTATAGTTTCCTTGGAAAGTGTTTGATTTGATATATGAGAAATATGGCGTTTTGTCTCTCCTATGGATGTTTTTCATCCTTAGGAGCGGCATCTCCATCCAGCCAACAATATGGCAGTGGTGCTCATGTTTATTGGGTATCTGTAGGGGCATTTACTTCTTCGCCCTCTATTTAAGCTGGCTCAGCTTGCCAGAAACTAGGTCCTTGATGATTCCCTGTGGGAAGGCGAAACGTTGACGCTGTTTCCGGGAATACTGACTTCAGTTCTGGTTGTTTGGGATGCACGTTTGGAACGCACACTACAAACGACGGTTTTATACGATCTGCTCCATGCTTAATGCTTGTTTTAATCCCTCTTTTTTTAAGTACCCATCTTTTGTTTAAATAAACCTTCTTCACTATTTGTTCCATTTTTTACTTCTGGGTACGTGTCTATCTGGCTCAAACTTTCCATCGAGGAACCCTGGATTTGCTGACCTGATTTTCTACACACCATCCCAAAGACACCAATATCAAGCCTAAACTGACCCTCCAGAATGAAAAGTTGGGGGTCATGTGGATCTGGTGAGTGGGGACACATAAGGGGGTGTTGTGCACCTGAAGTTTCTCAAGCACTTTTCTTTATGTTTACCTTGGATTGAAGCACCTTGATTTACATGTTTTGGACTTTGTGTTGGTATATTATATTTCTTCACATTTATTTAATTATTATGTTTGCAAGCGCTATATTTATATTTTTCATATAATCAATTTGGTTATTAAGCAATTGTCCTTTAGGAAATGACAGATGATGTATTAATCTGAAAGATTTTTTTTTTTTTCTTAGGGACAATGACCAAAGGAGAAATCCTAAAATTACTAAAAGGAGGAAAGCTAAAGGGACCTTCAATTAGTAGCTGGGCCCTCAGCTTGTCTGGAAATGTTCTGAGCCATGGGAGTATATCTTGCCATTTCACCGGCGTTAATGCTTTCCTGATTGGTGATTAGCTGTGGACATCTTCTTAAAACACCTTAACACTGGATGTGTTCCACCACAAAAGGCACACTAATGCTGGTATTTGCATGAGTTTGACCATTTGCACTGGCCATCGTTAAAGTTGAAGAAAATACCTTTTTTATAAATGTAAGTGGTTGCGGGCTGATAATTTGGGTTCTGCTTAGCATAAACTGATCTTTGAGGGAGAAAAACGTTGAGCCAAAGGCCTACTTCCTTCACTCCCCATTTCAACGAAGGGTGTACTGAAAACTTCTGACGAAAAGCCTTGTTGTAATTAAACCAAGCAGTACCACCAAAATTCTTAAATGCCTCAAGGACAATGTCTAAATGCTGGAAAAGTCCAGAGCTTTTTTCTGGAAATTTTTCACACAAAATTCCCGAAAAAATACAGAAGGCCTGTAACCAGTTGTTAAACGACCTGGACACTGGTCTTTGTCTATCCTCATCTTCTTTTTTTTTCCGATTTACCAATAAAATCTTTGGCATACGGAAGCAAAGATAAAATGTCTAAAAATTCTCTTCACCAAATGTTTTCTTTTATTGTCATAGATAAATGGTACCCTAAAGGAGAGATTTCACATGCAATGGATTCTTTTAAAAGTGTCAAGCAAATTTTGTGATTTAGCTTATTGATAAGCAAAGTAAACACTTGCATCTAAATTAGGTTGAAAAGGCTGAACGCCATTAGCTGAAACTCCACTAGATGGTGCCCAAATCCCCATAGCTGTATCATGAGCTGGCATAGCCTGAGCTTGGCTATTAACTGACTGAATATCTTTAGTTAATTTTGCCAAAAGCTCAGCTATATTAGATAAATTGAGAATTGTAGATGACTCACCATTCCCTTGTTGCTGTGTATGCTTAATAGCTGGAGCCATAACCGAGCTAGCCTCCTCACTCCCCGCGCTTGCTTGTGCGACAGGAGCTGTGCAGCTTGTAATACCTATTGCGGACCCTGATCTGACTTCCGCCAGTGACATTCGTTGCCATGGAGATACCTCTTCTTGTTGATGAAGGATCGGCCTCTGTACTGATGCTCTGCCTCCTGTCGTGCCTCCTGTTATGCCTCCGGTCACGCCTCCAGCCGTGCCCAAGGCCAAGTTGCCAGCCACTCCTCTCGATCTGCGGTTGGCCGAACCTCTATCCTTTCGATGCTCTGTTGTGTCCCAGAGAAGACCGCCCGCTCCTCTGGCTGCCGCTGATCGAGGTGGTGAAGGGGAGTGTCTTCGGTGTGGGATGCGCCTTCTCTTCGCTGACTCACTCTTTACTGCAGAGGTGATGCCGCCTCTTCGTCTCTGACTCAGAACTTCTTTCCGCGGCTCGGCTTCTTCCTTTTCTGGATGGGACACGGCTCCCAGATAGATACCTCTCCAGCCGTCAGTACGACTTCGGCCACCGCATTCCAGGATTCTGCTGTGGCTGGTGTGGCTCCCACCGGAGCCTCTTGACCCGATGGCCGATGTAGTTCCAGGCATTGCCGGATCCAAGCTTATCTACCGTCTTCGCCCACCCGCTCCATCAGCTGCCGCATCAGGCTCATCTTCCGGCCTCAGAAGACACCGTTTGCTCAATGGAGATTCCTCCTAGAACACCACAGCTCTGTCTTCTGAGGCGACTGAGCCTGATGGGACGCAACCCCTGTTTTATAGCACTTTTTGGGGTCAGGATCTGTCCAGATTTATACGGTTTTCAGGGCTAGTACACAAGGCCTAGGAGAGGTCACCCGTATTCCTCTCTCAAACCATGTGAGTACCAGGAGATCCACCTGAGAGCCACAAGCTCCCAGGAGGAGCTTGAAACTGCCCATTTCTGCCACTCTTCTCATGAGGAAAAGGGGAATTGAAACCGTCTCCCCTTTTCCTATCATTCTAAATACAGGAGGTTGGTCACTCAGCATGGGAACTGTTTAAAGAATGCTTTGCATTTTCTAAATGAATGCAAAATAGTTTTCTGATTGGATGAGGTGGAGAGGCTGGGCAGTGATGTCACAATCTCAACCATGTCCAATCAGAGAACGGTTTGCGATCATTCCCAAAATGCAAAGCATTCTTTGAATAGCACCCGTACTGAGTGGCCAACCTAATGTGTTCAAAATGCACTAGGGCAGCCACTGGGTGATGGATCTAAGAGCAAGTGGTGGTCATTGGATTAGCCGTGTCTACTTCAGTGATTACCAGCTTCCAGGGACATCAGCCAGGTATAGTATATACATAGCTAGATTCGTTCAAGCTGAACCAATGTGACTACTGTATGTATAAAATACATACATACATATGTAGCGGTCACACTTTAACAAGTGTGCGCTATAAGTGGAAATGTATTTTTTTCCCTCAGAACAGTAATGGGGTTCTGAGGGTTAATTGTACAGGTTTACTTTGGCATCAGTTTGGCTGGGCTGTACTAGGGTTCTGCCTGGTCATAGGTGCAGTGAGGTTCCCATGACAGGTTGAGAACCAGGCCTGGTTGGACGCCTTAGGTACCAATCTTTCCCGTAGGACAATCTGTGGGCGCGTCTGGCCCCGCTGTGTAGTCTGGGGAAGGGTACTTAAAGTGCTGAAGTCATGTGTTCTGGGGTCAGCCGCAGTCCTGCTTCCTGGTTCTGGACCGGGGTAGCCCCGCGAGGGGTCCCGGGCCTAGGAGCGTTTGCCGTCCCGCAAACATGTTCAGTTTGACTAGCCCCATAGACCCGCATGGTCTGGGGTGGGGATCCATCTGTTTCAGAGTCTCGGAGTCAGTTAGCCAGAGGTCAGAGAAAGTTCCAGGTACTGTGAGAAAGGTTCCTATTCATCTTCGGTTGCACGTATATTCTGTGTCAGAGACTTTTTGCAAGTTCCGGATCACATTGTTGGCCATTAAACCCCTGGCTAGAGGTTTATCTGGCATTGAAGTACACAGCTGCGAGTGGCTACTCTCTGGGTTGATTAGAGACATTTTGCGGATGTCAGCAGTTCAAGGTGCCTGAGTTTCTTCACCCTTACCCTCTATTCCTATCTGAGACTGTGTTATGTTGGATGTTACCACTGCAGAATAAAAACCTTCAAAAGGACTTTTATGTGTCAGCATCCAAAGTTGTTGGGTACTAACCCTGGGAACCCCTGGACATTCATCGACAAGCCAGGAGGAGGTAACTGGTAAGCCCAAAAGTCAAGGCTGCCCCTCAAGGGGTTATTGCCGCTACATATACATAGCTACATACCAGGAATTCCTCTTTAAGCAAAGGAAATGTTTGAGACTCATATGCCTTTAAGCAGCAGACTCATTAGACTTTTTTCAGACTTAGACTCAGTGACCCTTTTTCAAAGTGATATTAACAGTTAAAGTGACCAAGTGGCTGAAATGGAGGTGAAGTGAGGTGAAGGGGAGAAGTGCAGTGAAGGGGAATGTGTACTGCAGGTATAACAAAACCCTTTAATGGTAAACTTAACAAACCAATAAGAAGAAAATGAGAAATGTTCACTGTTATGCCGCGTACACACGGTCGGACATTCCGACAGAAAAAGTCCCATGGGAGTTTTTCATCGCATATATGCCCCATCAGACTTTTTGCTGATATTCACACAGAGTTCTGACAAACATATTTCTTTATTATTTCTCGTGATCTCATAAATAGTCTTTTAATTTTTTAAAGCCAGATCTTCATAATAATGTTTAAAATTCTTTTTTATAGTCACAAGTCTGAAAAGCGTGAATTGTATCTCACCAAACTTCTACTAACAAGAGATAAACACGAGATTAGCAGAAGGACCACAAAGGGTGGCATGGTGGCTACTGAACTTCCTTTTTATAGTGCCATCGTACGTGTTGTACATCACCGCATTCTTGACGGTCGGAATTTGGTGTGACCGTGTGTATGCAAGACAGCTTGAGCGGAATTCCGTCAGAAAACCCTTCAGAGTTTATTCTGACGGGAAAACCGGTCGTGTGTACAGGGCATTAGGGTTTACATACCCTTTAACCACTTGCCGACCAAGCACGTCATATGACGTCCTTGACTTTAAGTGGTGATATCTGAATGATGCGTGCAGCTATTGGCATCATTCAGATATCATTTTTACCGGCCGGCGATTCTGTGCACCATAAGAATGATCATAGCGGCAGTTCCGCCGCCTGATCGTTCTTATAGGCAGCGGGAGGGGACGTCCCCCCCCTCCCGCCGCCATCCGGTGCTTCTCCGGGCTCTCCCGTGCCATCGGGGGCCCGGAGAAAGAATCGCTCGCCGCCGGATGACGAGCATAGAGATTTCCGGTGACCAGATGGTCACCAGTCATCTCTATGACCGTCGGAGGTCCGGGCGCGACGTTATGACGTCACGCCCGGTATCCGGATGTAAACAAAGCCGCGATCGCGGCTGTCAGCATGAGATCGGTAAAAAAATTTTTACCGATCTCATGCTTTCCAGCCTGGAGGAGAGATGTGGGGTCTTATTGACCCCACATCTCTCCATAAAGAGGACCTGTCACATACATTCCTATTACAAGGGATGTTTACATTCCTTGTAATAGGAATAAAAGTGATCCAAAATATTTTTTTTTTTAAAAAAAGTGTAAAAATAAAAAAAATGAAGTAAAATAAAAATAAATAAATAAAAAAAAAAAAATTAAAACGCCCCTGTCCCCTGTAGCTCGCGATCAGAAGCTAACGCACACGCAAGTCCCGCCCGCATATGTAAACGCCGCTCAAACCACACATGTGAGGTATCGCCACGTGCGTTAGAGCGCGTGCAACAATTCTAGCACTAGACCTCCTCCGTAACTCTAAACTGGTAACCAGTAAAAAATATTAAAGCGTCGCCTATGGAGATTATTAAGTACCGAAGTTTGGCGCCATTCCACGGTTGTGCGCAATTTTAAAGCGTGACATGTTTGGTATCTATTTACTCGGCGTAACATCATCTTTCATATTATATAAAAAAATTGGGCTAACTTTACTGTTTTCTTATTTTTTAATTCATGAAACTGTTTTTTTTCCCAAAAAAAGGCGTTTGAAAAATTATTGCGCAAATACCGTGTGAGATAAAAAGTTGCAATGACCGCCATTTTATTCCCTAGGGTGTCTGCTAAAAAAAACGTACTCAATGTTTGGGGGTTCTGAGTAATTTTCTAGCAAAAAAATGATGATGTTTACATGAAGGAAAATAGGCCAAAATAGGCCCGGTAAGCAAGTGGTTAACAAGTCCAGTAGGGGGGTCACCCACAGACATGAGGTTATTGCCTAATACCACTTTTCTATCTTAAATGAGATATACATCATTAGAATCCAGCTCAGGCAAAACTATTTCATTTTGTAAGAACAGTAATATTTTATTATTTTAGAACAACTGTCATTTAACACATTCTGCTCCTTTCTGTACATATATCTTATATGCTTTTTTTAGTGCATGTGTTAAAGAGAAAGTAAACTCTCAAATATTTGTATTTTTTTTCCTTCCCTGCACAGTAAAGGCATAATGTGCTATTAATGTGACCTGCAAACGAAACCCTAGTCGTCCCGGCTGGAGGCTGCATCCATCTTCGCCCATCTTCCTTTCGGGGGCCGCGGACTCCAGCTGCATGGCTGGGCGGAGCCGTGACCGGCGGCTCCCGTGCACGGGAGTGAAGGGGGGCAGTTCCTTCAGGGCGCTAGCACCGATGACATCATGCACCGATGACATCATCGGTGCAGTATACAGTAAATATCTTCTAAACGGTGCACGGTTAAACCGCTGTATGGTATCGCACGTTTAGGAGATATTTACAGTGCTTATAGGTAAGCCTTATTCTAGGCTTACCTATAGGTACAAATATTTCAGGAAGGTTTACAACCTCTTTAAGCTTGCTTGAAAATATTTCCTAGGTGTAGAATGATAGACGGTTGTCAGTATTTTTTTGGTAACAGTTAACATACCTGTTTTCACAAATGTATTTCAACTTTATATCTGCAAAATGTTTTAAACTTATTTATATAAAATAGAAACTAGGTTGACCTGAATTACAGACCTCCTCTGTCATTGTCTTACAGGGATTTGTGTTGTGTTTCCATGGTAACATAAAGTAATTTAATTATATCTTGAACCACATTTTTCCAGGTATGGCATGAGCCAGTGGCTTAGCTCAGCAGTGGCTTTAGACAAAACATAAATCTGGGTTGATGTAGTCTCTAATTACTCAGTGTGAGAAATATATTCAATATTCAGTGCAGAGGTTGCACTTTCTGCACATTAATTGAAGATGATGTGGCTTGTAATATGCAGGATCACAGTCACCTAGGAGGACTATGGAAAGGAGACAGAAAAACTTTAACACTACAGTAACATTTAATTAAGTCATGTCAGATAGAGCAAAATGATATATATTTCTATATATATCATGTAAAAAAAAAAAAAAAAAAAAAAAATCATAATTGATTGATTAAACTTAAATAAACACAGCAATAAAATGCTATACCCTTTTCTCCACATAAACTAAGATTTTGGCATGGTCTACCAAAGGCCTAATTTTTGCTTGCAGGTAGGGGGGGGGGGGGGGGTGTAAAAAACTCAGCCGAGCCACATGTTTTGGTCCCTTAACTGCTTCCCCTGAAGCAGAAAAGGCTGTGGAGGAAGGTGTATGCATGACGTGTCCACAATAACTTGTATTTCAGCACAGCAAAAATTATCCCCACTAACATACCCAACAGGCAGTACCGACCACTGAATGCAACCCATTTAACTGAATAGGGCCATCCAGTAACTGACCCGCAACTGCATGCTAGTGTGTGGTTTAAAGGGTTAAAATAGGTGGTGTGGAGGTGATAAGGGATCCTCACCACCTGTCAACTGCCTTCTAAGCCTTCCAATGCAATTCGCTCTTCACAAGGGAATGCAAGTGTACACAAGCCCTAACTTGGATCTGTTGCCAAAAGCAACTAAAATAGTGGCTGCATACATCATCAGCATAGGTGTGCGCAGCCTATTGCATTAGGGTGTGCACCCCAAAGCTCAAACACACATGCATGTGTCTGTATGTATATATGTAGACAAATAAAATGTGTTTACAAATAAATGTAAAGAAACATTTTAAAATGTATTAAAACATGGATGGTGTAAGTAGAGCAGTGGACGTGTCAGTAGGGCAGAGGTATGTGTTAGCAGGACAGTGGATGGTGTCAGTCAGTAGGGCAGAGGACAGTGTCAGTAGGGCAGTGGACGGTGTCAGTAGGGCAGTGGACGGTGTCAGTAGGGCAGTGGACGGTGTCAGTAGGGCAGTGGAGGGTGTCAGTCAGTAGGGCACAGGACGGTGTCAGTAGGGCAGTGAACGGTGTCAGTAGGGCAGTGGACAGTGTCAGTAGGGCAGTGGACAGTGTCAGTAGGGCAGTGGACAGTGTCAGTAGGGCAGTGGACAGTGTCAGTAAGGCAGTGGATGGTGTCCGTCAGTAGGGCAGAGGACAGTGTCAGTAGATCAGTAGGCAGTGGATGGTGTCAGTAGGCAGTGGATGGTTTCAGTAGGGCAGTGGATGGTGTCAGTAGGGCAGTGGACGGTGTCAGTAGGGCAGTGGACGGTGTCGGTAGGGCAGTGGACGGTGTCGGTAGGGCAGTGGACGGTGTCAGTCAGTAGGGCAGTGGACGGTGTTAGTAGGGCAGTGGACAGTGTCAGTAGGGCAGTGGTTGGTGTCCGTCAGTAGGGTGTGCACCCCAAAGCTCAAACACACATGCATGTGTCTATATGTATGTATGTAGACAAATAAAATTTGTTTACAAATAAATGTAAAGAAACATTTTAAAATGTATTAAAACATGGTTGGTGTAAGTTGAGCAGTGGACGTGTCAGTAGGGCAGAGGTATGTGTTAGCAGGACAGTGGATGGTGTCAGTCAGTAGGGCAGAGGACAGTGTCAGTAGATCAGTGGACAGTGTCAGTAGGGCAGTGGACGGTGTCAGTAGGGCAGTGGATAGTGTCCGTCAGTAGGGCAGAGGATAGTGTCAGTAGGGCAGTGGATGGTGTCCGTCAGTAGGGCAGAGGACAGTGTCAGTAGGGCAGTGTATGGTGTCCGTCAGTAGGGCAGAGGACAGTGTCAGTAGATCAGTAGGCAGTGGATGGTGTCAGTAGGGCAGTGAACGGTGTCAGTAGGGTAGTGGACGGTGTCAGTAGGGTAGTGGACGGTGTCAGTCAGTAGGGCACAGGACGGTGTCAGTAGGGCAGTGGACAGTGTCAGTAGGGCAGTGGATGGTGTCCATCAGTAGGGCAGAGGACAGTGTCAGTAGATCAGTAGGCAGTGGATGGTGTCAGTAGGGCAGTGAACGGTGTCAGTAGGGTAGTGGACGGTGTCAGTCAGTAGGGCACAGGGCGGTGTCAGTAGGGCAGTGGACAGTGTCAGTAGGGCAGTGGATGGTGTCCGTCAGTAGGGCAGAGGACAGTGTCAGTAGATCAGTAGGCAGTGGACGGTGTCCATCAGTAGGGCAGTGGACGGTGTCCGTCAGTAGGGCAGAGGACAGTGTCAGTAGGGCAGTGGACAGTGTCAGTAGGGCAGTGGACAGTGTCAGTTGGGCAGAGGACAGTGTCAGTAGGGCAGAGAATGGTGTCAGCAGGGCAGTCGATGGTGTCAGTATTTTTTATTTAATTTTTAAAATAATTTTTAATTTTACAATTTTTTGTAAAGAGCCTCATTGGGGGGCTTTGCTGAAATCTCAGGAGTCTAAACAGTGACTTTTGACGCAGAGAAAGAGACAGTATAGAGATTCCCAGCCTCAGGTGCACTGCACGTTGAATGAATGGGAAGGGCCCTGTTCTGAGCGGCCTCCTGTTCATTCACAAACTGTATCATAGTAAAACAGTTTACTATGCTTCAGCTATAGATGGACATGGGAGCGATTGGTACCGATCACTCACTGTGTTCATTCAGAAAGGGAAGAGGCAGGTAAATTACATATTTACCAGCCCCTGCCATCGCTCTCCATATTGAAACTCCAGCCTGTGTGCCTGCAGCAGCAGCCAGTGGGAGAGGAGAGAATCCAGCAGCGCCGTGAGGGGGAGGCACAGGGACTGGCAACAGGGGGAATCTGTGATACATGGGGTGATTACAGTGTACCCAGGCACACCTGGCACACTCTGTGCGCACACCTATGATCATCACTAAGGGTCAGTTTACACCTAAATCGCACAAGAACATGGTACAAGTTCCTGTGCCATTCCTGCAGTGTGATTTTGCCGCCCATTGAATGGACTGTAAATCACACCAGAACACAGTAAGGCCGCGTACACATTCCGACAACAAAATCCATGTTTTTTTTCTGACAGATGTTGGCTCAAACTTGTCTTGCATACACACGGTCACATAAATCTTGTTGGAAATTCTGAACGCCAAGACGGTGACGTACAACACGTACGATGAGCCGAGAAACATGAAGTTCAATAGCCAGTACGGGTATTCTGCTTGATTCTGAGCATGCGTGGAACTTTGCATCGGAATTGTGTACACACAATTGGATTTTGTTGGAGAATTTGAGAACCAGCTCTCGGTTCTGTGACTCGGCTCTGTGTCGGAAATTCCGATGGAAAATGTCCGATGGAGCCTACACACGGTCTGAATTTCCGATAACAAGCTCCCATCAAACATATTCCGTCTGAGAATCTGACCGTGTGTACGGGGCATAAAAGTAGTGCACTACTTTGCAAAAGTGCACTGCACCAAATCACTGTTGTACCATGTGGTTCGGTGCTTGCTAACGCACTGCATTTGCGACCTGCTTTTGGGGTGCCATTAACAATGTATTAGCTCCAGAACCAGATTGCAATGTTAGTGTGTTTTGAGTGCCAGAAATGGGCATTACATGCGTTCTGGTGTTTACCGGCCCTAACTGACCCCAGCATCTCTGAAAAGGCAGTACATCTGGCCCTCCTATAACAGGACTGGGCCCCATCAGTTCAAAAGGGGGCCCGGACACCTGCAGTGTTACCAACTTCTACTGTTCTTTCTCCGTCTGACTGCTCTGCAGGGGAATCAGTTCTAGAATCTGTGCCTCACCTCTCTGCCATCCAGGAGGACCCCTGTATGTCCCTTCCCTCTTCTCCTGCTGGCAGCTCCTGAGGATATACAGGGGATTGTTTTATGATGGAAAACATGGGATGAGGGGGGGGGGGGGGGGGGCTATAAATAAAATATGTCCTATTTACTGGTCCCTTTCTTTCCTGAATGAACACAGTAAGCAATCGGTACAAATTATTCACTGTGTCTTTTCATCACTGAATCATAGTAAATTGTTGCTTCAGTTTGTGAATGAACAGGAAGCCTCAAAGAACTTCTTAATCATTCATCCATGCAGTTGAGGCTGCAGAGAAAGTGACTGATAAATATCTGTTCCCAGTCCCTTTCCCAGTCTCAAATGTGGGACATCATTTGGTTTTTCTCCAAAGCCCCCCAAACAGGGCAGTTAAAAAAATTAAAATAAAATAAAAATAAAATATATAAATAAAAAATAAAATTCAAAAAAATGTTTTAAAAAATATAAAAATTCTAAAAAAGAATAAAAAAATAAATAAGGACTCGTCATGTGTGTATTGCTCTCTAAACAGCAGTCAGCATTTGAAATGCTCTTCAGAAAGCATTTGATGAAATATGCCTCCTCACCATCTGCTTTAACCCTGCATTAGCGTGCCAGAACCGCATACTTGGCATACTTGGCATGCAGCTGCACTATTCACTTAAATGGGTCTTGTTCAATGGGAGTATAATTTCTGCTGTGACTATCAAGCATAGGTGGTAGTGGTGGGTGGGTGGTAAAAGCCCAGCTCAACCATGGGGTTTTTACCTCCGCCAAACTACCTGTGTGAATGAGCCCTAAGGACTCATTCACACAGGAACTCTGGCCGTGTGAACGAGTGGAGTGTTCATGCAGCTGGAGCCAACTGTTACTCTAATGCCGCGTAAACACGACCGGAATTTCCGGCAAACTAGGTCCGACGGTCTTCCCGGCAGACTTTCGGCGTAGTTCCCACAGACCTTCTAAACGAACGGACTTGGTCACACACGAACGGACTTAGTTTTGAACATGATGACGTAAACAACACTAAAAAGGAAGTTCAATAGCCAGTAGCCAATAGATTCCCTTGCGTCGTAATTGGTTCGTCGGACCAGCACACAGACAAATGGATTTCCTGATTTTAGTCCATCGGCATTTAGTCCGTCGGATAGATTTGAAACATGTTCTATTTCTAGGTCCGCCGGAGTTTTTTCCCAAAAAACGAACGGATTAGCCCACACATGATCTGATTGTCCGACGGACTAATCCCGTCGGACCTAGTCTGCCAGAAAGTCCGGTCGTGTGTACGACAGGTGTGCAGGTGGGGGTGAGTGGCCTTGAATTCACATTGTCTTTGTTCAAATCCATGAACCTGTTAAATTAGAACCTGTGGCTGTGTTTGTATAGCTGCTGCGTCCCTGTGGCATAACATAGGCTGCCTGCACACAGCTCCAGGTGGCTCCAGCCACATAAACAAATGATACTGTACACACCGTCGATGTGAATAAGCCCCCAAAACTTTATTTACACACAGAGCTTTAACAGGAACTTTGTTATGATTGTATTCACTATTAATGATTTTAGTGTATTTTTAGCGAAAATATAATTGTATAGCATCTGTGGGGCATCCTGCCAGTCCCTTTTCTTTCCTGTTAAAAACTGACCACACTAAGCATATGAACACAATTTGGTCAGTTCTCTAGCTATGCTGGAAACTCAGTGTGCTCTCCTCCAATGATCAGACTTGTCATGGCATGCCTCCCCTGCACAGCCTTTCACTGGGAACCTCAGTGTGCTTCTGTTTCTCCTCCCCCAGCTCTTATGCAGCTGAGAGCAGAGGGTATGTGGTCACTTATAAAATGAGAAAAAAAAAGGTGTATATAATGTTTTTTTTTTTTATTTATACACAAATGTTTTGCCTTTCATTTCTACTTTAAACTTAATGGGTTTATTTGCAAGGTGATAGTTTACAATCACTTAACTTTACTTTTAAGACCAGTGGTCAGTATGCCTGCTGTTTCCCTGGCAATCGGTCTTGTGACATTTCCCATTTGTTTATTTTTTACTGTGAGAGGCTTTGTAATTGTGTTGCTGTTTACTGTAGTTGGAGGACCCAGAAGTCTCAGAGTTCTAGTCTGAACTTCCCACCGTCATTGCATCATTTGATTGACAAGCCAGTGGTCTCTTGGTCTCCCATCGGCCTACCCACATGCATGCCCTTTGAGAACTACAATTCCCATGGCATGATGGAAATTGTAGTTCACGTCAGTGGTGCCTCTTAGTGAGAGGAAAGGACATCGCTGCTTTAATGATTTCTCTTCTGGCTGCTCAGAAATACCTAAAATGTACGAATTAAACCGATGATGTTATGCATTAAAAAAAAAAAAAAATGGACAGTTATAGTGGACTGGGTTGCAGAGACTGATGGGCAGAATTTCTAACTAACCAGAGTTCAGCTTTAAGGGGAAAGCACCCACTTCTGTTGATGTTACAAAATTAGAAACCTGAGTCATCTAGAATATTAGTTTCATAGTACAATAAAAAGGAGAAAGCCATCTCAGCAATAAAGACATCTACAATGTGTTTATGACCTTTATCCATAAATCACAGAGCTTGCTCTTTCCTTTAACAGAATCCTTTCTTTACTCTGTCTTAAAAATTATAGACGCATGACAGATATCCAATACTACACTACTAATGACTGCGTATTCCTGCAATATTGCTGCACATAAAGCAATGCTAATAATTATATTTAAAAAACATTTCATAAATAGGAGTGCAAACATAACTAATATTTTGCAACATTACAACATGCCACAGCAGCAAAAATATAATCTGCCTTCTTTTTTTACTACAAAACTGGTTTTGAGGACAGCTCAGCGCAATCAGTACAAATCAGCACAATCAGCACAAAAAAAGTGTTTCTTTAATGCTACATTTGTGCTGTTTTGTACCGGGAAATTGGAGGAGGGAGGAGCTGCAGAGGGTGGGAGTTGGCAAAAGGTACGAGCTGTAGGGGGCTACTTGCTACAGGGGGCAGGCACACATGTGACATCACTGGTTGCTGGAACCTTACATGTCTAATGCCCCGTACACGCGTCGGAAATTCCGATGGAAAATGTCCGATCGGACCATGTTGTCGGAAAATCCGTCCGTGTGTGGGCTCCATCGGACTTTTTCTGTCAGAATTTCCAACGGAAAAAATTTGAGATCCTGCTCTCAAATTTTCCGACAACAAAATCTGATCAGACTTTTTCCGATCGTGTGTAGAGAATTCCGACGGACAAAGTGCCACTCATGGAAATAGCGATATATATGTGTGTATATATGTGTGTGTATATATATATATATATATATATATATATATATATATATACATACACACATATACACATGCGCCATACGGAAATCACACCCTGTGTGTGTGTATATATGTATATATATGTGTGTGTGTGTGTGTGTATATATATATATATATATATATATATATATATATATATATATATATATATATATATATATATACACCCTGTTCCAAATTATTATGCAAATTCTATTTCAGTTTTCACAAAAATTTAATATTTTGTTTTTCAGTTTAACTCATGGATGGCATTGTGTCTCAGGGCTCTTTTGATCACTGAAAACAATCTCGGACACCTGTGATAATTAGATTGCCAGGTGAGCCCATTAAAGGAAAAACTACTAAAGGAGGGGGTTCCACATTATTAAGCAGAGCACCATTTCAAGCAATATGGGGAAGAAAAAGGATCTCTCTGCTGCTAAAAAGAGTGAAATAGTTCAATGCCTTGGACGAGGTATGTAAACATTAGATATTTCACAAAAACGTAAGCGTGATCATTGCACTATTAAGAGATTTGTGGCTGATTCAGAGCACAGACGGGTTTCGTGCAGATAAAGGCACATTGCAGAAGATTTCTGACAGATCCATGCATTGGATCAAGAAAGCAGCTGCTAAAACACCATTACATAGCAGAAAACAGATATTTGAAGCTGCTGGTGCCTCTGGAGTCCCACAGACATCAAAGTGTAGAGTCCTCCAGAGTCTTGCTCACCAATGCTCACAAGCAGAAACGTCTGCATTGGGCAGAAAAATACATCAAGACTAATTTTCAAACAGTACTGTTCACTGATGAGTGCCGTGCAACCCTGAATTGTCCAGATGGATGGAGTAGTGGATGGTTGGTGGACAGCACCCTGGTCCAACAAGGCTGCAACGTCAGCAAGGCAGTGGTGGAGTCATGTTTTGGGCCGGACTCATTGGAAGAGAGCTGGCCGGTCCCTTTAAGGTTCTAGAAGGTGTAAAGATGACCTCTGCAAAGTATGTGGAGTTCCTGACTGACCACTTCCTTTCCTGGTACAGAAGGACAAACTATGCTTTCCATAATAAAATCATCTTCATGCATGACAATGCACCATCTCATGCTGCAAAGAATACCTCTGCATCAATGGCTGCTATGGGGATAAAAGGAGAGAAAGTCATGGTGTGGCCTCCATCCTCCCCTGACCTCAATCCTATTGAGCATCCTCAAGCATAAAATCTATGAGGGTGGGAGGCAGTTTACATCCAAACAGCAGCTCGGGAGGCTATTCTGACATCTTGCAAACAAATTCAAGCATAAACTGTCCAAAAACTCAAGTTCAATGGATGCAAGACTTGTGAAGCTGCTATCAAATAAGGGGTCCTATGTTAAAATGTAACGTGACCTGTTAAAATGTTGAAAAAGTTAAAATGTTGTTCAAAGTTTGACTGAAATATCTTTTGATTTCAGTAAATATGCTGCAAATACAACAAATTACAATTGTCAGTTCTTTACACCCTATAAAGTGTTTTGAAGCTTACTGTGCGTAGTAATTTGGAACAGTGCATTGTAAGTTTTTTATTTTGAAAAAAAAAACGGTTATCATTAGGAGGTTTGTTCAATAAAATTTGAATTGTACTCTTAATAGTTGATAACATGAGAATTATGATGACTGTTGTTTACATCAATTATTTAGGTAAATGAGAAAAATATCATTGGCATAATAATTTGGAACATGGTGTATATACACACACAGGGTGTGATTTCCGTACGGCTTTGGCGAGGCGCAACGCACATTTCCATATTTACGTCACGGTGCGCCAGTAACAGAGCTCAAATCCCCCATTTACTATAGCAATCTATAGTATACGGGAGAATGCAATCTGTGCACCACTATGGACATGGTGCATTGCATCTCCAATTCAATATTAACAGAAGATGGAGGCGCCAATATTATGGGGTGATGTGAGGAAGTTTAGTAACAACTGCCCAAGTAACAAATATGCTCAAAATAGAAGGAGAAAGCCTGCTGTGCCTGCAAGTATGTTTAGAACTGCGTGAGATCGATGTAAGCAGTGCGCATGTGCAAGCGGCTCTTGCGCTCGTTCACATGAAATTGTTCACTGAGCGGCCAAAATCTTAGTAAATGTTAAGCAACGTACATGCAATTGCATGGGTTGAACGGGCACAAATCTAAACTTGACAATTTTTTTATTTTTTACGCTGGTTTACCTTTATGTATTTATTTAAGGAGATTTGCACACAGGTCATGTTGGCATGTTACGTTGCTGACATGTGACATGCACCTTGTTAAAATTATGTAAAAAGACTCTCCCTCCTCTAGCTCCTCCTAAAAGGCCATTTAACCTTCCCTCTCAAATGCATATGATTTCCTTCGGCTAGCTTTTGCTTTTAAAGGGGAACTCCACACTCCATTCTCCAATACTCTTGTCTCTCCCCTCTAATCCATTGGATTTCCAGGGGCTAACGTTTGCTTTTAAAGGGGAACTCCGCACTCAATTCTACAATGCTCTTGTCTCCTTGGATTCCCAAGGGCTAACTTTTGCTTTTAAAGGGGAACTCCACCCTCCATTCTCCATTGCTCTTGTCTCCCTCCTCTAACCCCTTGGATTTCCATGGGCTAGCTTTTCCTTTTAAAGTGGGTGATTGTCCCATCTGTAATTTTGGGTCTGGCATGCTCAGGGAGTTTTTTTTTTTTTCTGTGGCTTTTGGTGTGTGAAATGCATTTGGATTTTTATGGACATGCTCAGAGAGTGTGTTTTTTGGGTTAGTAATTTAAGGACATCCTTAACAGGTGTACCCACTTTGAAGTAATGTCTCTACACGGGGTGAACTTGTATTTTGTGTGTTTCAGGAACTGTGCATGTGTTTTCAATTGCCTCATTAGCACAAAAAACAATGTTATATAAAGCTTCCAGATAGCATTCTTTACCTTGCCCTGAAAAGAGGCCAGATTGCCAGAGAGGTAAGTATTCAATTTTCCATTTTAGCGCAATGGTTTTCAGCCTCAGTCCTCGAGTACCCCAACAGGACATGTTTTTGTAATTTATCTTAGCTAAATTAGCTGTCCAAAATACCAAGCCATTGAATCTGATTTAAAGCACCTGTGCAAGATGAAGGACAACCTGCAAACATGGCCCATTGGGGGTGCTTGAGGACAGGGTTGAGAACCACTAATTTAGAGCACTAAGCTAAAATCAAGACTATTGTAATTGTGGGCATTTGAGGGAAACCAAGAAAGTGTTAGAACCCCTGCTTGTTTTTTTCAGGTTGGGCTTTGTGTCCCTTTTCTGAAAATTGGCTTCACTTCCTGTCACATAGCCAATCAGGAAGTGAGGGTAAAACCCTACCAATGTCTTTCCTTGGGGACACACGGGTCAGTCTAACTAGTGTCCCCATTAAGCAAATTGCACTCAAGCACTTTGTTGTGTATGTAGCGTCAACACTTTTCTAAAGTGTGCGCTATATATGTAAATTTAGTTTTTCAGAACCGTAACAGAGTTCTGGGGGTTAATTGTACAGGTTCTTACTTTGGCATTAGTTTGGCTGGGCTGTACTGGAGTTCTGCCTGGTCATAGGTGCAGTGAGGCATCTGTGACAGGCTGAGAACCAAGCCTGGTTGGAAGTGTTAGGCACCAATCTTTCTCGGAGCCAATCAGTGGGCTCGCCTGGCCCCGCTGTGTTGTCTGGGAAGGGGTATTTAAGATGCTGAAGTCACGTGTTCAGGGTTCGGCTGCTGCTTTGATTCCTGGTTTCGGTTCGGACCAACCCCGTGAGGGGTCCCGGACGCAGGAGTGTCTGTCGTCCCTGTAAGCATGGTCACCCTGACCAGCCCCAGAGGACCTCATGGTCTGGGATGGGGATCCGTCCGTTCCCGAGCCTCGGAACTGGCTAGTTCGAGGCCCAGTAACTGAAGGAGGATTCAGAGGTGTCCCGGTGTGCTCTCGGCATTGGAGAGACACGGCAACTCGTACAACCAGGGGAGGACTCTTCAGAGGAGGGCTAAGAAGCTGGCTGCTCGGTAAGAGCCTGGGAGCTGAAGTTGTATGGACACTAGAGAATCCACACTTCTCACAGTATCACCAAGAAGGCTGAAAGATCCACGTACTGTGGGAAAGGTTCCTAACTTATCTTCATTTACAATCTAGTCTGTGGCAGAGACTTTGCAAATTTTCCGGATCACATGTTGGCTGCTAAATTTATGGTTAGAGGTTTATCCAGCAGTGAAGTGCCCAGTTGGCTACTCTCTGGGCTACCTAAGAGACATTCAATTGATGTCAGCAGTTCTAAGTGCCTGAGTTTTATCACCCGTGCCCTCTATTCCCAATTGAGACTGTGTTATAGTTGGATGTTACCCCTGCAAAATAAAAATCCTCAAAAGGACTTTTGTGTGTAAGCATTTGAAGTTACTGGGTACTAACCCTGGGAACCCCTAGACAACGAACGACGAGCTGCGAGGAGGTAATTGGTAAGCCCAGAAAATTCAAGGTCGCCCCAAGGGGTTATGCCCGTTACATGTACACCCCAAATTATTAGGTATTTTGGGGTTTATTAGAGGCAAATCCACTCTCCAATACAAGTGTACTCGCTGAAAATCTGAGGGGAATCGCTGGTGATTTTATCATCAAATCATGTAGAAGCAAGGATGCTGTTTTGTTATTTTCCTTGCACGTCTCCCTCAGATCTCCAGCAACTGCACTTCCAAGCGCACTTGTAGTGCAAAGTGAATTTACCTTTAGTAAATAAACCCCAAAGTCCAAGATACCTAATAATTTGGGGTGTACAGAGCAAAATGCTAGAGTGCAATTTACCTAATGGGGAAACTGGGGAAACTATTTAGATTGACCTGTGTGTCCCCACACTTCCTGTTTGGCTATGTGACAGGAAGTTAATAAATTTGAAGGAGAAACTAGCAACATTTGGGAGGTATCTTCACCCCAGACATCCCCAAAAACTGACAAGACTTCTAATCCCTCTGCACTCTATCCCCAAGCAAAAATAAGAAAGGCTTTTATGTAGTTTAACTTTGCAAAGACACATTCCTTCAACTGTGATTCATGTCAATGGCCCATTTAGACCTTGTTTAATATAGTTGCCTTTCACTACAAACATTTGTTAGTGCAATCCTGAAAATCTGCATCTGATTTACTATTAATTTCCATAAAAATTGGGTTCCTGCAGCTAGATGCGCCAAATGCATGTATGTGAGATGTACAACTGGTGTGTGCACGGTGGTATATACCCGTGGCGCATATCTGGTTCCCAGAAGCGGTGGCCAGCACACACAAATTACATCACGCCCCTCCAAGAAGTTGCTTGTACTGCTGCTAATTTCTTCCCACCACCATGCCCTGCTCAATGTTCTCTGAGGAAGAGATGATCCTTATTTGCAAATTAAGATACAATTTTATTTATTTTTACATGGAGTCATGTTTGTGTGGGTCTAAATGATTTGGCCTCAAAACTCACACCTACTTCCTGTGTACGGATTCATTTCAGGGCCAATGTATGTTGCTTCCTGCTTCAGTGTGTGTGTGTATATATAGATCTATCTGGCACATGGCACATCTACATTCACAATTTGGCACCTAAGATGGTCATGCACTATGCAATCTGATTGGCCAATCTCCGTACAACTCAATATTTAGGCAAATTAGGTAATAGGAAGACGCACTTGAACAATTAATTCAAATGATAGGAAATGAAACAGGCTCTTGCACTAAATCTCATTTATTTAGGATCTAACTGATTGCAGTGTATGGTCACCTTTTAAAGATCAATATCTGAAAATATTAATTTATTGGGTTTAGAAACACTTCTCTGTTCTTTGTAATGTATTGAAAGATTTGGGTAAAAAAAAAATACCTTTCAAAGATATATTAGAAGTGATAGGAATGAGATTAGCATCAAAAGGGTTAATTAACTGAAAACACCTACTAATTGCCTAACAAGACACATCCAGTTAGATTAAATTAACCAATTGCATTGGGCGTGCACTATTGTCAATGAGAAAACAGCAGTTACCCTAGCACCAGTTGCAGTTTTCATATGCAGGTATTTATTATCACTATTTGCGCTTCAATGTGCACCTGTTCGTATGTTCGATTAATTACTTTTTCAGCGCACCAATTAATGTATGAACTGGTGCAGTGCCTTCTTCTTAGTAAATCATCCCACAGTATCTCACAAAAGTGAGTACACCCCTCACATTTTGGTAAATATTTTTTTATATCTTTTCATGTGACAACACTGAAGAAATTACACTTTGCTACAATGTCAAGTAGTGAGTGTACATCTTGTATAACAGTGTACATTTTCTGTCCCCTCAAAATAACTCAACACACAGCCATTAATGTCTAAACCGCTGGCAACAAAAATGAATACACCCCTAAGTAAAAATGTCCAAATTGGGCCAATTAGCCATTTTCCCTCCCCAGTGTCATGTGACTCGTTAGTGTTACAAGGTCTCAGGTGTGAATGGGGAGCAGGTGTGTTAAAGTTGGTGTTATCGCTCTCTCATACTGGTCATTGGAAGTTTAACATGGTACCTCATGGCAAAGAAATCTCTGAGGATCTGAAAAAAAGAATTGTTTCTCTACATAAAGATGGCCTAGGCTATAAGAAGATTGCCAAGACCCTGAAACTGAGCCGCAGCATGGTGGCCAAGACCATACAGTGGTTTAACAGGACAGGTTCCACTCAGAACAGGCCTCACCATGGTCGACCAAAGAGGTTGAGTGCACGTGCTCAGCTTCATATCCAGAGGTTGTCTTTGGGAAATAGATGTATGAGTGCTGCCAGCATTGCTGCAGAAGTTGAAGGGGTGGGGGACAGCCTGTCAGTGCTCAGACCATACGCCGCACACTGTATCACACTGGCCTGCATGGCTGTTGTCCCAGAAGGAAGCCTCATTTAAAGATGATGCACAAGAAAGTCTGCAAACAGTTTGCTGAAGACAAGCAGACTAAGGACATGAATTCCTGGAACCATGTCCTGTGGTCGAGACCAAGATAAACTTATTTGGTTCAGATGGTGTCAAGCGTGTGTGGCGGCAACCAGGTGAGGAGTACAAAAACAAGTGTGTCTTGCCTACAGTCAAGCATGGTTGTGGTAGTGTCATGATCTGGGGCTGCATGAGTGCTGGCGCTGGCACTATGGGAGCTACAGTTCATTGAGGGAACCATGAATGCCAACATGTACTGTGACATACTTAAGCACAGCACGATCTCCTCCCTTCGGAGACTGGGCCGCAAGGCAGTATTCCAACATAACGACCCCAAACACAACTCCAAGATGACCACTGCCTTGCTAAAGAACCTAAGGGTAAAGGTGATGGACTGGCCAAGCATGTCTCCAGACCTAAACCATATTGAGCATCTGTGGGGCATCCTCAAAAAGGAGGAGGAGCGCAAGGTCTCTAACATCCACCAGCTCCGTGATGTCATCATGGAGGAGTGGAAGAGGACTCCAGTGGCAGCCTGTGAAGCTCTGGTCAACTCCATGCCCAAGAGGGTTAAGGTAGTACTGGGAAAAAATGGTGGCCACACAAAACATTGACACTTTGGGCCCAATTTGTGACATCTATCATAGGAGCCAGGACAGAAGGCGGGACTGTGTGACGGTGAGCACCCGTCAATTCAAATGAAAGCTGTTACAGGGACATTCCCGGCTCTGTGATATGATCCGGCCGGCTCTCCTCTTCTTCTCTTCTCTCTTGCCCTGCACAGGTGAGGCTGCATTGATGGGCACATGTAAGGGTGCATTGATGGACACAGGTGAGGTTGCTTTGATAGGCACAGGTGAGGATGCATTGATGGGCACTGGTGAGGCTGCACTGATGGGCACAGGTGAGGCTGCACTGATGGGCACAGGTGAGGCTGTGATGATGAGCACTGGTAAGGCTGCACTGATGGGCACTGGTGAGGCTGCCCTGATGGGCACTGATAAAGTTGTTTTTATTATAAAAATATTTATTTTTGTAACTTAATTCTGCATAAAACATTCAAGTGTAATTTTATGAGATAATTTATGAGTTTGTGTTTAGGGGCTGAATTAGGGGAGGGGCAGGGTAGGGGTTGGTTGGGGCAACTGGTGGCGAGTAACCTTTAAGTGATAAATGTGACAAACAATAGTGCATTACAATTAACCTCCTCTTAAGGCACAGAGTTGATACCAAAAATATTTTAAGTGATTATTTTCAAAATAGTGAGAGTGATTAATATCCCCCTATGTGCTCAGTGCTAAATATAAATGATATAGATTGTCATCAGTTTCACTGAAAATGGGGACTGATTAACCACCACTATGCACAAGGTTAACCACAAATATTAAATCATAAACCTGTTTAAAACATAAAATTGAGAGACCAAAAAACAAACAAAAAAAGACAAATACAAACAAATAAAAAAAAAAACAATATTTCCGTTCTTTTCTGCAAGGAACCACTCCTGTCGGACTGCCAAATCATCAAATAATGTTCAGCTGATTTAACTTGCTGCTCCTCTCAGTTTCATCATTCACATGGATTCTCTCAAAAAATAAGAGATACATCATTGCGCAATGATCAGAACTAACATTAAATCCAAGGTGCAGACAGATCCACTCACGTTTAGGTTGAGTAACCAGCGCTTAATACAAACACAGTCAGACACTTACAGCAAATTCTTACTCACACCGCATCTACTGTGCTCAAACACAGGCTCAATGGATGTCGTCACTGGCTCCTCCCAATGCGTTGCGTCACATGTGACGTGTCACCTTGAAAAATTCACGTGACATGTGACATTATTCAACCCTGTTTGTTCATCTGCATGTACATCTGTTCATGTTTGCACAGTTATAGTTATCTGTAATTGTAATAATCCAATAGCTTATCAGAATAGATTTCCATCAATAGTAGCATTGTTTCACAATTGCTTTATGTGCTTCAACTATACTTAGATACCCCCAGGATTTATATGATAAGTTATCAAGTCCAATCATGGCCTCTATAGCCAAATTGTTTTTAAATTGGTAAATGTGAAATAGTTTCCTATCATTGGGTCCAAAACCCAAAACTTCAGAACCAAGAGATTTACTGTGGTGAAGCCAAATATAAAAAAAAGAGTAAACACCAAACCAGGGCATCAAAATAAAATCAACAAGCAAAGGATTCATATGTGTCCCAGGCAAAGTCCTGGTCAGTTGTCAGTGATTTGTAATTTGAAAAACAAAAAAGGATAACAAAATAATAAAAAAAAATAGCTCAGATTCGATACTCCACCATCAATCAAATAAGACAAAATATAGAAAAATCAACTATACTAAATTGCGCCTGCTGAATAGTAATCCTAAAATGCAATCCAAATCAAAAAGGTATTTATTTTTTAGAATAGGACAGTTAAATAACACAGACACATCACTAATAATATTGATATTGTAAACATGATCTGTCATATTTTCAATATTAATGCCAACATTTCACAATTTCTGCCAGGGTATGAAAACTTTTGAGCACAACTGTAGATTCAGTCCATTAAAAAGGAAAGTAGATTGCATTACATTTTCCATATATAGCAAAACTATAGCAAAACTACATTAAAAAGCAATCCTTTTCTCAAAGTATCTGTATAAGATTTCCACCATGTGGTAAATGGTTATACAAGGCTTCCCATAAATTGCAAGGGCTTCAACAAGCTTCCACTTTCTTCAGCATTGTAGTGATCTAATATATAGTTCGTAGATGGTTTGTAGTTAATAAGAATTGTGCCACAGCAAACCCAATTCTCCAGAGAGGCGCACTTTATTAGCTTCCAAAACAGAACAGTCTTGTAATAGATGACAATCCAACAGAGTACATGACAACGAATATTTTCTCTTAGACCTATGCCTTCATAATCACAGACCCTTCTCTGAGATAGTTCTTCTTAGACTGAAAGCCAGCCTGAATGTCTTCTCAAATACTGGTCAGTCCATAATTCCAAGAGGGAAAGAAAAAAAAAAAAAGCATGTTCAAAAAAAAAAGGGTCCATTGCTTGATGAATATTTAGAGAGTCAATGATATTGTTTATTCAGCGCCTCCCCACTAGCCAGCAATTTTCAGACTATCCTTCTGCTATCCACATGCAGTGTCTCCAATATATATGAAAGACAAAAAAACTCTCCAACAAAACTAATTAGCAAGGTCCTTAAACATTGTTTGAAGTTAAAACAAAGGACTATTTACACATACAGTTTGAAATTAATCCACCCCCACTGCTAGAGAAGTGTCATTTGCATTTAAAAACAGATCTGGAAAATGTACATCTGCATTTATGACGCCCTGTTTCTGTTCAGCTGCTCCAACAATGTGTAATGTTCCATTTTTATCTTATCATACTCAATCTTCAAGTGGTCATATTTCTGTTTTAACTGAGAAAACGGTATCCAGGCCTTAGGCATTTTTTTATTTATTATTTTGGTCAGCTCTGTTTTTCATATTAATAGCACCTATATTTGACCTGGTGTCTCCTCTTTGTTTGTTATCATAAGACATTATCTTTTGATCTTTATGTTCAGTATTTGTCCTAAACAATGTGGCTAAATCAATTTTGACAGCCTGCTCATTTGACTTTCTCCATAAATGGTCTGTCCTCAACAATACGTCTTTTAAATCATGAGGATTTGGGGTAACTAGTAAAATATTTTGTTTGATATCTTCATGCAAAGCATGTAGAAATATACTCATATGTAACAAGCCACCACGCTCAAATGCAAGATTATTACTGACCAATAATTCCATAATAGTTGCTATCCTGTGTGACAATTCATAGGGAGATTCACTTTGCATTTGTTTGATCTTCCCATGAATAGTAACATCAGAACGTACACCATACAAAACACATAATAATTCCAGTAATATGTACCTTGTCCTCATAGGCTGAATACAGATCTGTTTAATTCTCATCCAAAGACTACTTCCTATAGAATGTTTTATAACTCGTTCTAAATCAGATGGGTTGAGATTGTACATATCTCTGACATTCTGCAAGTCACAAAACCATTTTAAAAATCTGTTTAAATCATGGCAGGGAATCATTCCTATTTCTTTAAGAATTGCATCTAATTCTTTTGGTTTCAAAGGCTTCGTTCCAAGCTGAACTTCACCTGTATTATTATTATTGTTATAAACTGTGGTGGTCACAGTGGGTGCAGCTTGCAATGAATTATCAGATTTAATATGAGGTTCTGTTTCATTTGATAGAATGTTTGTATTTGTATTTTGCTGCAGATTCGATGCATATCTGCATTCCTGAGATCTCTTCTCTAATTCCATAATTCTTAATTTCAATCTCTCATTTTCCTCTGATAATTCATCACAACGTTTAGATTTCTCAAGCAAGGCTCCCCCAATGGTAACTACATGCAATTTTAAATTTACAGTCTCAGATTCTGATTGGTTTTGTAACCTCTGACAAACGTTGTTGCTATTATGAACTGCACTCTGTAACTGGGTAATTTGCTCAACCTTATCCTTCACAGAACTTTCCATCGTTAAACAGCAAGATAACAAGCCCTGTACAATACAACCTTTTCTTTTACTTTCTGAAATTTTGCTATCAAAAACAATTTTCGCTAAAAATTCATTCATCATAGTCCATGTCTGCTTATATTTTTCTGGAACTTCATAAGGACTGCCATGACGCTTAATACATTTTAACACCCATCTGTTAACTTTATCAGAACTGACACTAGCTTCACACTGAGTAAGCATTTTGACTATATTATTAATAATTAAAAAAAAGGAAATATTTTACTCACCGCATTAATTACTCCTTCAGCTTCCAGCTCAGGTCTTCTGGTACACGATACAGTCCTTTTCTTCGTTTCCAGTCTCCAGAGAATAATTCTGGGGTTCCAAACTTGTTTGATTTTGTAGATCAGACTCTCTTATGTCACAACCAGACATTAGAGTCACAGCACAGGTCTTGGGTCTCCATCAGACTTCTGTCCACCTCACGGATTGTTGTCACCACCGTCTTCTGTTACAAAGTCCTGAAAATGCTCTTCTGGTCACTTGAACGGCACCAATGTAGTGATCTAATATATAGTTCGTAGATGGTTTGTAGTTAATAAGTATTGTCCCGCAGCAAACCCAATTCTCCAGAGAGGCGCACTTTATTAGCTTCCAAAACAGAACAGTCTTGTAATAGATGACAATCCAACAGAGTACATGACAACGAATATTTTCTCTTAGACCTATGCCTTCATAATCACAGACCCTTCTCTGAGATAGTTCTTCTTAGACTGAAAGCCAGCCTGAATGTCTTCTCAAATACTGGTCTGACACTGGGGGGGGGGGGTTCTGCTAAATGTTTACCATGAATACCCCCTCAGGTCTAATTACCATCAATAAATACTTCCTTCGGAATGTTCCTCACACACCTAGGTGGACTTGCATAAGATTTACACATAAAAGGGTCTTCAGCTGTCCCTTTGATATGTTTAAATTCAGTTCAGTTTGACAACTCAACTGAATGTCTGGTCAATATGTTACTTTAATAGAATATCCTGCATAACTTGACATTAACACATTACAACAAGCATCTGCAGTACTTTATACATATACTGTATATGTGAGCCACTTAACATAAAGGTCAATACAGTACTTCTTCCCAGGATGTTTTAAACATATGCCAAAAGCATTGCCACTTGTTGTCTGATGATTGATGAGCAGTTTAAGAAATGTATTTCAGAAAAACCTGCAGTTATCTGTTGCAGAGCCGGTACACTGTTTGATACGGGTGAATGAAAAATGGGACAGGTTACTGTTTAGTGTGTACATACATAGGAATTTTGATTACTGCTCATTTGGAATAGAGGGTGGACCCTTTCCACAGAAAAGAAACTCAAGTGTCTTGGGAAAGTTACTTGTGACATAGGTGTGGTTTATATCTTGACATTTGCGTCTGGGTCCTAATATATTTTGAAGACCCACCGCATGGTCATGAAAATACTTCATGGCCACATATATAATATACAAACATATATTATTATGCACCCAGTGGCTAGGCATTTTGTTTTTAAACACAAAGGCAAAATGCATGGATTGAAGATTTGGGTGTGGTGGGGAGGTTCCCTGATATGTAATAAGGAGAATATGATAAAAAAAAAAAAAAAAAAAATTCTACACAATTCTACAACGCAAACCTAAGTGGATTTGGAAACTGTGTGCAATCCCCCCACCTCTCCCCAGGTTTAAATGAAAGTCCATGTTTTTAAATTACAATGTATAGTTATATGTTTATGAACATTTGCGTATATGCCTATATGCAGTACATATGTACACATTATAGATTCTATTTTTTTTTACATTGCAAGAGGAATTTTGTCTGTATTTTTTTGCATATTATAATAAATATATTTTGCATTGATATTTATATGATTGATGTGTATTTTTCGGTGATGCACTTATGCAGCCAACATTTCTTGTTAGGATTTTTTTATTATTTCTGTAATTAAATGTTGTGGTTGGTTTGCGCTTTATTTTTGATATGTGCTAATAGGTACATGTCCTAAATACTGGTGCATGATGATTGCTGGCTCCTTTACTCCATTTTGTTTCTCCCTCCCATGGGTCCCTTGGGTTGAGCCTGCCATTTGGACCAGTAATGCCCCGTTTTAGCCACCTGGGGGAGCAGTCAGTTTGTCACTGTCTTTGTCCATCACTGCACTAGTCTGTGCATATTCATCATGATGTTTGTATGCGTTATGACATGATGATGTCACAATGCCAACATGCCTTTGGCAGGGTTTTCATGATGGGGGGGTGTTGGGGAGACAGTGGAATATTTTGTTTAGCAGGAAAAATGTGTCTGGACTGGAGCCATGTTTGGCATTCTCTGCTCTTTGGGCACCATGGGCATGATAAAAGTTTAACACTCCTGGGCCCTGTCAAAAGAACAAGACACACCCAAAAGGGTGTGATGTTAAAGATAAGTACAAAAAAAATTGCGCTGGACTCAAATACCTAAAAAATAAAGCAGCAACACCAAGTGCGATATAACACGGAAATGTAAGAAAAATATATAAAAGGTTGCGCTAAAGGAATTATGTGAATTAATCGTACTATTGTGACATTAAACGATGAACGTATAAAAAATATGCTGTAAATGCACAAAAAAATATATATCAACACAAATACATGCTATCAAAACATCACCACATAAGTGAAAAGTGCAATGTGAATATAAATTGCATCTATTGTTTGTCCAAAAAAAACCTGTAAACAAGAAAAACGTTCAACCAAAGATGATTATGAGGTTATTCCTGTAAGAAAGGAAAACGTTCAACCGAGGGTGATTTCAAAGGTTGTCCAGTGAAAATCCAATATACAAGTTGGTGCAGTCCATAAAAGTGATAAGCAAACAAATATAGTGACTGTGTAGTTTCAAGGGAATTTCTTTTTCCACCACCGCTAAAGCCCCATACACACGGTCGGACAATCCGCGGACCAGGTCGGTCGGATCCTGTCCGTCATACTTTGTCTGATGTTGGTTTTGCGTACACACGGTCGGACAAAGTTGTCGGAAAATCCGATCATTCTGAACGTGGTGACGTTTGTTGCCTACGACGGGACTACGTAGAGGCTAGTAGCCAATAGCTTTGGTCTTGTAATGTGATGTGAGCATGCGTAGCACTTTGTCCGGTCGGACAACCGTACACACGATCGGATTTGGTGTGATCGGACCGTGTTGTCGGCAAATCTTTCCAGCAGGAGATAAGACTTTGTCCGTCGGACAATCCGACGTACACTGTCCGATGGTGCATACACACGGTCTGATTTTTCAACAACATTGTCCGATCGGACAGAATCCATGAAAAAGTCCGACCGTGTGTATGGGGCTTTAGAGTGCTCTCTTACCAGCTCACAGAATGGTGAAAACGGATGGCTAATACCCAGCCAGGGCCTTTTCCTCTCAGATCCTCTGTTGTACCAATGGAGACATCAGCTGCTGTATAGGGAACTCCGATCAAAGAACTCCAATGTGAAAACCCCCTTACTTCCGGTATCTCTCTCAGTGTACCCAGTGGGAACTCGGACATAGGAAAAAAATTGAAATACCAAAAAAGGGGGGATCATAGATAAGACCCGCTAGGGAGGTTTATTGCATAAAAAAATTGTAAAAGGCACTCCAATGTGCATACATAAAAGATACGGATATAAAGTAAAAAAATGCGGCCGGCCGGCTGCAACACTGAGCGTCCGTACCTCGTATGGGAACGCTCCACTCGCGGTGACGTCAGCACGTCGCTCCTCCGACGTTTCGTCGCGATGCGGACGTAATCATGGGGAGTTAAAGTCCCTCCCCACTGTCAAAAGATTCTCTCGAAACATTGACAGTTCATCGAAACAGGATTCTGGGAAATAAATTTGGTTTGGTTTGGCGTTGGAGGCGTAGACATTAAATAGTGACCATTTCCCTCTCCAGTATTCCCTTCAGGATGAAGTGGTAGCCCAAGCCATCAGTTTTCTGATCCTTGAAGGTCCAGTTGGCAGAGCGAGAGATAATAATACGGACACCTCTGGACTTCAAGTCCATGGATGTACTGTGATGCACAAGGGGATAAAGAAAGTTATAGAGCCTGGAGAAATGCTATATGGGATCATTCTTGCCGGAGGTTCTCAATCTCTCTTCAGGAACATTTAAGTCCCGGACGTTTCATGAGGTAAATCTCGTCAGCTTTCATGGTAGTTGCAAAGTGGCCAAGGATCTCTGAGAAGCCATAATGCAGAGAGACAATGGGGTTGATTTACTAAAGGTAAGTTAACTGTCCACTGCAAGTGCACTTGTAAGTGCAGTTGATGTAGATCGGAGGGGAAGATCTAAAACGAGGGGAAGCTATGCTGATTCCTATCATCCAATCATGTACAAGCAAACATGCTGTTTTTTATTTTCCTTGCATGTCCCCCTCAGATCTACAGTGACTGTACTTCCAAGTGCACTTGCAGTGTACTTGTACTGCACAGTGGATTTGCCTTTAGTAAATGAACCCCAAAGTGTTACTGCTCACTAGGTCGCACACTACAGATGGGGGGGGGGGGGGCAAGGGTTCAATAGATTAGGGGGGGAGAAAACCAAAGCAGCAAAAAGAAGAGAAAGAAAAAAAGGATTCTCAAAACTAAAAACCAATACACGGGAAAGATGCGCTCTTTTACAGGCATACGAAGGACACCCCCAGACACGATATTTAAAGGAATATTTCATTTTTATTGTTTCACTTTAAGCATTATTAAAATCACTGCTCCTAAAAAAGCAGCCGTTTTAAAAATTAGTTTGCATTAATACATGTCCCCTGAGGCAGGATCCAGGTCCCCATGCCATTTCTTTCAATGATTTTTATCTATATTGCCGGGATCTGACAATTCATTACAGCCGCAAGCAGTTTTAAATGAGATTTTTTTCCTTTAGAATTGTAATTCTGCTGTGGTATTGTTCTAAACATGGGAAATATGTGCTACTTTACTAAGGACACACCTCCAGGCACTATATTTGAAGGAATATTTCATTTTTATTGTTTCACTTTAAGCATTATTAAAATTAGCTCCTCCCTTAAACGTCAGTTTTTTAAACTTTTTTGCAATGATACATGTCCCCTGGGGCAGGACCCGGGTCCCCATACACTTTTTATGGTAATAACTTGCATATAAGCCTTTAATATTTGCACTTTTGATTTTTCATGTTCGTGTCCCATAGACTTTAATGGTGTTCGCTTGTTCGTATGAATTTTTTGCCTGTTCGCATGTTCTAGTGCGAACCGAACCGGGGGGGGGGGGGTGTTCGGCTCATCCCTATGTAAGACCATTCACTACTCTTTACCCAGGCTGGCCAAGCACAACTTAAAGAGAAATTCACCATGGGTCTCTCTCTCCCCACCCCAAAGAATGTTGCATCTGTTCCTTCTATACAGAGCCTACTTTACTCCTAAAAAACTCTTTTGCTTTGGGCGTAGAACTGACCCCTTCTGTCCTAGATGTGGAAGGACAGAAGGTGATATGATTCACATGTTTTGGAGATGCCCCAAGCTGTATCGTTACTGGATAGAGGTAATAGAAACCATATCACAAGTCTTTGAAGTCCCTATTGAGGCAGAGCTTGAGATTTGCGTACTGGGATGGGTAGATGGGAAGGGAAAGCCCAAAGATACCAACATAGCAATGCCTATTCCAGGCGCGCAAACTAATAGCTCAGAGATGGCAGGCATCTGTGCCTCCATCTAGTAGAGAATGGGAGCAAGCTGTGAATACCATGATATTGAAGGAAAAAACGCTTTATACAAGACAGGGATGTATTGGGAAATTTGGAAAGTTGTGGAAGATTTGGTGTGAAAAAAAAAAATATTGACACAATATAAAGACAGGAACACTACTGCAATTAACATTGAGACATGTGGAAGGTTGGATGAGTGATATGAATGGTTAAGATATGTCTACGAATGAATGGGGGGAAAAGAGCTAATGGAGAGAGCTATTTGGGAAGAGAGAGGGAGCGTACATGTTACAGGAATGGCCCACCCTTTCTTGTGGCGGGGTTTCGTTTTCTCCTCCCCCTTTTTTTTTTTCCTTTTTTCTTTTCTATGCACTGTACACTCTACACATGTATGCTCTCTTGTTATTTTATATGTACTTTTATGTATATAGTTTTATATTCAAATTTGCACCCTCTCCCCTCCTGTAAATGTTGGAGGAGGAGGGGTACCTTCACTCTCCCTGTGTAATTTTTTGATAATGTAATGTAAGATGTGAGAATGTAATGAACATGATGTATAATGGAAAAACGATAAATAAAAATATAAAGTTTAAAAAAAAAGAGAAATTTGGGAGGGCCTGGTGCAATTCAGGAGGGAAAATCTCCCCTAAGTGTTACATAGGGGGGTTGAGGGCAGGGCCGGACTGGCCTACCGGGATACTGTTAGGTACCTGGTGGCGAGCCTGGCTTGATGGAAGGAGACCTCTCTTACGGCTCTGGTTCAGGGTCCGCTGGAGTGAGGACAGTGGACCCGTGAGCACAGCGGAGTAGGAGTGTCCGTCCAGTGGGGTCAGCTGGTGCAGGATGGATGCTGATGCTGGTCCTCTGGTTGAAGGAGCTGCAGGAGATGGTACAGCAGGCAGGGATCAGATGGCCGGAGAGAGAGGCAGACACTGGAACAACAGCAGCAGCAGCAGGCCCTGTGCAGGAGAGAGGCACACTCGGACGGCAGAGGTAGTCAGACAGGCCGGGTCACAGTGTAAGGCAAACAGGCATAGGTGGCAGGCAAAGGATGGTCAATGGCAGGCAGAGGTTCAGCAACAGGTAACACAGTCCAGAAGCAGGGTCAGGCAAGCCGGGGTCAGGGAGCAGAGAAGGCAGCGGGGTTAAACAAGCCGGGTCGGGTACCAAGGGATACAGACAGAAGTAGGCAGGTCACAGGGAATACTCAGGTCAGAGCTGCAGACGAACAGCACCGCAGGGCTGCAGCTGCGATCCTTAAAAAGGGACACTGGCGCCAAAACAGCGCACGTGCGCACGGGCGCGCGCACCCGCTATCAGTGCACGGGAGCGCGCCCGCGGACACTCGCGCTGGCGCCTGGAGGGTTCAGGAATGGCCGTGCGCATGTGTGTGCGCAATCTGGGCAGCGCGGGGCGGCCAGGACCCTGACATTGCCCCCCCCCCCACAAGGGGCAACCTCCGGGTGCCCAATAGGCTTCTCTTTTCTGGGTGAGAGGAAAAGAAGGCACGGATCAGTCTTCTGGCATGGAGGTTGCTATCGGGTTCCCAGGAATTGTCCTCAGCCCCGTACCCCTTCCACTTAACTAGGAACTGTGTCTGCCCCTGCCGCCTTCTACAGTCAACAATGGCCTCCACCTCATATTCCTCACTGCCTTCGACCAGAACAGGTCCAGGGGGACCAGTTCCCTTATCAGGAAAGGGGTCAGGTACAGCAGGCTTTAGCAGGGCCACATGAAAGTCCGGGTGTATCTTCATGGAGTCGGGCAGAGACAGTTCATAAGACACCTGGTTGATCCTCTTCACAGGGAAGGGCCCCAAAAACTTGGGAGCAAGTTTTTTAGAAGGACAGGCTAATTTCAAGTTAGTAGTAGACAGCCATACCTGATCTCCTATTTGGAGGTCCAGTTCTCCCCTTCTCTTCCGAACGAAGATCTTCTTGCAGTCCGCCTGGGCCTTGGTTATTGCCTCCTGTAGAATCCGATTATTGTGGCTGAGAAAGGTCACCGTATCCTGCACCGCTGGAACTGGAGACTCTGGAAGAAAGTCAGGGAGAAAGGATAAGTGGAAGCCATAGTTAGCAAAAAAGGGGGACTGTCCTGTGGCTGAGTGACTGGCATTATTATAAGAGAACTCGGCTAAGGGCAACAGGGACACCCAATCGTCATGCACAAAGGACGTAAAGCACCTAATATACTGCTCTAAAGTCTGATTTGTGCGCTCTGTCTGCCTGTTAGTTTGGGGATGATAAGCCGAAGACAGGGCCAACTCAATCTTTAGGGATTCACACAAGGCCCTCCAGAAACGGGACGTAAATTGGACCCCCCTATCTGAAACTATGCTGGCAGGGACCCTGTGCAACCTAATTATCGCCCTGATAAAGATGCGGGCTGTTTCAGAAGCAGACGGGGTTCCCCTTAAGGGCAAGAAGTGGGCCATTTTAGACAGCCGGTCAACGACCACGAAGATGGCCGTGCATCCCTCTGAGCATGGAAGTTCGACTATAAAGTCCATGGTAATCATCCTCCATGGCCGGTCGGGTGTGGGGAGAGGCTTCAGGAGGCCCCAGGCTCGGCTCCTTGTGGTCTTGCTCCGGGTACAAACAGGACAGGCGTTGACATATCCCTTGCAGTATTCCCTTAGGCCTGGCCACCAAAAGGTGCGTTGCACCAGGTCGATGGTCTTGCGGACTCCAAAATGCCCTGCCAGTGGGTGATCATGACAGAGGTTAAGGACCTTGATTCGGACAGACTCCGGGACAAAGACTTGGCTTCCTTTCCAAAAGAGACCGTCTCTGGGTGTTAAGGTGGCTCCTGGAGTTGCCGGGCTATTTGCAGATGCCTCCCTGATCTGTGAGAGTAAATCCGGTTGCATAAGTAGGAAGTTGCCAGATGACAGGATGGTGTCTGGAACAGCTGTATCTCTTGGGTTATCAAACATGCGCGAGAGCGCATTTGGTTTCACGTTTTTGGACCCTGGGCGATTAAGTAATATGAAAACAGAATCTGGAAAAGAACAAGGCCCAACGGGCCTGTCGAGGCTTCAAACGCTTGGCTGTCCGCAGGTACTCAAGGTTTTTATGATCGGTATACACCAATACCGGGTGACTTGCGCCCTCCAACAGGTACCTCCATTCCTCCAACGCCGCTTTAATAGCAAGGAGCTCCCGATCCCCGACGTCGTAGTTTCTCTCTGCGGGGGAAAGTTTTCGAGAGAAGAACCCCACCGGGTGCATCAAGTCCTTGCTGCCTTGTCGTTGGGACACAACTGCTCCCAGTGCTACTTCGGAAGCGCCAACCTCCAAGATGTACGGGAGAGCGAGATCGGGATGACTGAGGATGGGAGCATAAGTAAACAGCTTTTTAAGTCTCTCAAAAGCTTCCTGGGCCTCGGGACCCCACCGGAAGCGTGTGCCCTGTTTCGTCAATTGGATAATGTGGTTGACGATGGTAGAAAATCCCTTGATGAATATCCTATAGAAATTTGCGAACCCTATAAAGCGCTGAATGCCCTTCTTGTCTGCCGGTGCCGGCCAGTCCAGTACAGCGGTTACCTTTTGGGGGTCCATCCTGATCCCTGCTGGGGAAATCTCGAGTCCCAAAAATTGGATCTCCTGCTGTTCAAACATGCATTTTTCTGCTTTTGCATTTAGTACCATGCTGCCGAAGGCAAAGTAGCACCCTGCCCACGATCACAAAAATGTCCAGAAAGTCCCTAAAGACATCATTAATCAGATGCTGAAAGGTGGCCGGGGCATTGCAGAGGCCGAAGGGCATCACCAAATATTCATAGTGGCCAAAGCGGGTCCGGAAGGCAGTTTTCCACTCATCCCCGGCTCCCGATACGGACCAGGTTGTAGGCCCCCCTCAAGTCCAATTTAGTAAAGATAGTTGCCGAACGTAGCTTCTGGAAGAGATCTGGTATCAGGGGCAAAGTGTACCATTTTTTAACTTTGACCTTGTTCAGCTCACGGTAGTCCACACAAGGCCTAAGTGTTTGGTCTTTCTTGGTAACGAAGAATATCCCCGCGCCTGCTGGGGAGGTGGAGTGGCGGATAAATCCTTTTTCGAGATTTTCCGCAATGTACACCTTCAGGGCCTCCTGTTCCTTTTCAGACAAGGGGAAGATGCGTCCGAATGGGATTTCGGCTCCTGGGAGAAGCTCGATGGGGCAATCATAAGAACGATGGGGCGGAAGGGAGTCAGCCCCTCGTTTATTAAATACATCCAGAAACTCATGATAAGTTTTAGGCACGGTCTGGCATAAGTCCTGGTCAGTGTTCAGACAGAACAGAGCAGTGGGTGCCTTGAGGGGCTCAGGTAGGCAATGTTCTTGGCAATAAGGAGACTGGAACCTCACTTCCCCCGTGGACCAGTTAATACAGGGGTTATGGGCCTGGAGCCATGGTATGCCCAAGATCACTGGAAATAGGGGGGAGGAGATCACATCCAGCGTTAACAGTTCTTGGTGCTGGGACAAGATGGTGGCAGGCAGGGGCAAGGTTTCTTGGGTTACTTGACCCGACTTGATGCGGGATCCGTCAGCCAAAAAGACAGAAAGTCCATGGGTCTTCTCCCGGAGGGGCAAGGCTTGCAGACTGGCAAAGGTGGCGTCGATAAAGCAACTGCATGCTCCGGAGTCAATAATGGCGTTGGTGCGGATTGTCCTTCCTTGGAGCTGCAACGAGAGGGGAAGAGCCAGGTGAGTGGTGTTGGCTGGACAAGGTGCAGGGTTAGAGACAGATGAAAGGCACTTACGTGTCTTGACCGGGCAGTTGTTTACGTAATGTCCAGAGCCACCGCAATAGAGACACAGATTCAGCTGTCGGCGCCTGGAGCGCTCTTCAGGAGACAGGGTACAGCGCATAAGTCCGATCTGCATGGGTTCAGAACTGTCAAAGGCAGGGCTGGCTGGAACTGTAGCGGGCGTAGGTAAGTAGCGAGAAGCAGGGGGTTGGAGCCCTTGCCACCATCCAGGTCGGGCGGTTTGGTTGGGAGGAGCGTTCAGCTCGGCGTTCCCGGAGTCGGCGGTCCAGCTGGATGGTAAGGGTGATCAGGTCCTCCAGGGGCTCAGGGATCCCTACTCGAGCCAGCTCATCCTTCAGGCTTTCAGACAGGCCTGTGCAGAACTGATGCCTGAGGGCTGCATCGTTCCACCGAGTGTCCGCGCTCCAACGCCTAAAGTCAGAGATGTAGTCCTCGGCCATTCTACGGCCTTGTTGGAGCGTGGACAAGGCGGTCTCGGCTGTGGCGGTTCTCTGGGGATCATCATAGAGTTGTGCCATTGCCTGGAAGAAGGTAGCAAGGTTCTGGGTCTGTGGACTATTGGCTCCCAGAAGGCGGTGAGCCCAAGACTGCGGCTCCCCCTGCAACAAGGACACCACGAATCCCACTTTAGTGGCTTCCAAAAAAAGTCCTGGGTTGAAGAGCGAAGTAAAGCTGGCAGGCGTCTCGGAAGGCCGGGAATTTGGACCGATCCCCTGAGAATCTTTCCGGAACGGGCACTCTTGGCTCTGGAGGAAGCATCATGACTGTAGGCTGAGAGGTGGGCTGTATCGGTGGTGCAGGGGTTGCAGAGGCCATGGGACTGGAAAGATGCTGCCCCTGTCCTTCCAACTTAGCGTCACCTTCCTGCAGGGATTTTACTGCTTGGGTGAGAGCTGCAAGGTGGGTGCAGATCTCCTGCATGGCAGAGGTTCCTTCCGCAGGCTCGGTCATCTGGGCTGTTCGTACTGTTAGGTACCTGGTGGCGAGCCTGGCTTGACGGAAGGAGACCTCTCTTACGGCTCTGGTTCAGGGTCCGCTGGAGTGAGGACAGTGGACCCGTGAGCACAGCGGAGTAGGAGTGTCCGTCCAGTGGGGTCAGCTGGTGCAGGATGGATGCTGATGCTGGTCCTCTGGTTGAAGGAGCTGCAGGAGATGGTACAGCAGGCAGGGATCAGATGGCCGGAGAGAGAGGCAGACACTGGAACAACAGCAGCAGCAGCAGCAGGCCCTGTGCAGGAGAGAGGCACACTCGGACGGCAGAGGTAGTCAGACAGGCCGGGTCACAGTGTAAGGCAAACAGGCATAGGCGGCAGGCAAAAGGATGGTCAATGGCAGGCAGAGGTTCAGCAACAGGTAACACAGTCCAGAAGCAGGGTCATGCAAGCCGGGGTCAGGGAGCAGAGAAGGCAGCGGGGTCAAACAAGCCGGGTCGGGTTCCAAGGGATACAGACAGAAGTAGGCAGGTCACAGGGAATACTCAGGTCAGAGCTGCAGACGAACAGCACCGCAGGGCTGCAGCTGTGATCCTTAAAAAGGGACACTGGCGCCAAAACAGCGCTACTCGCGCACGTGCGCGCGCACCCGCTATTAGTGCACGGGAGCGCACCCGCGCGGGGCGCGCGCGTGACGCGCGCGCTGATGCCTGGGGGGGGGTCAGGAATGGCCGCGCGCATGTGTGCACGCAATCTGGGCCGCTTGGGGCGGCCAGGACCCTGACAAGGCAGACCGGGGAAATGCTTGTTTACATTAGCACCTCCCCGTTCTTCCTCACCGTGAGACTATTGTGGGTATCCCAGCTCACGGAGCTCCCGGCGGGCACACGCGACCACAAGCCACCTCTTAAAGGGCAACATACAGGTACGTTAATCTGCCTGTACGTGCCCTTCTGCTGCAGAATATCTGCGTGAGATGGTCAGGAAGTGGTTAAATCACTTTTTCCCTTTAGAAATGTAATTTTGTGCAGGGACTGTTCTAAACACAGGAAAGGTGTGCCACTTTACAGGCATACTATAGTCACCCCTCAGGTACGAAATTTAAAGGTATATTTGACTTTTATTGTTTTACTTAACGCAATTAAGATTAAATTGTTCATTCCATATGAATAAAAAGAGTTGAGTTCAAAAATCCATTTTGACTCATTTTTACTCAGCTCTCTAATCTTATGGCTTCCTCTTCAGTGTGGTTTAAACTTTTCAATAGCCCAACATTTTAAACCAGATGGATCTTTTGCATGATGTTGGGCAAAGTGTTTTAAAACACTATGTTTAGAAAAAACTTAATTTTTTTCCTTTTACACATCGGGCGATTTGTTCTACCGACATACTGCATAGAGCATGGGCATTCTAAAATATAAACTACCCCCTCGTTTCTGCGTGAGATGAAGTCTTTTATTGGATATTCTTTTTGAGTCGTAGTGGAGATAAATGTATTGCACTTTTGCACAATTTTGGTTGTTCCGGTAATATTTGTTGAAGTTGTGCATCTGCTCGAAGAATTGACAAGTATTTAAAAAAAATCTCTCTAATTGTCTGAATTTAATATTATAATCAAAAATAATAGGTACATCATATTGTTTATCTGGTTGTCTTGGTTTGCCTTTAATGAGTTCTTCTCTTTCTAAAGCCGACACTTCTTCTATTTCTTCATTACAAAAGCCTCACTATATCCTCATTGGACAAATCGTTTTCCAATCATTAATGCCTGCTCTGTAAAATCTTGCTGCAGGTTATCTGTAGTCTGATGAACTGTCCTTTTGGGATATTGATAAGCCATGGATCATGGTGGTAGCTGTATACCGAAATATAACTATTCCTTTCCCAGGTTTGAAATAGGTTTTCGTGGTAATTTTCCGACCTTGAATAATATTTGTATCATATTCCAATGATAGACGTATATTCTTCTGATTATCATTATGTTTTTGAAAAAAGTTAATCAAACTTTCTTCATCTCCCTTCCATATTACAATAAGATTGTCAATGCATCTTCTGTAAAATACCAATTCTATCGGCCAATTTTGAAATATCGTTTCTTCTTCTCATTTTGACATAAACAAGTTGGCCACACTAGGTGCAAACTTTGCTTCCATCACAATGCCCTGCAATTGTTTAAAATAAGCAGATTGAAACCAAAAATAATTGTGCTGCAAACCGAATTCCAAACATTTTAAAACATACTTTTGTTTTCTGGGGAGGTTTCCAAAATGGTCTAATGCCCATTTCAAGGCCTGAATGGCCTCTTCATGATTAAAGCGGTGTTGCAGCTAAAAAAAAAAAATAAATTAAAAGTCAGCAGCTAAAAAAAAAAGTAGCTGCTGACTTTTAATAAGTACACTTACCCTCCCAGGGCACCTGCGATGTCGGTCGTGGAGGCCGAGATGTCCCTCGGCGCTCCGGTCACAGCGCCGACATCCTCAGTAAGGGAAACGGGCAGCGATTGCTGCCCGTTTCCTACTGCGCATGCGCGAGTCGCTTTGTGAATGGGGATGTTTTGTGGGACACAGTTCCCATAACACACCGCGCCCCATTCACTAGAAGGTGGCGCTAGGAGCAGAAGAACAGCTCTGAGGAACAGGAACAGGCAGATTTTTTTTTTCATTTTAAATTTTTATTAACATTTTTATCAAGTTTTGTTTTTCAGATTAGGACGATCTACCTAGCAACATCCGATTCTGGTGTTTTGTGTTCTTCAAATATGATACAGTATTCTGAACAAGTGGATGCAAAAAATTATCAATGTATTTACCCAATCTGGACTGGATCCCATTGACAATTGGTCTCCCCAGAGGGTTAATCCTTATTGATTTTCAGAATTGTATATATGACAGGTACTCGACAATGATTGGTTACTAAATATCTTGCTTCCTTTTCAGTCAGAATTTTTATTTTTATGCCCTTCTGGATAAGTACCTCTAGCTCCTTTTTAAATGTATTAGTCAGATTGCCCATAAGCTTCAAATATCTAAGATTAAGTTGTTCCATCAGCTCTTTATTATAATATTCTTTAGATAGAACCACAATGGCCCCTCCCTTGTCTGCTGGTCTGATAACTACATGTATCTACATGTCTGTCTCTCCAATGATTTTATTCCTTTTTTTGATATCATGTGGGTCTTTTATTTTATATGTTCATTATTGTGTATTGCTGGATTAAATAAGGATTTGTTTCTAAATTGACTCCATACCTTATTTCCCTCAATAGCTCCTCTGTTACTTGATGGTGGTTGATTCATCATATATTTTTGAATATTGAGCTTCCTTGTGTATTTCTGGATGTCAATGTATGTGCCGAATTTGTTCAAATTGCGTTTGGGTGCAAATTTTAATCCTTTATCCAAAACTGCCATTTCCGTTCTTGTAAGTTCCACACCACTTAAATTGAATATTCCCTCTCTTACTGGTCTCTTTCTTTTGGACCTTGAATCCTGCTCTGCATCCCCTCTAGTGTTTGGACTTCTTCTTCTGTCTATTGGCCATTCTTGTCTCGGGTGTTCTCTACCATCTCCCCTGATCTAAAAAATGACACAGGGTTCCATCTTCATATTGATCCCTGAGATGTTCATACCTATTGTAAGTCAGTATTGGGCTTCTTCTTGAGTCATTATGATAATTATAAATTCCCCTACTGATTGTATTGATAGTCCCTCTGTTCCCTAGGTCCCTGATTATGATATCCTTAATTGGCTTGATTAGTGTGGATTCCTTGGTCTACTATTTCTATTTTGCCAATTGGGGTTACTGTTATTTTTCCAATGAGGTCTCCTTGGTGATTTAAACCTGATTTAAGGTTTAGAGTTGCCCTTATTTTGCCACCATGGTTTAGGTGTACAGGGTCCTGAATATTGTTCTTCATTTGGAGCTTGCCTTGGAGGCTCTGGTGCCCTGTATGGTTCTTTGATATGGGTAAAAATGCGTACCTCTCTCTCAAGTGTGGTGACAGTGGATGCGGGATTCCCCAGTCTTAAATTCCACTGCCATTTGAAAACGTCTGACTTGTAATTATTTACATCTCTAGCATATTTTTTCTTTTTTCTCTGTTTTACCTCTATCTGTTTAATTAATTGGTTAAAGATATATATTGTGACAATTCTTTATGAGTTTCAAGTTTTTCTTTGTACTCGGCCACTTGGTTAATATTGGCCATCTTCCTTTGTTTCCTTTTTAGTATAAAAATGTAAGGCAGGGGTGCCCAACCAGTGTCCCGGGGGGCCACATGTGGCCCGCGGAGACATCTGATGTGGACCGCGACCTCCTGCTCTGGGTTGGCAAGCCCAGATTGCAGGTTGCCTGCCCGCCATGCCAGAGCATCAGTGTTGTGAATGAAGCCAGCGGTAGAGAAAGCAAGCAGCTGCGGAACACAGCTGCATAAGCCAATGCTTCCTGTATAGCACCGGCTCCTGTCATAGGCGGAGTGATACCAAATGCACTCTGCCTGGGACAGCAAGTTTATTACTAATATCACAGTGTATATAGTGACATATCTGTTCTGCAGTGGTTATTGGGCTGTTTCCAAACTGATCTGCAGTTGTAGTGCAGAGTCATAAACTTCTGGTTTTACCTGTGGGTTTGGTGCACTTTCAGAAAGTGCACCACACCTGCAGGATATAACAGAATTCTATGGCAAAGTACAGCTAACCCGCAGGAAAGCCACAGGTGCACTGCGCTGCACCCACGGTGTGGGTAGACCACAGACCATCAGTGTAAAAGCAGCCTTAGGCCCCTTTAACATGATCAGTCTGACCTAATCGCAACCTCTATTCACCTCTCTTAAGCGGCAGATGTAAACAGACTTGTGTCTGTTTATACCCGCCTACCTCCAATCGGATCTGATAAAAAAACAGAAGTGGATCCGTCCCCTTCCATTTGATCAGATCAGAGGGCCCATAGAGAAGAGTGGGCTGTGTCTGTGTCCCCTTTGCATAGGCAGAGTGGATGCGGAGCTGTCATCTGCCCACTCTGCTCATTGTGGCCCGCAACTGGTTACGGTTAATTAAGAATTAAGATGTGGGAATGGGAAGGTTCTTAGGTGGGAATTCGCTTGTTACAATCACGCTCCAGTGAGGGAATTAAGTACGGTACGTTGTCCTTGTAACGCAGCATGTCCACCCAGTAATCAGTACAAGTTAGAATGTGGGAAACTCGGCGGTCGTTGCGGAGACACTGCAGCATGTAATCGCTCATGTGTGCCAGGCTGCCCAGAGGCTATGAAAAGCTGTCCTCTGTGGGAGGTGTATCGTCTGTGTCCTCTGTATCCCCCAGCCACGCACCAGTGATGGCCATGAGCTGGTCTGGGTGCCACCCTGCTGTGAACATGGTTCCTTCTCCTAAATCTCCTCCTCCTCATCCTTCACCTCATCATCCTCCAGATCTGTGCCCTTACTGGACAATTGTGTACCTGGTGTTTGTTGCTGGAGGAACTCACCCTCGTAGCCACTTGTTGAATGACTGTCCTGAAAGCCTTGGAAATGATCCCTCTTCCTCCTCCTCCTCTTGTGCCACATCCTCTTCCATTATCAGCCGAAGCGTTTTTACAAGGAGGAATAGAACTGGGATAGTAACGCTGAGAACGGCGTCATCGTCACTGGCCATGTTGGTGGAGTACTCGAAACAGCGCAACAAGGCACACAGGTCTCGCATGGAGGCCCAGTTATTGGTGGTGAAGTGGTTCTGTTCCGCAGAGCGACTCACGCATGCGTGCTGCAGCTGAAACTCCACTATTGCCTGCTGCTGCTCACACAGTCTGGCCAGCTTGTGCAAGGTGGAGTTCCACCTTGTGGGCACGTCACATATGAGGCGGTGAGCAGGAAGGCCGAAGTTACGCTGCAGCGCTGACAGGCGAGCAGCAGCAGGGTGAGAACGCCAAAAGTGCGCACAGACGGCCCACACTTTCTGCAGCAGCTCTGGCATATCGGGGTAATTTTTAAGGATCCTCTGGACCACCAAGTTCAGCACAAACCGGCTAGTCCCAGAGCTGCTATGAGATTTTGCCCATTATCGCACACCACCAGGCTGGGCTTGAGGCTCACTGCCACCAACCACTCATCGGTCTGTTGTTCCATGTTCCTCCACAACTCCTGCGCGTGTGAAGTTTTTCCCCAAACAGGAAATTTTTAAAACTGCCTGCTGTCGTTTACCCTTGGCTGTACTGAAGTTGGTGGTAAAGGTGTTACGCTGACCGGATGAGGAGGCGGTAGAGGATGAGGAAGCGGAGTAGGAGGAGTTAGCAACATGAGGCAAACTGAAGCGCTCTGCAATCCTCTGTGGTGGAAGGACATGCGCCAAACTACTATCCGCCTCAGGCCCAGCCATCACTGCATTTACCGAGTGTGCTGTTAGGGAGATATAACGTCCCTGACCGTGTTTACTGGTCCACGCATCCATAGTTAGGTGGACCTTGCTACAGATGGCGTTGCACAGTGCACACCTGATTTTTTCCCCCACTTGGTTGTGTAGGGAAGGGATGGCTCGCCTGGAAAAGTAGTGGCAGCTGGGCATGACATACTGTGGGACAGCCAATGCCATCAGGCTTTTAAAACTCTGCGTCTCCACCAGACCAGAATCATAGCATTTCAAGGCGAGGAATTTTGAAATGCTGGCATTCAGGGCCAGGGATCGCGGGTGGCTAGGGGGGTACTTCCTCTTCTGCTCCAGTGTTTGGGATATAGAGAGCTGAACGCATCCATGGGACATTGTGGAGATGGTTGGTGACCCAGGTGGTAGTGTTGCTGGTAGATCCTCTGTTTGCGGGTTGGCAGGTGCCACTGTCACTACAGAGGTGGATGAAGAGGCCGAGACTGCAGCAGAAGAGGAAGCAGGAGGAGCCAGAGACCTTTCTTGGTTTTTGAGGTGTCTACTCCATTGCAGCTCATGCTTTGCACTTAGATGTCTGGTCATGCAGGTTGTTCTCAGGTTGAGAATGTTTATACCTCACTTCAGGCTCTGATTGCACAGCGTGCAAACCACTCGTGTCTTGTCATCAGCACATTGTCTGAAAAACTGCCACGCTATGGAACTCCTTGGACCTGGCTTTGGTGTGCTCGGTTCCTTGCTGCGTTGGGCAGTAGCAGGCATACTGTCTAGGGGATGGACGCTCTGCTTTTGCACCCTGCTCCCTCTTCTGCTGTGCTGGTGGCTCTGTGCGACCACCGCCTCTTCCTCCGAACTACACTGGTCACCTGCATGAGGTTGATTCCATGTGGGGTCGAGGACCTCATCGTCCTCTACATCATCTTCCACCCAGTCTTCACCCCGTGCCCTCCTAGTCGGTCTTCACAATTGCGAAAGCAGCAGCAGTTGGCACCTGTGTTTCGTCATCATCCGAGACGTGCTGCGATGGTCCTCCCATGTACTCATCTTGAAACATAAGTGTTTGGGCATCGGTGCACACAATCTCTTCCACTTCTGGGGCAGAGCTAGGTGGATGGCCCTGGGAAACCCTGCTAACAGAGTCATCAAAAAGCAGAAGAGACTGCTGCATGATTTGGGGCTCAGACTGCTTGATTGATTTGCAATGGAGTGAAAGACTGATGGACATCGGCTGCAGGTGCCAACTCTGATCTTTCAGCAGGAGACTGGGTGGGAGACAATGTGAAGGAAACGGAGGCACTGTCAGCAACCCAATCTACTATCGCCTGTACTTGTCCTGGCCTTAACATTCGTACAGCTGCATTAGGCCCAACCAAATACCGCTGCAGGCTCTGTCGCCTACTTGCACCTGAGGAAGGTGTTTCACTTGTGCGTGTAGCTGTCACAGATCGACCACGTCCTCCACGACCGGAGCCACTTCCCTTCTTTGACGTTCTCCTCATATTTCTCAAATTTAGGATCTTGCCCTAAATGGGTGTTTTTGAAAAGAGAAACAGTATCTAAAGGGTGTATGTCACACGTACAGATATGCAGAAAATCCTATTCAAACATTTTTTTTTGCCCTAAATGTTTTTTTTTTCAATAGCAGAATAGAAGAACACTATCTAAATTGTGTATCTCACACCTACAGATGTGCAGAAGACACTGCAAAATATATTTTTTGGCCCCAAATGGGTGTTTTTGGAATAGCAGAATACACCAACAGTATCTAAAGGGTGTATGTCACACGTGCAGAAAATGCTATTCCCCAAAAAAACTTTTTTGGCCTAATTTTTTTTTGTTTTAGAATAGCAGAAATTGCCAACAGTATCTAAAGGGTGTATCTCACAGTAATATATGCAGTGCTGGTGCACTGAGCTTGCATAAAATGCCCGCCAACACCAACCTAACTAAAGGACAGATAAAAGTTATATTTTCTCTGGCACTGGGCTCAGGGCAGTGTAAAAAGATTGTGCACTGCACCCACACAACTAAATCAAGATAGATCGCTGAGTAATTAGATTTCTGAATCAGGACTCCTATATAATTCTCTCCCTCAAAGCAGCAGCAGCAACCTTTCCCTACACTCTCTATAGCAGAGTGACGTGCTGTGCGCCTCTAGCAGGGCCGATCCTAGGGTCACAGACGCCCACATGGGCATGGTCATCTTACCAACTCCTCCCCTTTACAAATGTTTCTATGTCAACGACTCAAACACAGAGATGCTCCCCTAAGAAGTCTTCATTAACTTGGGATCCTCCCATGATCTCTTAACCATAAAGAAAATACAGGAAGAGCAAACACTAATGAGACCTGGAGGGGAGTCTCTTTGAAGCACACACAGAGGACTTCTGTTAGAGAGAGCCCCCAGACATAATACAGGACACGGTCAAAGACTGCAGACATTATACAAGAGATGGTCAAAGACTGCAGACATGATCCAAGAGATGGTCAGAGACTGCAGACATAATACAGGAGATGAACAGAGACTGCAGACATGATACAAGAGATGGTCTGAGATTGCAGACATAATACAGGAGATGGTCTGAGACTGCAGACATAATACAGGAGCTGGTCAGAGACTGCAGATATAATACAAGAAATGATCAGAGACTGCAGATATAATACAGGAGATGGTCAGAGACTGCAGATATAATACAGGAGATGGTCAGAGACTGCAGATATAATACAGGAGATGGTCAGAGACTGCAGTTCCTATGGACATTAGTAGATAATGGTCGATCGGCCCTCTCACCTGACCCAGAGATACAGCAACGGTTCCTCTGATCAGGAGTCAGCTCACTCTGAATTGCCCTTGGCGACTCCGCTGGGTAGCACCCAGATCTGTATTCTGGCAATGACTCCATTCCTTTCTCCACCAGGGATGGCGCCAGGCTGTGTGGCTTTCCCTCTGGTGACGCAGGGCAGCGGGGTTCTCTCTCTGATGGTGTTCTTTCAACACTGCCCTCTCCCTCTGGAGTCCTGGGTGTACTTCCCTGAAAGCTTTCCTGGGCTTCTGGCTCTCTCTCTCCCATTCAGCTGAGCATGCTGTGTGGGCTGCAGTTTCCGTGTTACAGTGGGGCTGCCAGTCCTCAGGACTACATGTCCCACAATCCTCTTCTCTGCTCCTTTTTCTATTCTATTTCTTCCCTGGCTGATATGAAGGCGGGGGAAGAAACATAGTGGGCAACTGTGCTGGCCAGTGCCACTCACTAGTACAGCAGTGCACGTGAGAAGGAGGAGAGGGAGAGGGAGGGGGAGGGGGGAAACAAGAGCCCGCAGCTGCAGTGGCGTCACTAGGGTTGGTGTCACCAGGTGCGGTATGACATGGTGTTACCCCCCCTCTTCCACCAACTATAGTCACCCCTCTGTACAGACCCCCCTCCACTAAGTATAAACCCCTCTCCGTCAGTGCAGACCCCCCACGAAGTATAAACTCCTCCCTCAGTACAGACCACCCTTCATCAGTACAGACCCCCCAGGACAAACCCCCTGTCCATTAGTACAGACCCCCTAGGACAAACCCCCCTCCATTAGTACAGATCCCCCAGGACAAACCCCCCCTCCATTAGTACAGACCCCCCAGGACAAACCCCCCCTCCATTAGTACAGACCCCCCAGGACAAACCCCTCCTCCATTAGTACAGATTACCCCAGGACAAACCCCCCCCCATTAGGACAGACCCCCCCGGACAACCCCCCCATTAGTACAGATCTCCCCAGGACAAACCCCCCCTCCATTAGTACAGACCCCCCAGGACACCCCCCCCCCCATTAGTACAGACCCCCCAGGACAAACCCCCCTCCATTAGTACAGACCCCCCAGGACAAACCCCCCCTCCATTAGTACAGACCCCCCCCAGGACAAACCCCCCTCCATTAGTACAGACTCCCCAGGACAAACCCCCCCTCCATAAGTACAGACCCCCCCCAGGACAAACCCCCCTCCATTAGTACAGACCCCCCAGGACAACCCCCCTCCATAAGTACAGACCCCCCCCAGGACAAACCCCCCCTCCATTAGTACAGATCCCCTAGGACAAACCCTCCCAGCATTAGTACAGACCCCCCCAGGACAAACCCCCCTCCAATAGTACAGACCCCCCCAGGACAAACCCCCTCCATAAGTACAGACCCCCCAGGACAAACCCCCCTCCATTAGTACAGACCCCCCCAGGATAAACCCCCCTCCATTAGTACAGACCCCCCCCCCCCAGGAGGACAAATCCCTCTCCATTAGTACAGACCCTCCCCAGGATAAACCCCCTCCATTAGTACAGCCCCCCCAGGACAACCCCCCCTCCGCTACTGTACATAAAAACACCTGGGCGGCAGCTGAAGAGGAGAGGGCAGTGTGCAGCCGCACCGCCCGGGTGGCGAATAGATCGGGAGAGCTACAGAGAGGAGGAGGAGAACAATGTGTCAGGCATGGAGCGTGCACCCCCCAACCCCCGCCCGAATAACGTCAGTGCGCTGCTGCTCTCTCTCCACACAGAGAGCAGCCGCTACGATCTCAGGCTGATCTCCTTCTCGGAAAGGAGGAGGGAGGGGGGACGGGCTTCAGGAAACTAAACACAGCGGCGGTGACGCTGCTACAATGATCGGCAGTGAGAGCCACCTCTGGACATGGAGAGGAGGAGGAGGGAGGGGAGCACTGTGGCTCTATAGTGCCCCCACCTCTCTGGCGCCCTGGTGCACAGCACCCCGGGCACCCGCCTGGGATCGGCCCTGGCCTCTAGCTTATATAGAGGCTGGGTCACATGCTGCACTGGCCAATCACAGCCATGCCATTAGTAGGCATGGCTGTGATGGCTTCTAAGGGAACACAAGTTAAACGAATGTTGATTGGCTGCCCTGCAGCTTTTTAAAAGGACCCATTACATTGCCGAACACCGAACTCGAACCTGAACATACAGTAAATTGTTTGGGTCCGGGACCCAAAAACCCCAAAGTCAGGTACAAACCTGAACTTTACAGGGTCGCTCAACCCTAGTCACTACGTTTTTAGCGATCAGAATTTCCGTCAAGATTTGTGTGACTGTGTGTGCGCAAGACAAGTTTGAGCCAACATCCGTCGGAAAAAAAAACATGGATTTTGTTGTCGGAATGTGCGATCGTGTGTACGCGGCATTAGAAGTATATTTCCATTTATTGATAGAGAAATGCTACCGTGCACTTCCATCCACACAATATTTGACTCTATTTCACCCAATATTTTCAATTTAAAAGTATATATTTTTTCTTTAGTGGCAATTGTTTATTTTCCAGCATAAAAAGAAACCAATCAACCAATATGAAAAAGAAAACAGAAGCAAGGAAAGTCAGGGGGGAATTTAAAAATTAAGAAAAACAAACTGCTCAAATAGAATGTAGAGATTAAGCCGTCTGCATTTTCATTACTTTGAAGAGTGTGGAAACAACTCTTGACAATGGGCTTAAGTCCCTACAGCTCTGAATTAGTTAATTATTCTGACTTTACTGGCAGAATTTAAATTCAGCTACAGATGAAAGCAAACCTGGGCTGCATTTGAATAGAAGCATGTGCTATTTTCTCTTCATTACATGTCTTGACTGGTTCTACTGCATTCACACCTTTTATAATACCGTAAATATATTTTCCTTATCTTGTTTTTTCAAAGTATAACTCTGTATTATTAGTTAGCATGTTAGCTATTTACTTTTAATCTAATGAACTGTATTTCAGGAACAGAAAACGTTCCATATATATATTAATAATAAAAAAAACAATACGCTGACTAGAATGAATACTGTTATCAAACAGAGTCAGGTTTGGTTCTTACCTAGGGCAGTAGATATCATCATCATAAATGGAAAATGTCTGCATAATGTACATGTGGCGGGCTCCTTCTTAGGTACACGTACTTTGGTGAACTTCAGCCAAATGAGCCAAATCAAGAATCAAAATTAAAAGATGCAATCATGGTCAGTATGTTCAGTTATTTTTCAACTCAACAGAATACAGAATACACATGATCTACGCTACTTTGACCACTTGGTACCAAATATTGTTGTTCCATGTTTCAGATTCTGCTTACCTTCTTGGATACTTATGCACCACAGTCTCTATAACTACATAAAAAGTTGCAAAAAAAAAAAAAAAATACACACAAAACATTGCCAGTTCTGGGATTGAAAAACACCTTTTAAATTACAATGGTAAGGAGAATGGGCAGGTTTGTTCAAGTGGACAAGAAGGCAACAGCTGATCATATAACAACTATTTGCAATAGTTGTTGTGCCATAGTTATTTTCTAAACACAAATCATAATAAACTTTGAAAAGGATAGGCTTCCAGAGCAGAAGACTAGGTTGTCTAAGGCTGGCCACACATGAATCATTTTTTTTCTCATCAGCTAGCAGAGTGAGCAAAACAGCTGAACGGATTCCCCCCACCCATGCATGCAAGGTGGATAAAGGAGTCCTTGCTGCTGTGCTATTGTGTTCTGACTGGCTGCAGTGCTGATTAAAGGAACATTTTCCAACACGCCCATTCAAAAGAAGTTGATCATTACATTGACTACTCTGGAATGGCAATGGCCATAGATGGCCCCTTTTGCAGGTATAGCTGTAAAACATTAAAAATAAGTGCCTATACTGTTTATAATCCAGTAATACACTATCCCGACCTGCTCTGCACATGCTCAGTTGCTCTCCATTTCTGGCCGGAAATTTGAGCCACTAGAGGCTGATCTGCTGACAGCCTTAACCACTTCCCGACCGCCCCATGTACATATACGTCAACAGAATGGCACGTACAGGCAAAACCACGTACCTGTACGTGCCATTCTTCAGGCGGTTGGGGGGTCCGATCGGACCCCCCTCTGCCCGCGGGGACGGTCGGGATCGCTTCAGGAGCGATCCGGGAAGAGGGGACGGCCAGTGGTTTCTGGCCACCCCCTCGCGATCGCTCCTGGCGAATCACATTCTCCCTTGCCTGTGTAATTGTAAACACAGGCAAGGGGAAGTGACGTCACGCTCCTCGTGTCGGTCTTTCTGACCGGGACGCCGAGCGGTGAAGACACAGCAAGTAAGTGCACAACACTACACTGACACCAGGACACTTAGGCACACAATCCACCCCCCTGTCACCCCCAGATCACCCCCCAGATCACCCCCTGCCCCCCCAGTCACAGTGTCACTGATTGCAGTGATCATTTATTTACTGATCACTGCATTTAGTGTCAGTGTGACTGTAATAACTGTCAGGGCAGTTAGTTTTAGGCCCCTTTAGGTCTAAGGTAGCCCCTACCCCCCCCCCCCCCAATAAAGGTTTAACCCCTTGATTGCCCCCTAGGTAACCCTTTCACCCCCTTTTGCCAGTGTCACTAAGCGATCGTTTTTCTGATCGCTGCATTAGTGTCACTGGTGTCGCTAGGTAGCCAGTTTTTTTTTTTTTTAGGTAACCGCCAGGTTTATATAGGTTCATAAATAGGTTTATAGGTCAGGTACCCCCATATTACAACCTAAATAAAGGTTTTAACCCCTTGATTGCCCCTAGAGTTAACTCTTTCACCAGTGATCACCGTATAAGTGTCACTGGTGACGCTGGTTAGCCAGTTAGTTATTTAGTTATTTAGGTTCCCCGTCAGGTTTTTATATAGCGTCAGGTACCCCCATATATTACCTAATAAAGGTTTTAACCCCCTGATTGCCCCTAGTTAACCCTTTCACCAGTGATCACCGTATTACTGTTACGGGTGACGCTGGTTAGTTAGTTTGTTTTTTATACTGTCAGGGCACCCGCCATTTATTACCCAATAAAGGTTTAACCCCCTGATCGCCCGGCGGGTGATATCAATTAGGTTTTAGGGTCAAATAAGGTCTGCGTCGCCCCAGGTTAGTGCCAGTACCGCAAACACCCACGCGCAAAGCATACACCTCCCTTAGTGGTATAGTATCTGAACAGATCAATATCTGATCTGATCAGATCTATACTAGCGTCCCAGCAGTTTAGGGTTCCAAAAAACGCATTGTTAGCGGGATCAGCCCAGATACCTGCTAGCACCTGCGTTTTCCCCCTCCGCCCAGCCCAGCCCAGCCCACCCAAGTGCAGTATCGATCGATCACTGTCACTTACAAAACACTAAGCACACATAACTGCAGCGTTCGCAGAGTCAGGCCTGTTCCCTGCGATCGCTAACAGTTTTTTTGGTAGCGTTTTGATTCAGTCGCCAGCAGCCTAGGAGCTTTTTTTCCTGTGAATCTCACTAGTGTACTACTAAATTTAGAGCCCAAAATGGCAAATCGCAAGTACACTAGTGAACAGGCCTACTTGTTTCTGAGTATGTCAGATAGTGAAGAGGAGGTCACTCATCTGTCACAATCAGGCTCAGAATACGATCCAGTAGACGACAGCGGCTCCATGACAGATAGCTCTGGCGACGGAGGTGAGGTCCCTGCTAAGGTCAGGCGTACCCGATCCCGATCTTCTGCTGTTGTTGAGGTGCAGGAACCGCAGGTCTCTCGTATGGAGCAGAGAAGTACTAGCGCCGCTATTCCTTCTGGTGAACTGGCAAGCACCAGCGGCCTAGTACACCCTGGACGTAGTCAAACCAGCACTGCAGTAACACTTGGTGACGTGGCGAGTCCCATAAGTGCAGTTCAAGCTGGCGAGGTGGCAAGCACAAGTAGTGTCCCGCTGCCACCAAGAAGAAGACAAAGGCAGGCCCGTCGATCACATAGTGTCCTTCCTGCAGAATTCGCCACTCCTGATTGGGTGCCCACCACTTCTGCAGGACCCGTACTTCCCCCATTCACTGGCCAACCCGGTATTCAGGTGGAAACAGCTGATTTTAAGCCATCCGATTTTTTATCGCTGTTTTTCACGGAAGATCTCTATAGATCTATTGTGGACCAAAGTAATATATACGCTGGTCAATACATCGCCGCTAATCCCCAGTTGCCTTCCCTTGCCAGAGATTGGAAACCAATTACTGTTTCCGAATTTAAGTCCTTTCTGGGCCTTTCCCTCAACATGGGCATGCATAAATTCCCGACTCTGAGGACTTATTGGTCCACCCTCGCAGTCCACCATATGCCCGTGTTCTCTCGCTCCATGTCCAGGGCACGATATGAACAGATCTTGCGGTTTATGCACTTCAGTGACAATGAACTCTGTCGTCCTCGTGGAGACCCTGAATTTGATCGGCTCTACAAAATTCGGCCCCTCATAAACCACTTCAACCAACGTTTTGCAGCCTTGTTTACTCCCAATCAAGTTGTCTGCGTTGACGAGTCCCTGTTTAAGTTTTCTGGCCGCTTGTCTTTCAAACAGTTCCTTCCCAGCAAGCGTGCCAGATACGGGGTCAAGCTCTACAAGCTCTGTGACAGGGCAACAGGCTATACGTGGAGCTTTTCGGTTTATGAGGGAAAAGATAGTCACGTAGAGCCGGAGAACTGTCCAGATTACATAGGGAGCGCTGGCAAGATAGTGTGGAACTTGGTGTCACCCTCGGAAAGGGGTACCACTTGTACGTGGACAATTATTACACGAGCGTGCCACTGTTTAGTCACTTGTTTGATCATCAGATTGGAGCATGTGGCACCGTGCGACCTAATCGCTGGGGCTTTCCCCAGCGGCTTGTAGATTCCCCTCTTAGGCTGGGGGAGAGAGCCTGCTTGAAGTGTAATAATTTGCTCGCTGTGAAGTGGAGGGATAATAGGAATGTTTTCGTTCTTACCTCCCTTCATGCAGACACGACAGTCCAAATTCGTACGGCGGCTGGTGTTGTGACGAAACCCCTCTGTGTCCACGAGTATAACCTTAATATGGGAGGGGTGGACCTCAACGACCAGTTGTTGGCGCCGTACCTAGTTGTCCGTAAGGCTAGACGCTGGTACAAAAAAGTGTCTATTTATTTGTTCCAATTGGCTTTCCTGAATGCTCATGTGCTATACGGAGCTTCAGGCGGGAGGTTACCCTTCCTTGAATTCCAGGAAGAGGTTCTCACAGACCTTCTGTTTCCAGACCATTCTGCACCTCACCATTCCCAACCAAATGCAGTTAGCCGGCTGTATGAGAGGCATTATCCTTATGTCCTCCCGAGTACCCCTACCCAACGAGCCCCCCCCCCCAAAAAAGATGTCGTGTCTGTAGCAAGCGCGGATGTAGGCGTGACACCCGTTATTATTGTCCACGCTGTCCTGACAATCCTGGTCTCTGCATTGGTGAATGTTTTGAACGCTACCACTCACTAGTGAGGTATTAGCGTAGGGTACAGCATTTCACAGGCTAGGATACACTTTCACAGGGTCTCAAGAATGCCATCGCATTTTGAGACCCGACCGTTAGATAAATTATAGTTACAGGGTCTCAAGAATGCCATCGCATTTTGAGACCCGACCGTTACAGTTAAAATTATAGTTATAGTTTAAAAAAAAAAGTGTAAAAAAAAAAAATAAAAAAAAAGTAAAAAAAAAAAAAAAACCCCCAAAAAAATATAAAATAAAAAAACCAAAAATAGTTGTCGTTTTATTGTTTTTCTCTCTCTCTCTCTCTCTCTCTCTCTCTCTATTGTTGCTCTTTTTTACTCTATTCTATTCTGCAATGTTTTATTATGTTTTATCATGCTTGCTTTTCAGGTATGTAATTTTGTTTACTGTGTTTTATTGTTAACCATTTTTTTGTTTTCAGGTGCGCCATTCAGTTGCAGCGCGGATTTATTTATCTTGACAGCAACAGCGTTTGCTCCCACGATACATAAAGCCGCGACTCCAACGCTGTAGGAGGTGATTTCACCACCACAGTTAAAAAAAAGAGCATATATGCCGAAGCATGGGGGCAGCAGAGGGCGGAGGAGCGATTTTGCTCCTAATGCCACGTACATACGGTCGAAAAAAGTCCGACCATGTGTACGTGGCATAACTTTTTTGCGGGAGGATGCCCCCATGCTTCGGCATATATATATTTTAGGCACCGGTTGCGTTAACAAAATGTTTTATTTTTTACTATGTTTTTTTTTTGGTATTTGCTTTGCAGGTATGGTATGGTAAGGTCTTACTGTTATACTGTAATGTTACTTTGTTTTAATGTTAACCATTATTTGCTTAGCAGGTACGCCATTCAGTTGCAGCGTGGATTTATTTATCTTGACAGCAACAGCGTTTGCTCCCACGATACATAAAGCCGCGACTCCAACGCTGTAGGAGGTGATTTCACCACCACAGTTAAAAAAAAGAGCATATATGCCGAAGCATGGGGGCAGCAGAGGGCGGAGGAGCGATTTTGCTCCTAATGCCACGTACATACGGTCGAAAAAAGTCCGATCATGTGTACGTGGCATAACTTTTTTGCGGGAGGATGCCCCCATGCTTCGGCATATATATATTTTAGGCACCGGTTGCGTTAACAAAATGTTTTATTTTTTACTATGTTTTTTTTTTTTGGTATTTGCTTTGCAGGTATGGTATGGTAAGGTCTTACTGTTATACTGTAATGTTACTTTGTTTTAATGTTAAACCATTATTTGCTTAGCAGGTACGCCATTCAGTTGCAGCGTGGATTTATTTATCTTGACAGCAACAGCGTTTGCTCCCACGATAAATAAAGCCGCGACTCCAACGCTGTAGGAGGTGATTTCACCACCACAGTTAAAAAAAAAAGAGCATATATGCCGAAGCATGGGGGCAGCAGAGGGCGGAGGAGCGATTTTGCTCCTAATGCCACGTACATACGGTCGAAATTCCGACGGAGGCTTGCCCGTGGAAAAGTCCGACCATGTGTACGTGGCATAACTTTTTTGCGGGAGGATGCCCCCATGCTCCGGCATATATAAATGGTGCATGTATGCCCATCATTAGAAGTGGGTGGATGAAGGGAGGTATTCTAATGGTGGGCATACCCACTGCGCCATTGGGAAATTGTGAAAGCATTTTATCACACCGATCTTGGTGTGGTCAGATGCTTTGAGGGCAGAGGAAAGATCTAGGGTCTAATAGACCCCAATTTTTTCAAAAAAAGAGTACCTGTCACTGCCTATTGCTATCATAGGGGATATTTACATTCCCTGCGATAACAATAAAAATGATAACTAAGAAAAAAAAATGGAAGGAACAGTTTAAAAAAAAATAAAAAAACCCAAAAAAAAGAAAAAAAAAAAAAAAAAAAAAAAAAAAAAAGCACCCCTGCCCCCCCTTCTCTTGCGCAAAGGCGAACACAAGCGTTGGTCTGGCGTCATATGTAAACAGCAATTGCACCATGCATGTGAGGTATCACCGCGAAGGTCAGATCGAGGGCAGTAATTTTAGCAGTAGACCTCCTCCGTGAATCTAATGTGGTAACCTGTAAAGGCTTTTAAAGGCTTTTTTAAAAATGTATGTAGTTTGTCGCCACTGCGTGTTTGTGCGCAATTTTAAAGCATGTCGTGTTTGGTATCCATGTACTCGGCCTAAGATCATATTTTTTATTTCATCAAAAATTTGAGCAATATAGTGTGTTTAAGTGCATTAAAATAAAAAAAAGTGTATTTTTTCCACAAAAAATGCGTTTGAAAAATCGCTGCGCAAATACTGTGTGGAAAAAAAAAAATGCAACACCCACCATTTTAATCTGTAGGGCCTTTGCTTTAACAATATATATAGTGTTTGGGGGTTCAACGTAATTTTCTTGCAAAAAAAAAAAAAATGTTTTCATGTAAACAAAAAGTGTCAGAAAGGGCTTTATCTTCAAGTGGTTAGAAGAGTGGGTGACGTGTGACATAGGCTTCTAAATGTTGTGCATAAAATGCCAGGACAGTTCAAGCCCCCCCCCCCCCCCCCCCCAAATGACCCCATTTTGGAAAGTAGACACCCCAAGCTATTTGCTGAGAGCAATGTTGAGCCCATTAAATATTTTTTTTTTTTGGTCCCAAGAGATTGAATAATGAAAAAAAAAAAAAAAAATATTTTTTTTTTACAAAAAGTTGTCACTAAATGATATATTGCTCAAACATGCCATGGGCATATGTGGAAATACACCCCAAAATACATTCTGTTGCTTCTCCTGAGTACGGGGATACCACATGTGTGGGACTTTTTGGGAGCCTAGCCGCGTACGGGACCCCAAAATCCAAGCACCGCCTTCAGGCTTTCTAAGGGTGTAATTTTTTTTTTATTTCACTCCTCACTGCCAATCACAGTTTCGGAGGCCATGGAATGCCCAGATGGCACAAACCACGCCCAAATGACCCCATTTTGGAAAGTAGACACCCCAAGCTATTTGCTGAGAGGTATGGTGAGTATTTTGCAGATCTCGCTTTTTGTCACAAAGTTTTGAAAATTGAAAAAAAAAAAAAAATTTTTTTTTCTTTACTTTCTTCATTTTCAAAAACACATGAGAGCTGTAAAATACTCACCATGCCTCTCAACAAATAGCTTGGGGTGTCTACTTTCCAAAATGGGGTCATTTGGGGGGGTTTTGTGCTATTTTGGCATTTTATGGCCTTCGAAACTGTGATAGGTAGTGAGGAGTGAAATCAAAAATTTGCACCCTTAGAAATCCTGAAGGCGGTGATTGGTTTTCGGGGCCCCGTATGCGGCTAGGCTCCCAAAAAGTCCCACACATGTGGTATCCCCGTACTCAGGAGAAGCAGCAAAATGTATTTTGGGGTGCAATTCCACATATAACCATGGCATGTGTGAGCAATATATCATTTAGTGACAACTTTTTGAATACATTTTTTTTATTTATTTTTTTTGTCTTTATTCAATCACTTGGGACTAAAAAAAAAAAATATTCAATGGGCTCAACATGCCTCTCAGCAAATAGCTTGGGGTGTCTACTTTCCAAAATGGGGTCATTTGGGGGGGTTTTGTGCCATCTTGGCATTTTATGGTCTTCAAAACTGTGATAGGTAGTGATAGGTAGTGAGGAGTGAAATCAAAAATTTATGCCCTTAGAAATCCTGAAAGCGGTGCTTGGTTTTCGGGGTCCCGTATGCGGATAGGCTCCCAAAAAGTCCCACACATGTGGTATCCCCGTACTCAGGAGAAGCAGCAGAATGTATTTTGGGGTGTAATTCCACATATGCCCATGGCATGTGTGGGCAATATATCATTTAGTGACAACTTTGGGCAAAAAAATAAAAGTTTGTAATATTCCCGCAACTTGTGGCAAAATATAAAATATTCCATGTACTCAACATGCCTCTCAGCAAATAGCTTGGGGTGTCTACTTTCCAAAATGGGGTCATTGGGGGGGGGGGGTTTTGTGCTATTTTGGCATTTTATGGCCTTCGAAACTGTGATAGGTAGTGAGGAGTGAAATCAAAAATTTGCACCCTTAGAAACCCTGAAGGCGTTGATTGGGTTTCGGGGCCTTGTGCGCGGCTAGGCTCCCAAAAAGTCCCACACATGTGGTATCCCCATACTCAGGAGAAGCAGCAAAATGTATTTTGGGGTGCATCTCCACATATAACCATGGCATGTGTGAGCAATATATCATTTAGTGACAACTTTTTTAAAATTTTTTTTTTTTTTTTTTGTCTTTATTCAATCACTTGGGACTAAAAAAAAAAAAAAATATTCAATGGGCTCAACATGCCTCTCAGCAAATAGCTTGGGGTGTCTACTTTCCAAAATGGGGTCATTTGGGGGGGTTTTGTACTTCCCTGCCATTTTAGCACCTCAAGAAATGAGATAGGCAGTCATAAATTAAAAGCGGTGTAAATTCCAGAAAATGTACTCTAGTTTGTAGACGCTATAACTTTTGCGCAAACCAATAAATATACGCTTATTGGCATTTTTTTTACTAAAGACATGTGGCTGAATACATTTTGGCCCAAATGTTTGACTAAAATTGAGTTTATTGGATTTTTCTTATAACAAAAAGTAGAAAATATCTTTTTTTTTTCAAAATTTGCGGTCTTTATCCGTTTATAGCGCAAAAAATAAAAATCACAAAATAAAAATCACAGAGGCAATCAAATACCATCAAAAGAAAGCTCTATTTGTGGGAAGAAAAGGACGCAAATTGTGTTTGGTTACAACATTGCATGACCGCGCAATTACCAGTTAAAGCAGTGCAGTGCGAAATTGAAAAAAGACCTCTGGTCCTTTGGCTGCCAAATGGTCCGGGGCTGAAGTGGTTAAATTTGTGCGAACACCGCACAACACACCGAACAACAAGTCTATAGGACACGAACATGAAAAATCAAAAATGCTGATTTTAAAGGCTTATATGCAAGATATTGCCATTAAAAGTGTATGGGGACCTGGTTACTGCCCAGGGGACATGGATCAATACAAGATTTTTTTTTAAATACTACAGTTTTTTCAGTAGCAGTGATTTTAATAATGCTTAAAGTGAAACAATAAAAATAAATATTCCTTTAAATATTATGCCTGGGGGTGTGGTTCCCCGTGGAGTGAAGCTCTAAGCAGGCATGTCCGCTCGGTCAGGCTCCGTGCATGCACCCTCGAATCCAGGTCTTTTTTAACCACTTCAGCCTTGAAAGGATTTACCCCCTTAATGACCAGGCCATTTTCTGCGATACGGCACTGCGTAACTTTAACTGACAAATGCGTGGTCATGCGACACTGTACACAAACAAAATTTATGTATTTTTTTACAAAAAATGTTTGCGCTACAAACAAAAACAGACTGACAATTTTGAAAAAAATATATATATATTTTTAACTTTTTGCTATAATAAATATCCAACAAACAAAAAACAAAACACATTTCTTCATCGGTTTAGACCAATATGTATTCTTCTACGTATTTTTGGTAAAAAAAATCGCAATAAGCGTATATTGATTGGTTTTGCGCAAAAAAGGGTTCTAAAGGTTCTCAAAAGAGGTAAGTAAAGAAAAGGTTAGGTTAGAAGAGATGGATTGAGCAAAATGTTTCTTTTTGAGGTAGCTGAAAAAAAGGTTTAGACAGCAAGTTGTGTCTTTTAGAGTAGCAAAAAGCAAAAGTGTCTTGGTACAAGCATTCAAGATGTGACCAAGATGAAACAGGGATTTGAGTTGCCATGGTAAGGCTATGCACTGGGTAAGGCTATCAGGCAGAGTTGGATTTTAAAGTACATGTAGCACTACCCCCGCAGGAGGTGTTGATAGATTTGGGTCCTCTGCTCTCAACCAGCCCTATGCAATGCCTCACTCTCGCTGACACCACCAAAATACCTTGCCCGGGAACATTGGCAGACACACAAGAATTATGCACTCCACCCTTTAAAAAGATAAGCAGACTGTATTGGAAGATTAAAGACACAAGGTATAAAGAAACATGTTGGTATATTAACCTCTTCCTACTGATGTAACACATATACGTGGCATCACTGCACTGGGCTTTTTTCCATGGGGCCGCATATATGCTGCACAGCGTGCTCCCAGCACAGATCAGGACTGATTTCTCACGAGAGCCCTGGGCCGCATACTAACAATCTGTGCCAAGAACTCCCGATTTTGGGTTATCTGATCGCTGTGGTACTCTCTGATTGGCTAACACAATGGTCAGTCACTGCGAAGCCTGCCCCTGTGTTTCTCTCTCCGTGAATAGAGAGATGTATCACAATGTACAATGTATCTTTCTCTTTCCTGCAGAGAGGAAAAAAAGTGTGTGTAAAAAAATATATAAAATTAACAAAAAAAAAAACAGACATAAAAAATAAATGAAAAATATCGAAATCAAGGTTTTATCTAGGTTAGTGCCAGGGTTAGTGTTTGGGTGAGGTAAGGGTCAAAGGTCAAGTTCAGGGTCAAAAGTCAGGGTCATTATATTTTGCAAAAAAGGGAGAAAGGCTAGTGCCATGGAATTCGCCTAAAACATTGTTTTATTATTGTGTTCCGCCACAGGCCTTAATCATGGCTCCCCTTTTTTGGATTACATGGAGGTTTGCAGGGACTTCGCAGGCTGAGTGCTGTGCTCTTGAGGCTCACCAGGCATTACACAGGAGGTAGCAGCTTTGGTGCACCTGTTTCAGTATACTTTGGGCAGGATTTTTATTTGCATCAGTGTCAGTGTTTTAGGTAGGACCAGAAAAAAAAAAAAAGCAAAATGTGAACTATTGCTTCTAAGCTGTATTACGAGTACAAACAACAAATAACATATACATATGTGGTATGGCTGCAGTTATTATTTTTTTACTATTTTTGGCAAGTTTTCCAGTTGATTCTATCAAACGCGTTCTCTGCAGCCAAGGAGATGAACATAGAAGGGGTTTGATGGTTTTCTACCCATTGTAGTAGGTCGATGTATCGGTGGGTGCCATCGGACGCTTGACTACCAGCCTCAAATCCCACCTGGTTGGGGTGTACCAGGTGTGGAATGATGGAGGAAGGTCACGTGGCTAGAAGTTTGGCATACAGTTTTGTGTCAGTATTTAATAGGGAGATAGGCCTGTAACTGGCTGGGTCGTCAGGTGTCTTACCAGGTTTTGGAATTGTGGTTATGTTGGCTTCAAGAGCTTCTGGGGGATGCAGCCTGGGGAGACAATAAGATTGAAGGATTGGCAGAGGTGGGGGGGGGGGCAAGTAGTTTGGAAAATTGTTTGTAATATTCGTTGCTAAATCCATCAGGACCAGGGGCCTTATGTAGTAGGAGGGAAGCAATGGCTTGTTCAATTTTAGATAGTTTGAAGGGACCAGAGAGGATTTGCAGTTGTTCTGAGCATAATTATGGAAGATGTAGATGTTCTAGCAACCACGTGATATCTTCTGAAGTGGGGGAGAAGCTTCATCTGAGGAGGCGAAGTTGTACAATTTAGTATAGAACTGACCAAATCTGTTGGCGATGTCTGAGGTATGGGATTTTGGTGTGAATTAGGTTGCGTTTAAGCTCCAAGTTTGTTGTGGTGTGCATAAAAGTGCATCCTAAGCTTTTTCAGGGATAAGTCAAAGTTTACATGTAGGTGGTCGCCAAGTTTTCACCTGGCATTGCTTAATTCAGTTTCTAGGAGTGTGGGGGGATGAGTCTTATGTGCAATTTCAAGGAATCATATTTGTGCCAATAACTTATAGGTGGTAGCATTATGAGTGACGGATCAGTGACTAGATCCCCTGTCTTGTTGATCCGCTACTAACATAGCCAAGAGCTTGCCGTTTTTATCCCCCTCTGCAAACACTGTATGTGCTGTTTTAGTTATTTCTGAGTTTGTCAACCCCTTGAGGTGAAGAGACAGGCACCGTCCTGCTTCAAGTAGGTTCTCGTACAAGGCCCCAGTTGGGGATCCCTCATGAGCTTCCGCGCATGCTCTCTCCTGTCGCCTCAAGGTGTCAAGTTACTCATTTTCATTAACTCGGGCTGTTTTAATGGCTGATATACATTCACCCCTTACAACTGCCTTGAAAGCATCCCAAACCAATGGCGGTTTGGAAGTATCTATGTTTTCCGACTAGTATGACTCAATGGTGGATTCCGGTTGGGCCGCCATCTGTTCATTTTGTAACCAGTCCACCGAGAGCCGCCATCCTCCCTTCCCTGACCCCGTCGGAAAAGACAGAGTAAGGGAGAGAGGATTATGGTCCGATAGTCCCCCTGCTAAGTAGTCAACACACTCCACATATTGCATCAGTCTGTCATTACCGAAGGCTAAGTCAATTCTTGCTGCCGACCTGTGGGTCGTCAAAATGTGAGAGTAACATCTAGCTGTCGGATGTTTCCATCTCCACAACTCAACCAACCCTGTCACAGAGGCCCATCCCATCAGTTCAGTCGAACTTCCCTTGCTCAGGTTGGAGGAGTCCAACACCGGATCCAAGATGGCGTTGAAGTCCCCCCAACACAACCAGGGGCAAATGTAGGTACTGAGCCAAGCGAGCACACATATCATATAACAGTTGGATCTGGAAAGGTATACATATACATTTACCAGTAATAGTCTACAATAGCATACATCTAGCACCACCGCCACATATCTCCCCCCAGGGTCTGATAAGACCTGGTGGATTGTACATGAGATTACCTTGCTGATAAGTATAGACACTCCCCTGGCGAAAGTGGAATACGTGGAGTGCAGGGCTTTCTGAATCCACGGTTTCCGCAGGGACAATACTCTGGCACCATCAAGGTGTGTCTCCTGAAAGAAAATTATGCGCAGTTTCGATTGCTTTAAATATTGGAATACCGAGGCCCTCTTAAATTTGTGGTTCATGCCTCTGAAATTCCAAGATATTATCTTTAGTTTATCTGCCATCGTCCCATACATCAAAATTTATAACATATCGAAATACATGTGTACCTATATGTGGAACCTTACCCCCTTTTATCTTGAGAACCTTTGTGATAAGTATGCCACTCCGAACTAGAAGCTGCAATATCGTCATGGGCATCTGAGCTGTGACAAACAAACCTCCCCCCCCTGCTATTATACCAGTAACCTTTTAAAAAACAAAAAAGTCCCGATATGTAGCTTCTTCCCAAAAACAAACTTGCAAAAACTTGCGGTGAGTTTCAGCCGCATTGATCGAAAGTCTGGCATAGTCTTCTCTGATTCTTTAGCCACCTTGTGCTCTGATCAACAGAATAATAAGTTGGAGTCAGTATGCAACCGGGCAAAAGTATGCAAAAAATGAAAAAAAAATATTGGAAACAAAAAGACAAAAAAAACGTGAGAAAAATAGTGGGAAATCCCCCCTCCCCCCATTTTGTGACAACAGAGGATATTTGAGGAAAGGTCAGGGCTATTGCTATCATCTGAAGATGTCACCCATGAGCAGATAGCCACAATTAGTCATCCACACATGGGATATAATAACCACTCGAGTAATATAACGACAGGAAAAATAAAGTAATAAAACTGTAAACGCCGGCTAGTAATGGTCATGCTGGTCAGGGGCAAACAAAAAGTCACAGGAACAGATCTTATACGATACCATCTTCTTGTCTGGTGGTCTGCAGCTTGCATAGCAGGTTTCTGACAGTTTCAAACTTGGTGTTTTTCTTTCTTTGCCGGATCTGCATGTCAACTTGAGTGGTTCGTCCACGAAGAGGCCTTCCTGTATTAAGTTAGGCTTTTGACATCTGATTGTCAGGGATTGTGTATCTCTTGGACTGGCTCCTTATACCCTGACACAGCTAACTTTGGAACTGTGCAACAGGCACAACTGGTGTCAACCGTTTTGTGGGCAAACAGCCCTGTTAGTTTGTAGCTGTGTACTTAGGAGAGTTCCTTGTCCATCCAGTCAGAGGCCTCAGCAGGGTTATCAAAGAATCTCACGCTGCCTTTATATTGGATCCTAAGCCTACTTGGATAGAGCATACTGTATTGTATCTCCTTTTCACAGAGCCTTTTGCGGACATCATTAAAGGAACGGCGTTGTTGTGTGGCAGCTTAAAAATCTGGAAACAACATTAGCCGGGCGTTTCCATATTTCAGATCCTGCTTCCTTCTGGACTTAGCCAAAATCATGCCCCTGTAGTTTAAAAACCTGACAAGGAATGATCTGGGGAGCGCCCGAGGGGACCCTGTGCGCTCTTTCCATGACATAGGTGGGTGGTAAATCTTCCAAGGAAAGTAGGTTTTTGAACAGTGCCTCTGCAAATATAACCGGCTTGTCCCCTTCTGTTCCTTCAGGTAGGCCAACCACTCTGATACTGTTTCCTTTGGCGGTCCTCAGCGTCATCTGCTCTGCGCTGCAGAGACCGCACCATGTCACAGAGTTCTGCTATGTGGTTGTCCTGGGTGTGTGTGGTGTCTTCCACCCCTGAGACCCTGTCTTCCACTGTGGTGAGCCTTCCCCTGATTTTGTCCAGATCGTGCCTGATCAGCGTGCATTCTGATGATAAGTGGTCAATGCGCCCCATAAGTTCAGACTTACAAGCGTTTATGGCTTCTAGGATAGGTCTGGTGATTGCATCAGTGTCCACCGCTATCTGTTGCTCATCAGCTGGGTCCATTTCTGCACTCTCCTCTGCTGCATCTCCAGTCTGCACCATCTTAACTTTCTTCTGTGTGGCGCGCTGGTTAGCTTTCTGTGAAGACAAGATGGCGTGGGTGGAGCCTCGCTCTGCCTCCCTTGTGGAGTGAGTTTGGCGCTGCTCTTGCAGAGCTTTGTGGGGCTTCTTTGAGGTTGATGGTTGCATGTCTGGGATCCTCTCACCTTCCCCCAGGCGATGGTGTATATTATAGCCGAATTAGAACACTCCAATGCTACGGATTAGGTCAGGATGTGCGGAGCTGTGGAGAGATGCTTGCTGCCTCGATCACATTCGGCCACACCCGTCCATTCGTTTTTCAATTGAAATAGTTTTTTTAGAAGTGGTATTATTCCCTGAAGAAGTTTTGCTTATAATTGCACATTTTTAAATCCGTTGGAGATCCCCACCTACTCTATCTCATCGCAATCCACCGATGAAGAAACAGCAAGTAGCTTGGGACTACCACTTTATGTTTATATCCAATTTTCATGCAATGTGATATCATCACCTGTTATGTCCTTTTTACTTCCAATTTGGAATTTTATTCAATTCTATATGTAATAAAATATATAAGTTTTATAAAAAAATTATCCTTTTTTCAATTGCCTATAAAATACCACTTTTAGATAGTTTATTCTTATATTATATTCCAAGGGATGATGGCAATCACATGCATAGCCATATGAGTCATTAATTCTAATAGCAGCACTTTCTTTCCCTTTTTCTGGTATCTATGTTTATTGATGTTTGATAATTGCTGTACCATTAGCCTGGATCTCCTCCCTGTTCTAGGGAAAATGCATATGTTGCTTGTACCTGAGAATTTGTCATTGTCTAGATAGAGGAACTGTGGGAACATCTCACACATGTACTCTGTTGGACTGTTTTGTCTGTATATGTTTCTTCTTTGATAAATACAGGAAAATCAAAATGTTAGTAATTTAGTGTGCGGCCTATTATTTACTTATAGATTATTATCAACTGGTATATGAGTCAGAGACCCTCTCACCAGATTCCTCTCTAGGCAGTCCTCTAGTGGCAGCAAGTGCTCTGTATGGTGGGGGCCCCTTATTCAACAGTACTGCAATGGCAGCCATTGCAATGGCGACTCTCCTAGGGATTCTGGATGTAGGCGTCCTGGGTCAACAGTATTGCTACAGTCCCTCTCCGGATCAGCCTTCTGGTTTCGGTGTCCAGCACAGCAACCTGCTCTCTCTCTGGGCACTGCAGAGCTCGGCACAGCACAGCTCAGCACAGCTCAGCATGGGTTTTCTCTCTTCTCAGGTTGGCCTGCTTCCCCCAACTGCCTGGCACCATCACAGGCTTTTGCTCTCACGCCTCCTTGTAGTTGCTTTCCAGGGACAGCTATAGTTGAATTCCTTCTTCAAGACTACATCTCCCAGACTGTTGCTGGATAACCTGTACAAACCCAGTCACAGCTAGGCAGAGCATAATTGGGAATGCCATATTGTGGACAAAGAAAGTTCTGCAATGCAGTAACATAGTCCAGTGTTGGATAAAGGAATGGAATTTAGACCTATAGGTACTCCACATTCCTTCTCATGGAAAAAAGAAGATTGAGGTACTGCAATGTAGCCGAGGTCCCCATATCAAAAAAGTTGCAATGTATTGGGGCTAGTCATAGTTTTTTAATCTCTGTTGTATAAGTGTGATCTCTATAACTGAACCAGTTGTGGCAAAATAGCTGTAACTTTAACAGTCTCAGTAGAATTAGCAGACAGTGACTCAATCCAAATGGTATCTTGCAGATTGTAGAAAGCTTTAATCCAAAACATGTGCAGATATTCACAGAAATAACATCAGATAGGTCACAAAATCATAATATGTGTAGCTCCGACCCTGCTGATCCCGATCCTGAGTTGATCCTGTGTTGGAGACACTTCCTGGTTGTCAGTAGCTGTATGAGGGATATTCCATCAGAGCCCAAAGGAATCCAGGATTGTGCCAAGTTGCATCCCTGGCTGGGGTTAGAGCCATCTGCACACAAGGGTGTAATAAGGGACCACTCAGCTCTGCGAGCTCTGCAGGACCCCAATGTGGCAGCTTTTATGGTTGAGCCTATTCAAGGTGAAGCTGGTGTCATTGTTCCTGATGATGGTTACCTGACCGGCGTGAGACAGCTGTGTACAGCACATAATGTTCTGTTCATTGCTGATGAGGTGCAGACTGGATTGGCCAGAACTGGGAAGATGCTTGCTGTAGACCATGAGAATGTTCGACCAGATATTGTGATCCTTGGAAAAGCCTTGTCAGGAGGACTGTATCCGGCCTCTGCTGCTCTTTGTGATGATGAGGTTATGCTCACAATCAAGCCAGGAGAACATGGATCTACCTATGGGGGCAATCCGTTAGCTTGCCGGGTGGCAATGGCTGCTCTAGAGGTGATAGAGGAGGAGAAGTTGTCGGATAATGCCAGATTGATGGGAGAGCTGCTGAGAGCAGAGCTTATGAAGGCACCATCAGACATCGTGACAGCTGTCAGAGGAAAGGGTTTACTTAATGCCATTGTCATAAAACAAACTAAAGACTACGATGCCTGGAAGGTGTGTCTCCGACTCTGTGATAATGGACTCTTGGCCAAACCCACACATGGGGATAGCATCAGATTCGCACCCCCGCTGACCATCAAAGCGGAGGAGATTCAGGAGTGCACTGAAATTATCCACAAGACATTGCTTTCATTTTGAGCTGTCTCTATGGAGGCATAAAAATGTCATTCTTCTTTGGCTCACGAACTGGAAACTGGTCCTATGGACACTGCTCTCTATTGATCCCACAGGCAGTGATCTGGTAATCACTCCTGTACACAGGTGGTCAGTAGACTGAAGGCTTAAAGGACTGTATTACCAGTGGTTCTGCTGCTGGAAATGTACTGTGTATGGAAGATGCATGTATGCTATATAGTACAGCTCTGCAGTACAATGTGCTTTATGTAATGTAGTGTTTTATATAAGTAACAATTATTTAATATTTCTAGAGATTAGTTTGCTCTATGTAAAATGTGAATAAACGTGGCTTATTCTTGAAAAAGAAAAAAGGATATGTGTAGCTACAGCAATTACTTGTACTCACAACAGAATCTAAAGGCACACTGAAAAAAGGGTGGAATTAGCTATACATGGCATCTCCTACCTATGGAGTAAGGAATGGACATACTTATTTGAAGGCAAACAACAATACATGTGTAATGTGATATCGCTCATTGAAATCTGTAATTTTGAATATTAAACAATAGATAATCAAGGACATATTTGAAGAAAGCACCTTCATATCGAGCACTTGAGTCGAAGACCCCCCAGATTTGATCTGGCTTGCAAGGATGGTATCCCTCTCTTTATGTAACAGGTGGTGCAGACTCACCATGATCTTTTGCAAATTCGTTCTACATAAAGTCAACAAAGATGTTTTTTTTTATCCCAGGTTTTCTGTTCAGGGTGCATTGTAAAGAGGTAAATTGTGCTTCTACATTTTTGGTAGTTTCTTTCTTGAGTCACGGAATGGTAATGGTGCAACCCAGCTGTTGGAATTGTCCTGATAGAACTTACCTACTCATAGTTTTAGGAACTCCTTGTCCTTCATAGTGGCTGCCAGCTCATTGTCTCAAGATATTACATTGAACAACTCTGTGGTGCAGAGGTTATTATCCCAGACATGAAGGATCTTGTTTTTGCCTTGGGTTCGGGATGTGGCGTCGTTGTTGTGATTGACGATGGATCTACATCAGGGGACATTGTTTTTTTTGTTTTTTTTTAATAAAGGAATTGCCAAAAACTCTTGTACTGTCTTCATTCACTTTTACACTTTTTTGGTAAATGGGTATGGGTATTATGTACCCCATACTTATTCATATGGGGTCGCTCAGACCCCCACAACCACAGCCCAGGGTTGTTGGAGGGGCAGAGCCCCCCCCACCCCAAAGCAGCCCTCCATGTTTAGGGCATGTGGCCTGGTATGGTTCGGGGAGGGCACTCACTCATGCCCCCTTTCCTGGCCTACCGGCCTGCATGCTTGGATAAGGGTCTGGTATGGATTTGGGGGGACCACGTGTCATTTAAAAAAAAATGTTGGCGTTAAAATCCATACCAGACCTCAAGGGCCTGGTATGGATTGAGGGGGCATGCCATTTTCTTTCAAATTTTTCTATTGCCAGCAATGGTATTGTATTGCCAGAAATTTAAATGAAATTTTCTTTCAGTTTTTCTGCCGTTGGTTCTTTACATGATACAGATCTTTACAGGCAGACTAATGCGACACCCCAGGCACTATATTTAAAGGAATTTTACATTTTTATTCTTTCACTTTAACCACTTAAGGACTAAGCCCATTTTTGACATTTGTTGTTTACAAGTTAAAATCTGTATTTTTTGCTTGAAAATTACTTAGAACCCCCAAACATTATATATATTTTTTAGCAAAGACTCTGGAGAATAAAATTGCGATTGTTGGAATATTTTATGTCACACGGTATTTGCGCAGCTGAATTTCAAACGCATTTTTTTTTTTTAAATACCTTTTTGAATAAAAAAATAAGAAAACATGTTACGTTCGAAAATTGCACACACTCGTGGAATGGCCAGTGGCTGGTGTGTCTTGCATGTTTTTTCCCTGGAATAATTTTCAAGGGCTGCATAGTGCATAGTGAATAATTTTTCAAGGCACTGTATATAGTATACAGTGCCTTGAAAAATTATTCATACTCCTTGATATTTTCCACATTTTGTCATGTTACAACCAAAAATGTAAATGTAATTTATTGGGATTTTGTGTGATAGACCAGCGTAAAGTGAAAACAAAATTATAAAATGGTTTTCAAACTTTTTTACAAATAAATATCTGAAAAGTGTGGAGTGCATTTGTATTTGTACAATACTTTGTAGAACCACCTTTCGCTGCAATTACAGCTGCAAGTCTTTTTGGGGATGTCTCTACCAGCTTTGCACATCTAGGGAGTGACATTTTTGCCCATTCTTCTTTGTAAAGTAGCTCAAGCTCTTTCAGATTGGATGGAGAGCATCTGTGAACAGCAAGTCTTGCCACAGATTCCCAATTGGATTTAGGTCTGGACTTTGACTGGGCCATTCTAACACATGAATATGATCTAAACCATTCCATTGTAGCTCTGGCTGTATGTTTAGGGTTGTTGTCCTGCTGGAAGGGGAACCTCTGCCCCAGTATCAAGTCTTTTGCAGACTCTAACAAGTTTTCTTCTAATGCCGCGTACACATGATCAGACTATCCGGCGGACAATCCCCTGGACTTTCCAGCGGAGGTCCGCCGGACTTTCCGAACCAGCGGACTTGTCCACATACAACCAGACTTTTCCGGCGGACTAGATCCGGCAGACAATCCACCGGACTTTTGAAATGAACGGACTTGCCCACACATGGAGTAAAGTCCGTTCATTTTGAATGTGACTCCAGGTAGACGGGACTAGCCGTTGGTTGTCAGGGTCTGCGGGCGGGGGGCTTATCAGAATCCGGGAGCCCCCTTTAATAAGGGGGCCCCCAGATCCCAGCCCCCCACCCTATGGGAATGAGTATGGGGTAAATGGTACCCCTACCCATTCACCTGAGGGAAAAAGTTGTCACTGTGGCCGCCTTCTTCTTCTTTTCTTCTTCTTCCTTCCGATGTTGACATGACGCTCTCTCCAGTTGAAATGCCAGGGACACGTTGCTCGGCGACTTATGTAGGGATAAGGGGCAGGGCCACCGGGTGATGTCACATGGTGACCCCGCCCCTTATGATGTCACAGTCCCAGCATGTCTAATTAACTACTTTAAAAACCAGTGTTGTGTTTTTTTATTAACACTTTTTCCCTCAGGTGAATGGGTAGGGGTACCATTTACCCCATACTCATTCACATAGGGTGGGGGGCCGGGATCTGGGGGTCCCCTTATTAAAGGGGGATCCCGGATTCTGATAAGCCCCCTCCCGCAGACCCCGACAACCAACGGCCAGGGTTGTCGGGAAGAGGCCCTTGTCCTCATTAACATGGGGACAAGGTGCTTTGGGGTGGGGGGGCTGCAGGGCCCCCCTTCCCCAAAGCACCCACCCATGTTGAGGCACGCGGCCTGGTACGGCTCAGGAGGGGGGGTGCTCGCTCGTGCCCACCCCCTTTCCTGACCGGCCGGGCTGCGTGCTCGGATAAGGGTCTTGTATGGACCTTGGGGGGACCCCCACGCCGTTTTTTTGGGCGTAGGGCTTCCCCTTTAAATCCATGCCAGGCAAGGTGTTAATCTCACCGATGGAGGTGGCGACATTGACTTCCTTCGCTAGTCCCGTCTACCTGGAGTCACATTCAAAATGAACGGACTTTACTCCGTGTGTGGGCAAGTCCCTTCATTTCAAAAGTCCGGAGGACTAGCACACAGATGGGCCGAGTCAAGGCAATTTTGAGTCAAGACTTCTTTCTAAATCTGCTGGACTTTTGGGAAGAAAAAGTTCGCCGGAGCCCACTCACGGGCGAATTGCCCGGCGGACTCTGGTCCGCCGGACCAAGTCCGCCGGATAGTCCGATCGTGTGTACGCGGCATAAGATTGCCCTATGCTTGGCTCTATCCATCTTCCCATTAAATCTGACCAGCTTCCCTGTCCCTGCTGAGAAAAGCATCCCCACAACATGATGCTGCCACCATCATGTTTCACGGTGGGGATGGTGTGTTCAAGGTTATGTGCAGTTATAGTTTTCAGCCACACAGAGCGCTTTGCTTTTAGCCCAAAAAGTTCAATTTTGGTCTCATCTGACCAGAGCACCTTCTACCACATGTTTGCTGTGTCCCCCATATGGCTTCTCGCAAACTGCAAATGGGACTTCTCATGGCTTTCTTTCAACAATGGCTTTCTTCTTGCCTCTTCCATAAAAGCCAGATTTGTAGAGATCCCTACTAATAGTTGTCCTGTGGACAGATTCTCCCACCTGAGCTGTGGATCTCTGCAGCTTCTCCAGAGTTACCATGGACCTCTTGGCTGCTTCTCTGATTAATGCTCTTAAAGTGGATGGCCATATCTTGGTAGGTTTGCAGTTGTGCCATACTCTTTCCATTTTTTTAGAACCTAACCCTGCTTTAAACTTCTCCAACTTTATCTCTGACCTGTCAGGTGTGTCCCTTGGCCTTCATGGTGCTATTTGTTCACTAAGGTTCTTTAACAAACCTCCTGAGGGCTTAACAGAACATCAGTATTTATACTGAGATTAAATTACACACAGGTGGAATCTGTTTACTAATTAGGTGACCTCTAAAGGCAATTGGTTCCACTAGATTTTAGTTAGGGGTATCAGAGTAAAGGGGGCCGAATACAAATGTGCGCCACACTTTTCAGATAATTATTTGTAAAAATATTGAAAAACATTTATCATTTTCCTTCCACTTCACAATTATGTGCCACTTTGTGTTGGTCTATCATATAAAATCCCAAATAAAATACATTTACGATTTTGGTTGTAACATGACAAAATGTAGAAAATTTCAAGGGGTATGAATACTTGTTTCAAGGCACTGTACAGTAATTGCACTTCTCTGCTTAAAAATGCTCCCAACATAATTGGCTTTCACTTTGTTACTGTAATGCATTTTAAGTTCCAGTAAACAACATTTGTACAAGGACAGATATTCATCTGCAAAGGTGTCTGCTGTCCTGTTTTTTTACCTATTTTTAGAAATTAATTTATCAATCCAACTTGAACAGTATTATATTCTTTTGACAGCATTTACAAGGTTTCTGTGTTCCATATGTTCTATGTGTGCTTTGTGAAGTTGGATGCCAGTCTGAAACTTTTGATGAGGGCACGCTGTCAGACTGTTATGGTAGCTAGGTTCTCACAGTTCACCTGTGACTAGCACAGACGTTTTTACTAAAGTGAAAATTGCTTGTTAGTTGTTATGGCTTGTGGACTTTAATAAAAATGTGGCCTTCCCTCAAACCTAAGCAGTTTCATGTAGGTATTTGGACATTCAGGCAGGTGATATCAGGCAATATTTGTACATACTGTACGTTCCTCAGTATTTTACTTATGTCTCCCTCCGTCTAAGGGCATTAATGAGCAACGTTAAAACTGTAGAATGGCTGATACAAATCTGATCCTAGTAAGTGTTAACAGTAAGAATGCTGTGTACTTAATTCAATGAGCACTATCAATATTTTGTCAATACTCAACAATGACTGCCCTTTTCAGTATTCTCATACATCAAAATGACCCCAGCATGCTGTTGTTGGGCCTCATTTCTCATGACGCCTAAAACAACTGAATTTACCTTTTAATACAGTGATGAGTTGACACGGGCAGTTAGAAAGTAAATCATTTTAATATCATTCATTTTTATTTTCCACTTTCTTTGGATTTATTATCATTCATAAATAGCTTGTTTTGTTCCCAGTCCATTACTCTACAGCCTGATGCAAATGCAAATAACATGGGACAGGTTTATTATGTGAAAGGCCGTGTACACACGATCAGACTTTCTGGTGGGATTGTCCGCTGGACTAGAGTCCGCCGGACATTCCGACCACGTGTGAGGCTCCGGCTGACTTTTTCCTCCTAAAAGTCTGGCAGACCTAGTTTTACGTTTTGACTTAAAATTTGTCCGCCGGACAATCCCGCCTTCTGTGTGCTAGTCCGTGGGACTTTTGAAATGAACGGACTTTCCTCACACGGAGGAAATTCCATTCATTTTGAACGTGACTCCAGGTAGACGGGGATAGCGAAGGAATACAATGCTGCCGCCTCGATTGGCGACATTGACACCTCGCTAGCCCCGTCTACCTGGCATGGATTTAAAGGGGAATCCCTACGCCGAAAAAACTGCGAGTGGGTCCCCCCACATCCATATCAGACCCTTATCCGAGCACGCAGCCCAGCCGGTCAGGAAAGGGGGGGGGCGAGCGATCGCCCCCCCCCCCCCCCTCCTGAGCCGTACCAGGCCGCGTGCCCTCAACATGGGGGGTGCCCTGCGGCCACCCAAACCAAAGCACCTTGTCCCCATGTTGATGAGGACAAGGGCCTCTTCCCAACAACCCTGGCCGTTGGTTGTCGAGGTCTGCGGGCGGGTTATCGGAATCTGGGAGCCCCCTTTAATAAGGGGGCCCCCAGATTCCGGCCCCCCACCCTATGTGAATGAGTATGGGGTACAATGTACCCCTACCCATTCACCTAAGGAAAAAAGTGTAAATAAAAAAAAACAACACAATTTTTTAAGATACTTTATTGCACAGCTCCGGGGGTCTTCTTCCGTCTTAGGGGGTCTTCTCGCCGGACTCCTCCGCTATCTTCTGCTCTTTTACTAGCTCAGGAGCTCCTTTACTAGGAGCCCAGATTTCTCCTTTGTCGCCGCCTGGGGGTCTTGTTCCGACTTCGGGGGTCTTGTCCCACTCTTCTGTTCTTCTTGCCAGGCCTCCGCTTTCTTCTTCCAGCTCTTTTACAAGTGGTGGCCTTGGCTTCTGTTGTCGTCGATGTCGCCGCCTTCTGCTTCTTGTTCTTCTTCTTTCTTCATCCGATGTTGACACGACGCTCTCTCTGGCCGTAATAGGGACAAGTGGCGGGGCCACCGCCTCATGTCACATGGTGACCCCGCCTCCCTATGATGTCACAGTCCCAGCATCCTCCAGGACTGTGACATCACAAGGGGCGGGGTCACCATGTGACATGAGCCAGTGACCCGCCCCTTGTCCCTAGAAGAAGAGACAGCGCAGAGTCAACATCCGAAGAAGAACAAGAAGAAGCATAAGCAGAAGGCGACAGTGATAGTGACAGAAGCCCGGGCCACCGCTCGTAAAAGAGCTGGAAGAAGAAAGCGGAGGCCCGGCAAGAAGAACAGAAGAAACCCCTGAAGACCCCCAAAGTCGGAACAAGACCCCCAGATGGCGAGGAAGAAGAAAGCCGGGCTCCTCCACTAGTGAAAGAGCTAGTAAAAGAGCAGAAGACAGCGGAGGAGTCCGGCGAGAAGACCCCCCAAGATGGAAGTAGACCCCCGGAGCTGTGCAATAAAGTATTTTAAAAAATTGTGTCGTTTTTTTATTTACACTTTTTTCCATAGGTGAATGGGTAGGGGTACATCGTACCCCATACTCTTTCACATAGGGTGGGGGGCCGGGATCTGGGGGCCCCTTATTAAAGGGGGCTCCCGGATTCCAATAGGCCCCCCGCCCGCAGACCCCGACAGCCAACGGCCAGGGTTGTCGGGAAGAGGCCCTTGTCCTCATCAACATGGGGACAAAGTGCTTTGGGGTGGGGGGGCCGCAAGGGCACCCCCCATGTTGAGGGCACACGGTCTGGTACGGCTCAGGAGGGGGGGCGTTCGCTCGTCCCCACCCCCTTTCCTGACCGACCGGGCTGCGTGCTCAGATAAGGGTCTGATATGGATTTGGGGGGGACCCCCACGCCGTTTTTTCGGCATAGGGATTCCCCTTTAAATCCATACCAGGTAATGGGGCTAGCGAGGTGTCAATGTCGCCGATCGAGGCGGCGGCATTCATCTCCTTCCCTAGTCCCATCTACTTGGAGTCACGTTCTAAATGAACAGACTTTCCTCCGTGTGTGGGGCAAGTCCGTTCATTTCAAAAGTCCCGCGGACTTTGGCCAAAACTCCGGCAGATTGTCCGCCGGAAAAGTCCGGGTGTGTGTGGGTAAGTCCACACGTTCGGAAAGTCCGGCGGACCTCCGCTGGAAAGTCCGGTGGACCTCCGCTGGAAAGTCCGGCGGGTTGTCCGCTGGACTAGGTCCGGCGGAC